>CANSZD010000650.1:0-162137 GCA_947648045.1 Beta corolliflora | reverse complement strand
ATAATACTTGTAAGCCAAAACACTTTCTTATCTTTTACTCCCTACATAATTTTTATCTTTCCTACTTTTACGATGCGCGTTTCCTCGTGCACTTGCTTTTAACCTTAAATATATTTTATTACATTAATAAAAATTATAAAGATTGAATAGTAATGAAGTCTTCGTTAAGAAAAAATCAAACAAGAACCCACATGAATATTTTTCCTTGCTTATATAGAGAGAAAAATTTAGAAGATCTTTAATTGTGAATAGTGTGAAGATTTACAAATGAGAAAAATATAAAAAGACAAAGAGAGTGTAACACAATGAAAAATTTATTATCTAATCCATGTTACATCTTAAAATAATACCACAAGTCTTGGTTGATATTGTCTCCATTCAATTGGTTATTTGAGATAAGTCGGTCACAGCCGTTGGAACTCATGGTTGATAGTCGACGACAGAAAATCATTTTTATTTCTTCGTCGTCGACTTCACCTTCCAATATCACATTCTCCACCACCACCACCACCACCACCACCACCACCACCACTCCTTCACCTCCCTTTGATTTGTTTTTATCCTTAGTTTGGCTCACATTATCTCTCTAAAAGTCATCTTGATCGCGTCACTGACTTGAGTGTCGAGAGGGGTATCGAAACTGACTTAGAAGGAATAGTTTACAAGGGAAAAATGGAAGTAAGTTAAGAGTACATGATTAGAAATTTGTATAAATTTTGATATAAAACAAAAAATTTGTCACCAGCTAGCAGCAAAGCTATGGCACATGGGTGCGCGCCAACACCATGAAGCTTTGACTAGTAGGCAAACACGGCCAAAGGCTTGGGTACGATGCGTATAAATGACGTTGGGGCTCTATTTTCTCGCCAGGAGAAGGTGAATCCTTTTTAATTTTTTAACTTCCCCAATTTCCCCGCTTTTCTTGGCACTGAACACCCCAAAATATGACTTGGGTGCACGTAGCACTTATGCAAAATTTTGACTAGTTGTCGAGAATATCATGAGCAGCGGACATGGTGCGGCGCGTATCGTGTAATGATGTTTGGATGTGAGTTTTTTCTTTGGGTAGTAGCCAAAATTGAAGAGTGGCGGATAGTGGTGTTTATAGGAAAATATGGAGCTTGAAATGGAAATGAAGGAACAAAAAGCTAAAGCAGGAGTTTGAAGCAACAAATAAAGGGCGAAAAACTTAGCATTAGGTATCGTTATTGATCCGCATTGTACCAAATCCAGATAGTTCGTGATATATTGGCTACTAAACGAAGGTTTGTGGTCCTACATGCACCCAAGTCATAGTTGCAGAGAAAAAAATAATAAAGTAATAAGGATTCACTGTCTGCGGTGAAAATGGAGGTTCGAGGCGTCATTTATGATACGCATTGCACCAAGGCTCATGGTTGGTGGTGCTTCGGGTACTAGTTAAAGTTACGTGGTCTTCGGGGTGCACAGCACCATATACTATGGGCGATAGTAGGGCCAATTTTGTCATATATAAACAATGTTAAACTAAGCTCGAATTTGTATAAACCATTAAAAAAATGCCTTGGGCGATCCGAAATATGCATAAATAATTGAAATGGCGGTCACCCGAGACACCATGATCAATACCGATAGGCCTTGTTTGGTATAGAGGTTTGGGGAAAAATTAAAGGCTTGAAGCTACGTATTAGAGGATTTGGCTATTAATCCCAGTCACTACAATTTGGCGTTTGGTAAAGAGATGTTTTAAAAAATGATTGGACCCGAGAAAGAAATGTCTGAAAAGTTGGGTGGATGAGAACTTTTTGGACCAGAGGTTTGGGGATGAGTGGTAGAATTACATTACATTTCTAAAGCTCTTGAAAATTACATTAATAAGCAATAAAAAGTACGATAATGGATTATGTACATGTCCTTATTGATCATTTTACACAATTATGTAAGCAATCAACTATTAGCCTACTACGCAAAACACCTTTATACAAATAACTAATATAATCGGCTTCGGCTAATATAAATTATCTATCATTAATCACGATCAGCTAACGTGTTAACTACTATCAACTAAACGCAAACAAGGAATATATTTTGTTTAGTAAAGAGAGATATGATGAAAAATTAGAGGTTGGAAGTCATATTAGATGATTTGATTAGTTAATCCCTCTGGTTTATAAGTTTGGTAAAGAGGTTTTTAATAAGCTAGATGGGACCAAAAATCTATGTTTGAACAAGGTAGAGAATAATTTTGGTACATTAAAGGTTTGGGAATGATCGCGAGTGAAATTTGAAATACATCATTTATGTCCTAAAGTTTTTTTGAAAATTACATTCATAAACAATAAAAGTGCATAATGGATTATCCTTGTCCCTATTGGTCATTTTATACTGATTAAATATCGTCAATTATCAGTATATATCAAGCACCATTATACAAATAATTAATACAATCAATTAGTCAAATCAGCTTCTCTGATATCTTTATCAGTATGAGCTTATCCGCCACTCCTTTCAAACAAAGCATATATGTGTAAAAATGAGACGTTATTTCTTAATGAACATCATGAACTCTCTTGAATGTAAGGGAGAGGAAAAAGATCTCAACGTGAGAAACTTCTAATAGTTCGAGTTTTTTTTTTTCTTGTACTAAAATGTTTACAGAAAAGAGCTCTATTAGTACTAAAAATTGGTGTTATGCTACCAGTTCTCAAGCAATGTTGTATGATACGACTTACGAGGAAGTGTTTATTGTTACTATAAATTCTTTTTCGTCCTATAATGTGTAACCATAATACCTCCATTAGTAACAATTAAATTCTCTTAATATGATTTATTATATTATTCTCGGATATTTTTTTCTAGACCTTTTTTCTTTTATCCTTATCTTTATATCACTATTTTGGCCCTCAAAAGAAACATTTTCAAGATTCATCGCCGTTTAGTACCGCCTACCAAACGAGTTCTCAATTCTAAGTCTTTGGCGCCTTCATGCTCATCATAGCTACAAGCGTCTAATAGGTGTACAAAATAATTAATGGTGTAGGGCCTTAAAAATAGTTGATATCTTCTACTTCTTAAGGGCCTCAAAATTCTAAAATTATTTTCTTATGTCATGGGAAAAGGCTAGACTTACTGCATAGAGAACCTCTATGCATTAAGTGTTATAAGATTTTTTATTGCGCTATATTCATCCGCATTACGTAATATAGTATTTACATTCTTTGTTTGGATGTCCCAAAATATTGAGCCTCTTCATTTTTTATCAATTTATTTAATAAATTATCCGCAATTTTACATAAACTTTCCAAAATATTCTCACATTTCGCTTTCGAAAATGTGTCTCCTATTTATTGTTTTGCACCATTCCAAGGAAAGTTTATTGTTTTTTGATTTTTTTGAAGGAAAAAGGAAATAAAGAAGTAGTTCGAAGGACAAAAATGCTTCATTAAATATATTTTTTGAGAATCAAGTTCTACTCCCCTGATTCTCCTTGCTTCCAGGGAAAAGAAAGAAGTAGTTCAAACTATGAGCTTTATATTTCAAATCAATGTTAGTTTATATTTCAAATTTCATTTGTAAATTCCAATGCAACATTAATTGAAGTCATGTTTCCTTAACAAAATAATTAATAGAGTAGTTTTAGTTTAATTTTTAAAAAATTGATAAAAACAGATTCTAGCTATGAGCGTTCGATATTTTTAGTCCCAATTTTAATTATTTGCTTAGTGGTCCAATATTACTCATTGTTTTAAAAAATGGTCCGAGTTGACTAAACATCGGATTAACGAAGTTAAATTTTTTTAAACTGTTTCCCCCCTTTCTTTTTCCTCTTTCATTAGTGGAAAAACGCCTCTCGACACTCTGGTAACAGATTCGGTTTTATGGAAAACCGCATCCGAAAATCCAATGAAAAAAATTGGAGGGGAAGTCCGGGCAAAGAATCAGATACGGTCTTTTAGAGAAGCCAGGATCGGAGTGTATAATCTGCTGCGGTTTTCAAAAACCTGATCCGGTTCTTAGGACCGCATCAGATTTTCCGGGTTCTTCTTTTCCTCCCACAAAAGTCCCAGTGTTTTTTTCCCTCGTTTTTATTTCACCCAATTTCAGTTCCCTCCACCCATTTCCAATTCTCTCTCCCTGCTTCCTTGATCCCCTGCCACCCCCTCCTCCTCCCTCCCCTTCCACCATCGACAATGCCCCTCCCCCTCCCATTATCTGACTCTAAATGAATCATTTCAGACAAAAATTACATCCTTTGAACAAATTCCCAATTTTTCCTTTTGAATTTCTGCTAGAAAAATGGTCGCATCTTTAGAAATCACAAATGCTACTTCAAGATCTGTATAAACCTGGAGAAATATTTAGCATCACGAGTTTCAATAGACAGTCAAGACTCAGACGACTGAAAGAAGGAAAATTTGAAAGTTATATCCAATTAACAGGTTTGAAAACATTGGCTTCTTAATATACTTGGTATCCAATCATTAATCAAGCGTTCTTTATGGACAACGGAAGTACCCGATTCTTTAGAATTCCACATACTATGGCAGCATCTGGAACACTTAGAGGATGGAAAGCCGTTGATGAAGGAGGATAGAGTAAGGATATTGCGCTATAATTTGAGATGATTCTAAGGGTGAGAAAAGATGTACAAGTTCGATTCATTAGGAGTATGATAAAAAGCTAACAATCAGATTGCAAGATGAAGAGGGAAATGGAACACCACGGGAACAGGTCAGTGGTCACAAAGCCCGAAACTCCGACGAGCAAAAATAAATACCGACAAACGTGGGGATGTGGTCCGAGCGACATCACGCACAAGAAAGAGGGGTGCTGGGAAGGGGGAGTGGGTTTCAGGGGTGGCAGCGGAGAGGGAGGCTGTTGTAGGCAGTTTCCAGAGGTGGGGGGAGGGGTGGCAGGGGAGGCGGTGGCTGCAGGTGGTAGTTGCGAGGATGGGGGAAGGGAGGGGGATGTGGTTTTGGACATTTTACTTAGTTGTAGCAGGAAATTAACTTGCTGGGACAATTTTTGTAAAAAATGAGCAATAGTTGGGATCACTAAGAAATATTCAAAAGTTGAGACTGAAAATGGCGGAACTCCCATAATTGGGACTGTTCTGGTTAAGTTTTCCTAATTTTTTTGGAAGCTTTTTGAGTGGCTACAATTAAATTATAGCTGCTATAATTGCTTAAATCTCACCCCTTTAATATTATTAAATATTAATCTTGTCCATTAAACTAGTTGGTCTTCAAAACCTCAAATAAAAGAAAATAAACAACAATGGCTGACTTAGGGAAAAAAAATCAAATAATTGTCAAACGTGTTCTTGTTCCAACAATTCCATCATTTTTCCATCTTCTTCTTTCGAGAGTTCTGCTTCTTCCTCCTATTTTTTTTTCATCAAATCTACCTTAAATTTAAGCCAAACCTAGGGATCCTAACCATATTTCTCTCTCCCTTAGAAAACCCTTTGTGCGATTTTTGTAACCCCCATTTTAGCACCTCGGCCTAGGGTTCGTTGGCTCCCCGGGGCGCCACGGCGCCTCTACAGTGGCCCGGGCCGGAGCCCGCCCGCCCCTTTTTTCTTTTCGCTTGCCGATCGTTTGTTTGTTTTTCGTGCGTGGGACTCTTACCCCCTTCCCTTTTGATCGACGGTTGGGTTCCCTTTCGCCTCCCCGTGTCAGGCGTCCCTTCCCTGGTGGTGTGTCGGGCTTCCCTTTTCCCTTCCCCGAGTTGTGTGTCGGGCCTCCCTCTCCCCTCCCCTTGTAGGTTGTTGGGTTTCCCCCAATCCCTCCCCCTCCCTTGGTTGTCGTCGGTTTCGGGCTTCCCTTCCCCTTTCTCCTACTCGGTTTTAGTTAGAGTGTTGGGCTTCCCTCTCCCCTTCCCCCTAGTTGTGCGTCGGGCCTCCCTTTCCCTTTCCCTTTTCGTATTAGTTTGTCGGGGCTCCTTCCCTCGTCAGCAAAGTTGGATTCTTTGGGGTAGTTTTGTGCGAAAACGCTTGCAATTGGTATCGGCTTTTGTTTGGTTTTTTGGTTTGTTTCAATAAGTTCCACCTTTGTGGTGGCCTTTGTCCCCTACCCGGGGTGTGTAGTTACCCCCTTCCCCGGTGGGTTTAGTTAGGCGTGGTTTTATGTATGTTGGGTGTGTCTTCGCTTCTCGCTTCTTACAGGGAAAGCGTTGTTTAGGAAGGTCATGGGTTTGATCTGCAAACAAGGATATGGTTATTCAAAGAGTTACAACACGTTTTGTGAAGATTTAGTTAAAGATGCGAAGACATCGATTCAAATTGGCTCGAATGCAGTTTTCGCTAACTTATTTGGATGATGTATTTCTCGTTGTTTTCATATCTGTTTCCTTATCTCGTTTATCAATCTTTGTAAGTGCTTGGATGACTTTTTAATGTATGATAATTGTCTTCTTGTAAAAAAATTAATAAAAAAAAAAAGCTATACCTAGGCGAATAGTCATTAGCAAATTGGTTTCTTCCGCTTATTCTCGGTAGAATACTTGAAGCCCCAAACTATGGAAAAAAAATTGAGTAATTAGATTGTATGAATAATTATGAATATGCTTAAAGTTCCAATTTTGAAAACCAATTTGATGGAACTTGGAAGGGTTTAGTATACAATTCTAGAAGACTTGTAAACTTTGAATAAACACATGAATTCCGTACCACCTTTTTTGGTGGATTAGTATTATGCTATATGCTATGCCATTTGTAGTTTGCTTAATTTAAATATATCTCATGTATCCTCCATTCTATAAATTTCTCCCTACTTTCATTAAAGGGCTTTTTATAAATTTCTTCAAGATAAAATAAAAAAACGTCGATTACCTTGATTTTTCGTAGAATGATCTTTAGGGTAAAGTTCCACCAACTATTGGAAACTTGACTACCCTTAAAGAGCTCTACATTGGGCACTATCATAATAATTTCTCTGTGGAATTCCTCTTGAGCTCGGAAACTTGACCGAGTTAACTCATTTCGATGGTGCCGGGTTGTGGGTTATACGGGAAAATTCCACCGGAGTTAGGAAATTTTGTGAAGCTTGAAACATTGAATCTTCATGGAAACACTCTTCTCCGGGGATCTTACGTTTGAGTCCGGGTTCATTAAAAGAGTTTGAAACTTATTGGTTTCACCAATAATATATACTAGTGAGATCCTGGAGTCCTATTATCTTCTTTAGAACTTCACGAATGTTAATCTTGTTTGAAACAAGTTACACGGGAGTATACCTGGATTATAACGAGAGATATTCCCGGTTGAAATCCCTTCAACTTAGTGTTGAATAACTTCAGAGGGAGTATCCCACAAAAGTTAGGTACAAATGGGAAGTTGCAATATCTAAATATAAATCATAATAATCTTATTGGGAGTTTGCGGGTAAGTATTTATAGAGAAGACAAACCGCAAGTTATGTATAAATTCGATAATTTGTTGGTTCGACATGTAACAACCGACCAATACGTAGTCGAGTCTATTGTCACCAATGCGCATCTAGGCCCAACAATGTCCTCTATAAAACCAACACAAGTTCTTCCGACGCATTTTGTCCTCACTCATATGTGCACCCCGAGAAATTTCCCAAGAGGTGTAGTCACCCATCCCCAGGGCTACTCCCATCCAAGCACACTTAACTTTGGAATAACTTAGGAAATGAACTCCCTAAAATAAAGACGCATTTTGTTGGAATGAGTAGCCTGCTAATAAATTTTAGAAAAGGAAAACTTCATTAAGAAATTAGAAGCTTAATGGTGAAGAATACTTGGGGGAGCAAGGTCTTCTAGAAGCCTTGGGGAGCAAGGGAAGGAGATGAAGTGGGTGGAAATGGTGGTTTTCTATTTTTGATAATTTTCTAGTTCTTTTTAATTTGCTCTTACTAAAATTAGTACTTTCCTATTTTCTTTTGTGCATAACTAAATTAGTTTAGTTTATTTATTTGAAACTTGATTTAATAAAATAAAAAGAAGTGAATAATTCATAAAATACTCTGAAATAAATTTTAACAATTTATTAAGCTTGTTATTAATGTTAATCAAGCTTAAGTTTTTAGGATATTACATCCTCACCCCCCTTATACAAAGTTTCATCGTCGTCGAAATTTGCAACTTCAAAATGACATCCATAAGACTTGTCCGATACTTCTACTTAAGTGGCTAAAGTATAAATGTTTCTTAGGATTACATCCAATGACGACATTATCAATTAATATCCCAAAATAGTCGAAGGAACTTCTAGCCGTGGATCCATGCCAAATTATACGATTTAGGCATCGCTAAAAGAATAAGAGATGGTACCATTGGCGTACATCTTCACCTTCGCTTCGTCGCATCATGTACACTCTTCCAACTTGCGGAGATCCTCATATAGGGTTGTTATTGTTAATTGTTTTGCCATTATAATCGGAGTTTTGATCGTTTCCCTTGTGGGTTCTTAAGCTTATGTTTTTGCTGTGTGTTTACGTAGTCGTGTTTTTATTGCCTAGGCGGTGTGAGCGCGTATTTGACTACCTCATTGTAAAGGTTCTATTGAAAAATGTTTTGAAATAGAAGAAGTTGCCAACAAGTCTTTAAAGGAAGACTCATAAACCTAATTGTAAATTGGGAAATCGTAGGGACAACTTAGGGACTTATCCAATGTAGATTTCCCGTCATGACTCCATGAATGGTCGATGAACCAAAGATTGAGTTCGGGGTGAGGGTTTCGCCTATTGATGGCCTCTACTTAATATCGATTTATTTCAAGTTTTATGCAATTAAATAACCATAGAATATATTAATACAATATGAATATTAATATATGTTAGTTCATTAAACAAACAAAAGACTAATTTTTGGTGACATGTAATTATGCAATCAAATTACTGGATTCCTAACAGGTTTTCCAAATTATCCGAATTTAATGTTAAAACAACTTGTTTAGGTCTTGATTAGCGGGGAATAAGCATGTGCGGCTATGAAAGCATTATATCATACATCATGCATATGAATAATCATGAATAATATAATAAAAGGAATACAAAAAAAAGATTTAAGGAAAAATGTACAAGAACGCGTTAATTCCTTCAATATCTACATTATGACAAGTAAATGGTTAGGTAAAAAAGAATTAAATTGGAATTGACCCTCGTGAATTATACACTTTGTCGCTCTGGATCTTATGCAACGATCTTCGCATGAGCAATCTTGAAGCTTGAATGAATTTGAATGGAGTTTGAATGTGTTTGTAGAGAAATTGAGTGTTTGATTGTGTTTCAGTATAGGAGAGTATGTGTAGAAGTCGAAGGGAAAAGTATTGTAAAATCGTGTGAATAGGGTATTAAGGCTGTAGGCGTGTTTTTATTTCGCCTACGCGGTGTGAGCGCGTTTAGATTTGACTACCCCACTGTTAAGGTTTTATTGAAAATTGTTTTGTATTGAAAGAAGTCGCCAACAATTCTTTTTAGGAAGAATCATAAATCTATTTGGATATGGGAAAAACATAGGGACAAATTATCCAATGTAGATTCCCCCATCTTGACTCCATAGATGGTCAAAGTGAACCAAAGATTGAGTTCGGGGGTGAGGGTACGAATATAGTCATAATGAACCACATTCGCCCAAAGTTGGCCTCTACTAAATATCGATTCATTGCAGAATTTATGCCAAAGAATAACCACATAATGTTTTAAACACCCTAAAAATATTTAGTCTAAATTGGTTCAGAAACACATAAAAAAGACTAATTTTTAGTGATATGTTATTATGCAATCAATATTACAGGGAACCTAGCAGGTTGTCCAAATTAATCTGATTAATGTTAGAACAATTCTTTAGGTCTTTGATTAGCAAAAATAACATGTGGGTGATAAAACATTAAAACAGGACAACCATATAATATACATATAATGATCGACAGCATATAATATACAAAGACATTGAATAATAATAAAATAAAATAAAAGAAAGTATAGTAGAAGGGTTAGAATATACAAGTATAGAGATTTTACATTAAAGATCTACATCGTGAAAGAAAAAAACCTAGTAACTTCAATATAAAAATAATTTATTTAAGGACCCTCGGGATTATACCGTGGCTTGGGTCTGCGAGATTGACAACCTTCGGGACGACCAATCGTGAAGCCCGAAAAATCAATGTATGAAAGTATGTAGATTGAATGTATTTTGTGTTTTAAAGGTATGAATTTTGTAGGGAAGTTTTGTAATTTGTAGAGAGATTCGTAAAGTATTCGTCGAGTTCGAAGTGTGTTAATGTGAAAAATCCGTTCCTGAAATCTGTTCGGAAATCAGGCCTATTTATAGGGAAAACGATATTGCGCCTCACACGCCGGCTGCGCCAAACGCAATCGACGCTGGGGAGCGCATGACGCGCTTTTGAAAAAGATAAGAAAGAAATTCCGCGTCTCAAGCGCTAGAACCGCACTGACGCAGGACTCTACATGAAACCGAAGTCTACGTGGGCGGTTCATTGCGCTTAGCATGACCTGTGCGCTTAGCGCAGGCTTACGTGGAAGTCCACGTGGTAGGACACGTGCGCTCCCAAAAGGCCAAGACAATCATGCGCTCGCCGCACCGCCTTGTTTTTGATAGTTTTTTGATATAAACGCGTTTTAATGATTTTCTTTTATCTTTTAACTCGGAAATCCGATTTTACGGGATAAAATCCGATTTTGACCTAAAAAAAAATATATTTTGAAAATATTTATTTATTAAAATAAATCAATTAATTATCAATTAATTGGGCTTTTCAAAGAATTGAGCTCAAATACAATTAATTATCATGAATAATTAATTGGGCTTTAAAATAGGACTTTAACACTTTTCGAAATGGTTTTGAATGGCTTTTCAGACTGCTATGCCCTTGGGTCGGACCAATTAAGACCACAATATGTTTCATCATCGGATCCTTAAATGGGGAGACACGATTATGTGTCTACAAAGGCGTGTGGAAAACTCGTTTGAATAAGTCGATATTTATAGCCAAAGGAATCCGAAAATGAAACGAGGAGATATTTATAGGCAAAGGAATCCAAAAACGACCATGCGCGACATGCACGGGTTATGCGCTTAGCGCACGTTTCTTGCTTCTCACGCATTATTTTTTTTTCTTAATCTGGTTTTTTGCTCGTTTTAAGATTCTTGATGAAATCTTATCCATTGAAATCCGAAATAAGCTATCTTTAGGAACAAAATTTGATTTTCGAAATATCCTTTAAAAATTAATTATCGAGAATAATTAATATTAAAATATCAAAAATGCTATCAATCATTAGGAATAATTAATTAATCCTTTAAAATTAGATTTGGATTTAATAAATAAACTTTACGTTTTACGAAATGCTTTTGGGCTTAGCTCATTCGATTGCTATTCCTTTAGACCGGACCATTTAGGACGACGGTATGTTTCATCATTGGGTACTCAATGAGGAGACGCAATTTTGTGTCTACAAAAGCCCCCACTTTGACTGAGGTTCAGGAAACCGAAAGTCAAAATATACAGTGGTTGGACGGAGAACTATTCTAAACGCTCTACAGTTTAGAACTGATCTATATATAGCCGGTTTCTGTAAAATGAAGTTAGTATGCAAGACGATAACTACAAGTAATCTGATTACCTGCAGGAGAAGATGTTAGCAGATAGGTGCAAACAAGTCACGTAATAATGCGCATAATGATGCAAAAATGCAAACTGAGACTCTCTAAGGATGCATGAGATGCTATGCAAGGATTAAGGTTATGTAAAGCTAAGGAAGATGAAACGTCATGCACGGTTGGGGTTATGCAAGGCTAGAAAAGATAAAATATAACGCAAGGTCCAAATTATGAGGTATGGATTGGTAGAAAGAGAGTGATTTTCAAAAACTGTTTTTGCAATGAATCGGAGTCCGCAAGTGAGATCCGCAGATTATAACTCTATGTGAGTTTAATTTGGAGGGACGACCATGTATATAGGAAGATCCCACTTTGGGTAAGCTTGGCTTGAATTAGGCACTCCGAGTCTAGATTGGAATGTACTTGATCTATATTCCGCATTTAGAGTTCTTCAAAGTTATTCACTCGGGGATTCTTCTTTGGGGGAGTTGATACAGGGAAAGTCAGATATCGCCAGAGACCATGGAATTATCGGAGAGTCCTTCAGGGACAAGGAGATTTTGGAATAAAAAAAAGGTTGAATTTGTGACTCATATAGATGTATGTGGGAAAAGGCTTTGACGTGGCTAGGTTCAAACTCGAGTCTATGTCAAGATCTAGAAAAAGCATGCTTCTGAATTTTACATTAACCTTTAATTAATCATTAGACCTTAATTAATTTTTTTCATTAAAGCCGTCGGACCTCGAGATGAGGATTCCTACGTATCCTTGCTCAATGAGACAATTCGTAGTTCTGGATCTGATTTGATTTTATTTTTGTGCCCTAACTTTTGCCTAGGCCGCCTGTAGGCGTGTTTTTATTTCGCCTACGCGGTGTGAGCGCGTATTTGACTACCCAATTGTTAAGGTTTTATTGAAAACCCTTTTGAAGTCGCCAACAAGTCTTTAAAGGAAGACTCATAAACCTAATCGGATATTGAGAAACCGTACGGACAAAATAGGGACTTATCCAATGTAGATTTCCCCATCCTGACTCCATAGATGGTCAATGAACCACAGATTGAGTTCGGGGGTGAGGGTACGAACACGGTCATAATGAACCACAGTCGCTCATTGCTGGCCTCTACTAAATATCGATTCATGTTAATTTTTATGCAATAGAATAACCAAATAATATTTCATACACCCTAAAATAAATTAGTCTAGGTTGGTTCATGAAACACATAAAAGACTATTTTTAGTGATATGTTATTAGGCAATCAATATTACAGGGTTCCTAACATGTTGTTCAAATTACCTGATTAACATTAGAATAGTTCTTTAGGTCCTTGATTAGCAAAAATAACATGTGAGTGATGAAAAGGCAAGCAGGACAATCATAATAATATAGAAATGAATAAAAAGAAAGAAGGATTAGAATATATACAAGAGAACGATTTCTTATTAAGGATCTACATCATAAAAGAAATTGTTAGTAACTTCAATAAAAATAATAAATTTATTCAAGGACCCTCAGGATTATACCGTGGCTTGGGTCTGAGAGATTGACAACCTTCGGGACGAGCAATCATGAAGCCTGAAAATATGAATGTCTGAAAGTATTTGTTTGTTTATGCTTGTAGATTTGAAAAAGTATGAGTTTTGTAGAGAGAATTCGTAAAAGTTCGTAATGTGTCTAAGTGTAAAGTCGTATGAAAAATATATGAGAAAACTGTTTTTAATTCGGAAAATCGAAGCCTATTTATAGGAAAACCGAAACTGCGCATCACGCGCAGGCTGCCAGACCACTGCCAGATCTGAGGTCACTGCCAGACCAGTTCACTGTACTACGTTTTCAATTTAAAGTCCTAAATTGTTTTGGAAAGATTCTATCAAGATACTTTCCTAAAATCTATTTTTAAAAATGGACTTTGCGTGTATATATTGTTGTTTAAATATATATGAGCTATAATTGTATATTATCTTGTTGATTTTATTAGAGAAATCGAATAAAGTCACGAAAAATATATTTGTCAATATTGTGATCTACAATTTTAGGCAAGTATGTTTCCGTAATCAAGATAATTTAAATATTACATCTCAAGGCATACTTAAGCAACAATATTGCACGAAATTCAAAGGATGACTTTTTTCGGAAAAATATTCTATCTTTTGAAAGCTTCTAAGACCCACACATAAACCCTAAAACACAGCTTGAGATTAGCCACATAATTTAGAGCAAAAGTATTCTCCATTATACCTTATTAAGAAGCATAGTTTCGGGGGGAAATTTCTTGTGCTTGAACTACCCGCTAGTGTGCAGTGTGGTTGGGGAAGTGGTTTGGGGAATCACTTCATTGAACGAGATATAATTAACCGTTGGAGAATCATCGTTTTCATAGGTGGAGACTTTGATTGAGTGTAATCATTTTAATTCTTCCGAGTTGATTAATAAGAGTCATTAGAGTAGTGAAGGACGTAAGCTTAATTAAGTTCAACGAACCTCGTTAAATTTGTGTGTTGATTTATTTATTCCGTTGCGTACAATGTATCAATTCTATTACTGGTCTCATTTCGTCTACATATCAAATCGATAAATTTTCAACCAACTCATCACATACTCAATTCACCCTTCTCTTGAGTATTATTTGGGCCTTCATCCTTAAATTCTTCGAGGGCCGAGTTGATTTGGTTTTGAGTTCGAGAGTCCGGTATGGGGCAATCTCGACCATGTGATCTCGTTTACCACATCGAATGGCGACAATCCTTTTCTAGGTGTTCTTGCTTATCATACTTGTTACGTTGGAGTTATTGTCTTCGATGACGATTATCTATTCTGGGGTGTCCTTTTCTAGGTGTTTAGTCTCTTATTGAAGCCGTTGCTTGATTAACTATTCTGGGGTTTTTCTTTTTTTTGCCATTCTCGTACACCTCTTTTTTTTTTTTTGAAAGACTCGTACACCTCTTTTGAACGAAGCTTCATTTTCCACTCAACATTAATGGCTCTATCCTATAATTCCAGGTAGAACTAACTAATGTGTGCAACAAGCTTTTCTTGAAGATCCAAGGTCAAACCTTCTTCTAGCGATTTGTGGAAACTGTAGACACCAAATTTTTAATCCTATTGCGGATAATAAATTTAAATAATTTTTTTGGAAAGAAACAAAAAAATAATGAAGCCATCATACCCCAAGGAGCGCGTGCCCCGTCAAAGGCACGTTCCACCTTGGAGTGCGAAATTCATTCCGTCAGACGATTTTTCGTTATGTGCTTTAATCGTACGATATTGGTTTAAAACGTAATTTTTTCAGAAGTCTTAGTCAATAACTACATTTACCGATTTTGACAAAATGATTTGTTGTAGAATCGCGCTCGTCTTTACTAATTTGACGAGTTTGCTTTAATTGTTTTAAGTTAGTTTTTCGAAAAACGAAAAAACATGTCTCATTTTGAGCGCCGGAATTTAATCGTCTCTCAAAACTGGTATAAAGGGCTAAACATCCGATTTTTTTAATCCAATAGGTATAACATGATTAGAAGGGCTAAACATCCGACTTTTAAAACCCATGCAGTGCGCCTAGCGCACGACCATGCGTGGGACGCACAAACCGTGCGTGGGATGCACAGACCGTGCGTGGGACGGACAGGCCGTGCGTCCAGTGCATCAGTGCTACGTCCTGCGCAGTTGCCTAGTTAGCATTGTTTTCACGTTTTTCGTTGCTCGTTCACATTTAGGATATATTTAGGCTATGTAGGAATGGGAATATTGGACTAAAAAATCTTATTTTGCTTCATTAGTGTAAAAATAAAAATCAAATTTAAAGAGAATAAGATTTGGATTTCCAATAAATTTGATGATGTAAGGCAATAAAAATTAGATTTTTTTTTGCATGACAAATCAGATTTTTTTTTGCATGAAAAATCTGATTTTCTACATCTTTCAAACCCTAATTCACCACCCCATGTCTCCTATAAATACCCCCTTCATTTTCACTTCAAGCACCGTAACGCCTTGACCTCTAAGCATTTTTATGAGGTTAATTAATCTTGATTATTAGCAGTGGAAGACCTAGCTTTTGGTCGGTAAGCATCGCTCGTAATTTCCGTTAGGAAAATACAATGCAACATACTTTCGAATTCTAACATAGAATAATGTGAAAACTTAAACATACTAGATTATATAAATTAAAATAAAATAAAGTTAATGTTAATTAACTAACTAATTACTTAAGTTACAAAAGATATAAATGATTGAGTCATTTTAATAACAATTCCTCACTGCTAAGCCAATCCGTCATCCCCATCGGTACCTAAAACAGAAAAACAAAACGTCATGAGGCGAGGCCCGGTAACAGACTACTCTAACATCGTAAATTCATTTCAACTCATTTTATTTGAAAACAGAGAGGAGAGAATATAGTCAAACCATTTCATAAACATATAATTCAAATCAGGAATTTAAAAGAAGGATTCATATTGTCATTCATAATTATATCATACTATTAATTATCAAAAATCTTCCTTTGGTTACTTGGCGAGTACAACAGAATGTAAGCCACGGAGAATTGTAGTCCTCCAACAGAAGGCGGCGTAACAGAATACGGGTGCCACATGAGATTATTATCCCCCAACATAATGTGGAATAACATAATGCAGGGTGTCATGGGAGACTATTGTCCCCCAAACGAAGGTGACAAACCGCCAGATATCAAAATGGAACATGTACGACCACCATAATAGAAGTACAGCCAAGAACCGTCTTTATTCACTTTCATTTATCATGTTTCATGAATTTTAAGTATATTTCATAGAACATCTTATAAGCATCATGAAAACCGATTTGTAATCATCATAACATCATCATAAACATCAATTTTACAAAACATTTTATATCCCGCAATCCATGAATACATATCATCAAAACATTATGTAAAAGCATCATAAAACATGGTTGGAAGGGGAGTGCGGGTATTAGCAGTAGACGTTACCTCGAGTCGCGATTATTATACTTGATAGCCGGAGGAGGCTTGTAATATCCTTTTTCCTTTCTTATCTATTCAAGAATTAATAAAGGACGACTTATTAATATTTTATTCTAGTATTTCAAGCTCTACGACCCATTTCCATCACGTGCCCATTTTAAGAAGTACTATGATATGAATTACTAGAGAGTTTCTTAGTGGTTGACTAATGGTTATGGAATCTCATTATCACTATCTAATACTTAAACTTTAATTCATGACTTTACTAGATTGGTTATGAAGGTCCTCTTTAATATAATAGGTGACACACTTAATATGAGTTCTAGGTTCAACTTAAGTAGAAATTATATAGTAACAACCAATAGTTATGAAATGACTTGAAGGTGTGAATATAGAACTTTCTTATTTTAACTAAGCTTTTAGTACTAAAATTATTATCTACTAATTATTAGGTTCTTACGTATTTAAAAACTATTTTTCAACTATCAATTTAGCTAAGTCATGAGATTCATTTGATTAAACCAGAATATGAAATTCATTCTATTAAACTAATAAGTGAAGCTACAGCCTACAAGTATTCATTATTTCCTTTACTTTCTTATACACTACTTCAGGCTACCAATATAACTTACTAATGTTTAAGCTGGTAATTTGTAATACATTTTTCTCCTTAGTTAGGATAAGCTTACTAATCAATATCATATAACTAATATATAAAGTAGAGTACAAAAGCCAGCTCACGAGGTCGCGACATTTGACATTCTCATTGGACGCCATTTGTCGCGCTCATTAAGTGCCATGTCATATTTTTTTTAAATATAAATAGAGCTCTAAATTGATTAAAATACAAATAGAGTTTAGGATAAGAATAAATAGAGTTGGGTTCAATTATCCAAAAAAAAAAAACAGAGTTGGGTTCACAATGAAAAACTTAAATATATTAAATTGATTATAACTTTTAATATATAGTTCGTAAAATTATATTGTTTGTGCCATTGGAAAGTGTTTAGAACGTAATTTAAAATAAGATCCATTTATACTACATTTAAAATTTTATATTAAAGTAACATATAAAAGGAAATATTGACTATACTAACGTATTAAAGTAACCTACTGCAATTGGAATTAGCGATACAATTAGAATTTCGCGACATTTGGCGTCCTCATTGGACGCCATTTGTCGCGTTTATTAAGTGTCATGTCATATTTTTTTGAATATAAATAGAGTTCTAAATTGATTAAAATACAAATAGAGTTTAGGATAAGAATAAATAGAGTTGGGTTCACAATGAAAAACTTAAATATAGTAAATTGATTATAACTTTTAATATATAGTTCGTAAAATTATAATTTTTGTACCATTGGAAGTGTTTAAAAAGTACTTTATTAAAAGTTCCATTTATACTATATTTAAAATTTTATATTAAAGTAACATATAAAAGGAAATATTGACTATACTAACGTATTAAAGTAACCTACTACAATTGGAATTAGCGATTCAATTAGAATTAGGGTTAAAGTATTAAAGTAACCTATTGCAATTGGAATTAGGAATTCAATTAGAATTAGGATTGTTATAAGAGATGCAATTAGAATTAGGGTTGTTCTACAAAACCTATTCATGTTAGAATTAGAATATTCAAAGTTATATGTATTAGATTGTCAGCGGTCAACTTTGCACATTGAGTTTTCTTCCCTATATTTTATTTCCACTTAAGCTAATTACGTGAACTACATATTATAGATTTTTAGCGGTCAGCTTTGCACGTTGAGTTCTTCCCTAAGGTACGGTTTGTAATAAATATACTCCTCATATTTTCTTTTCCTTTGATAAGAAACAAATGTTGCATCCTTCGTCTCCTCCAAACATGAATGTTGGATAAGATGGGACATGATCAACATATTAGAAATAAGGTTGATATTGTTAATCATGTTGGTCTATTAAGGCTTGAAGGGCACCGTAGCAACATACCATAGCAACATACCTTAGCAACATACCGTAGCAATATTACCAATCCTTCATAATTTAACAAATTGTTTCATATATCTATATATATGACAGGTGCTTTTATTTGATTTGTAAACACAATGAGTACTAAAGAAAGAAAGTCAGTTCACGAGGTCCCGACATTTGGCGTCCTCATTGGACGCCATTTGTCGCGCTCATTAAGTGTCATGTCATATTTTTTTTGAATATAAATAGAATTCTAAATTGATTAAAATACAAATAGAGTTTAGGATAAGAATAAATAGAGGTGGATTCACAATGAAAAACTTAATATAGTAAATTGATTATAATTTTTAATATATAGTTCGTAAAATTATAATTTTTGTACCATTAGAAAGTGTTTAAAAAGTACTTTAAAATAAGATCCATTTATACTATATTTAAAATTTTATATTAAAGTAACATATAAAAGGAAATACTGACTATACTAACGTATTAAAGTAACCTACTGCAATTGGAATTAGCGATCCTATTAGAATTAGGGTTAATGTATTAAAGTAACCTACTGCAATTGGAATTAGGGATTCAATCAGAATTAGGGTTGTTATAAGAGATTCAATTAGAATTAGAGTTGTTCTACAAAACCTATTCATGTTAGAATTAGAATATTCAAAGTTATATATACTAGATTGTCAGCGGTCAACTTTGCACATTGCTAATGAATTATGGATTAAGGTTTTATTTTTTAGGTTTTAACATGTAGGAAGATGTAGGTAGTGTAGTATATCATGACATGTGCTTTATCATATAAAAATATATGGTTTCTGCATGATAGAGTGAATGTCTGAATCATATAGTGAGTTTCTACATGATATAGTGAGTGTCGAAATGATATAGTGGATTGTTCAGAATGATGTAGTTTTTGCATGATATAGTATGTTTCTGAATGATAAAGTGTGTTTCTTCATGACATATAAATTAGAAACCAACGTCAAAGATACTGACAAAATCATATTATAACTTTTAGTTGCTCTATGTCAGACAAAAATAACGGCAAAAAATAAGGGTGTAAATATTTTAAAATTCTACCTCTTCTTCACGAAAAAGCCCGGGCATTTGGCCGGGTCCCAATACTAGTATATATATAAAGGCGGAACTTTTCGGGAGTATAGGGAGCTCCTTAAGATTTCGAGGCCATAGAGTGCGCCATGCAGGATTGACATATCATCAAATTTTATTTTTATCTTTTAAAAAAATAGAGTTCTACATAGATTTAAATACACATAAGGAGTTGGATACGCTAAAATTAGAGTTTGATTTTGAATGAACAACCTAAATGGTTATATTATGTAAATTGTGTATAACTTTTGCTACGTAATTCAGAATATTATAATTTTTGTTTCATTGGATAGTGCTCGAAATATGCCCCGAAATAAGACCCATTTACAATATAGTTCTACAACTTATGAAATAGAGAGCGCCATGTAGGATTGCCATGTCATTAATTTTTATTTTAAATATTTTAAAAAAAAGAGTTCTACAAATATTTAAATACATAAAAGGAGTTTTGCATAACGAGAAATTAGAGTTTCGCTTTGAATAAACAACCTAAATTATTGTATTATGTAAATTGAATATAACTTTTGGTACCTAATTCAAAACATTATAGTTTTTTACCATTTGAAAGTGCTTGAAATATGATTCAAAATAAGATCCATTTACAATATAGTTTTACAACTCATGAAAATATATATAACTAAATGAATGGTAAGGCATTATTTAGTCTTTCTTTTAGATAAATATAATAATAGCTATAACTATAGTGTACTATATGTGACTATAGCATTTTATCATAGGTCCAATTTACAGGATTATATATATATATATATATATATACATATATACATATATATACATATATATACATATATATATATATGTATATATACATATATATACATATATATATACATATATATATATATGTATATATATGTATATATATGTATATATATGTATATATATGTATATATATATATGTATATATATGTATATATATATATGTATATATATATATGTATATATATGTATATATATACATATATATATATATATATATATATATATATATACATATATATATATATATATATATATACATATATATATATATATATATATATATATATATATATATAAAATGAGTTCATATGAGAATGCATACTTACATGAGAAATGAGAATGGATTTTACGCGCTATAAGTCTAATGAACAAGTGATGTAACTCTAATGAAAAAGTGATGTAACTCCAAAAAAAGAATATATTATAAAAAAAAAATTCAAAATAAAAATAAAAAAATTTTGGGCTCAAATTTTTTTCGGAGGTATAACTATAATGAAGAAGTGTTGTAACTCTAATCCAATCGTGTGGTTGAGATTTATTCTCATTTCTCATGTAAGGAGCATTCTCATGTGATCTTGCCCCTATATATATATATATATATATAACCTTTTAGAACCTCAGCCTTATGAGTCTGAATCTTCTTGAGTTTTAATCAAATTATACAAGGTAGAGTTGTATATGAACCATACATTTTAAAATTAAATGCTCATATTGGTGGGAGGGGGGAAATAAGGGGTGGATTTTGATGAGAAAAATAGAGCGGGTTTTGGAAAGATAATATATGAGCCATTGATTTTTTATTCAATGGTTGATATTGCTCAAACACTACATTGTAGAGTTCTTTTAGAACTTTAGAGGATCCAAACACCAGCCTTACTCAACTAAACCAAATCAATTTAGTATTGCAACCAAATTTATTAAGGAAACTTTGTTGTTACAACAAAAATTAAATACTATACCAATAAAGTTACATATATATATTAGAGTTTTGGATGCTGAAAAAATTAGAGTATGACTTTAAAAAACAACCTTAGAATATTATAGAGAGCTCCACCTAAAAATGATATGTCATTCTTTTTAATTTTTAATTTTTTTTCACAATAGTGTTTAACATAGATGTAAATACATATAAGGTGTTTTAATAAGTGAAGATTACACTCTGATTTTAAATAAACAACCTAAATTATTCAACTATGTAAATTGAATATCTGCTACATAATTTGCAATATTATAAATTTCTTACCATCGGAGAGTGTTTGAAATATGTTTCCATATACAATATAGTTTTACAACTTATGAAAATATATTTATTTAGATGAACAATAACATATTATTTATTCTTTATTTTAAATACATATAAAAATAACTATAAAAATAGCGTATTATATGTGACAATAGCAATTATGTCTTTCAAAATCAAACTTTTAAAAATTTAGTTACATAAAGATAAAAAATACATATATGTAGTTTTGAGCATACCATGATGGCATTACATAAAGAATTAAATGAAAGCTTGTCCACGACATTGCAGAGGTATTATGCAATTGACTAATTATTTTATTCCTAGAATATTTGTTGTATACAAAATATTTATGTTTTTCTGTTTCATATATCAATACGTCATATCTTATTCTTTTCTCAATAAACTTAATTCTACTAAAACTAATTCGAAAATCAAGGTTCGAGTTTCTAGACTATTTGAGGTCGCAGATCATAAAAAAGGGGTAAGTTTGATAAGTCTTGATATGGTCATGATTGATGAAGAGATTTTTTTCTCTTAAATAATATTTTCGATTATTAATAGAGGTTAGTTCTATATTTAATTTATTTTATTCATGAGACCTTCATTATGATCTTCTTTTTGGCTTTTGCATCTTCTATTTTATATGCGTTAGTGTTTATGTGCTATTTTAAAAGTTGAAGTTATGGCTGACACTCATATTTTTTCTCAATTCTTTCTGTCCTGCATCTATTAAATTATTACCCTCTACTGTCTTAAAGTATCGTTCGGGTATTTTTCATGTTAAAACTATGTTAACTATTGTTAGTCATACCAATTATTGGGATACTATTTAATAATAGTCTTAGCTACAATATTCAATTGAATATTAAATATATAAAATTTATATATCACAATAACAAATCTAGAAATTAAAGTATAATGACAAATATTTTCTTTGTCTTTTTCTACTGCAACAATGGGTTTGGGCATGGTTTTTAAGAAAATGGGTAGTTTAGCATAGAGAGGTTAACTAGAGTAGGGGATAGGTAAATCCTTAATAAAGTAAACGCAACTTTATAAGGCAATTTGATTAATTAATGATGGTTTTATTAACATAAAGTAAAGGCGATGTTGTCAACTATAGTTTTTTTTTTACCAAAAGTGGAATGGTTCCAATAGCTGAAACTACCCAAAGTGGTAATTTTTACAATTAAAAAAAGAATGGAGGAAGTATATAAATACAATGGTGTTGAAAAATCTCATTTCACAACAACAAAAAATCAACAATGTTAATAAAAGTTTGCAAAAAAATAAAATAAACAACAACATGTGTAATGCACGGGCTTCAAAACTAGTAATCCAATATAACTAAGTGAGCATGAAATGAGTTACTCACTAGTGGAGAGAAACGCAAGGGTTGTGGTCAAAATAGCCCTAAGGGCTGCGTTTTGGCCGGCGGCCCTTTTCCGTAGCAAGTCCTTCACAACGAATGGCTGCGGTTTTAAAGCGCAGACCCTTCACAACGAAGGGTTGCGGTTTAGACCCAAAACCGCATCCCTTCCATATTGGAAGGGCTGCGGTTTTGGGTCTAAACCGCATCCCTTCTTTTTACAAAGGGCTGCGGTTTTGGGTCTAAACCGCATCCCTTCTTTTTACAAAGGGCTGCGGTTTTGACCATAACCGCATTCCTTTTGACCCAAAAAAAATTGTTTTTTTTCCATTTTTTTACTCCTAAAAATTGTTTGTGCAGCGAAATAATAAATTACAACTCCTTCATCTGATGCAAACAAATCAAACAAAACGAAATTATAATTTATAATTAGATGCATCAGATCTAAACTAATCAAACAAAACGAAATTATAAATTCCAGTCGAAATTATAAATTATAAACAAAACAAAACGAACGAGATCTGGATGCAGCGAAGGCGACGAGACGAGACGGCGCACGAGGAGTGGTGGATGGTGGAAATTGGGAAAAGAAAGCAGCAAATTTAACAACTCAGAAAATGAAATCGAAACTGAAGACATTGAAAATGGAAGAACATACCAAACGACTGAATCATCTTCTCGCAACCCGCAACAGTACAATGCTCACCGAGTTGACTCAGAACGAGGTGCAAATGAAATTCTTGCGATCCATTCTCATCTCCTTCAACTTTCTTCGAGCAAAACTCGGCGAATTCTTCGAGATTTGTTTCACTTCTTCCGGCGAAATTTCCGATCCGAGCGCTTGCATTACGTTAGTGAGTTCGACGGCGGAGATTTTTCCGTCATGTCGGAGAGGTAAACTGAGGAGAGAGAGTGAGATGAGGAGGAGTTGTTGTTGTTTTCAGTTGAGGCCGCCATTGTTGAATGCTTGAGTTTGAATTTGAGGTTTTCTGGAAATTAGATTTAAAGGAGATTGAAGATTGGTAAGGAAAGAACTGCGTAAATGGGAAGCACGAGTTTCTTTGCTTGTTTGACGAATGAGGGTTTTTGCTTCGTGAGATTTGTGAGAGAGGAAATAGAGGAGAGAGAATGAGGGAGAGAGAGGAGAGAGAATGAGCTGGTTCGAGAGAATAAGGAAGAATGAACGACAAACCCTAGCGCTGAGTATTGAAAAATTTAAAAGCCCACCTATCAAAATAAAAACCCGCGAATTAATGATAAAGTGCTGCGGTTAGCCGAAAAACTGCAGCCCTTCACTACTTATAGGGATGCGGTTTTTGCATTGACCGCAGCCCTTCGTATACGAAGGGCTGCGGTTTTTGGGCTAATCGCAACCCTTCACTATTAAGGGCTGCGTTTTTCAAAAAACACAGCCCTTGCACCGCAGCCCTTGCGTTTTTTTCCACTAGTGACTATTACATGGCAACTTATAAGTATGTGGACCAAGATTAGGGGTGTAAATGATGCGAGTCGAGCTCGAGTTTGGCTAAACTCGACTCGAACTCGAAAACTCAAAATCAAGCTCGACTCGACTCAAAAACTCACGAGTTTGAAATAATCAAACTAGACCTGAACTCGAAATCCTAAACTCGAGCTCGAACTCGAATCAAGCTTGCTCGAACTCGAATTCGAATCAAGCTCGAACTCGAAACTCAAACTCGAATCAAGCTTGAACCCGAAACTCGAAATCAAATGAAGGCTCAACTCAAACTTGAGTCAATCCATGTACCTTGATTTAGGTACTTGGAGTAGCCTTTTATAAAGAAAAAAAGTTGAGTGCTTCATTGTTCAACCAATGTGGGACTTTATGAAACAAACTTTCGTAGAAAAAAATGGTTTCCAACCAAAAAGTTTTTGTTCCATTAATTAAGAACACAAACTTAAACTTTTGTTTCCCAACCAATGTGGGACAACTTTAATTCAAACAATAAGTATAGCTAGGGTAGTAACATTTTATAGAGAAAAAAGGCTATTGTTTATACTATAAACCAATGTGGGACATTTAATGTTTTACATAAAAGATCATTTTTAATAATTTTCCAGTTTGTTCATGAGATTTTGAGCCAAGCCAAGGCTAAGCCTCGTTAAAATCTTGTGCTCGACTTGTTAACCAAAACCTAATGATAAACTATAATTAAAGTCCACTATAAAAATATTTTCTATGAAAGTGTTTATTATATTTCATGAATTAAATTCTTTGAAAAAGTTTGAGAATTATTTATTGAAATTGCAAGTATTGTATATAATTTTTTCGAGTTTCTTGCGAGCTTTTCGATTCGAGTAGGTAGTAGCTCAAGTTCGACTCGTTAGTCATCGAGTCGAGCTCGAGTTCGAGTCGAGCTTTGACCGAGTCTTGATCGAGTCGATCTCGAGTAGCTCGCGAGTTGTCACGTCTCATTTACACCCCTAACCAAGATAATTAAGGCTTACGGTATATTTTTCATACCTGTAACAACAAGAAGCAGAAAAGTGTGCAAGGCCAAGAACTATCGAGGGAGGGAGGGCTCGTGCGGCAGCTAGGCAAGACCACAACAAGGGGTGGCCCGGGGCTCCGAAGGGGGAGGGAAGTGCTGGTGGTGGGAGACTGTAACACCCCGACAATTCTCTATTTTCCAAAATACCTTTTTCATATAAAACTTAGAGAATTACCAAAGTATTACCGCCCGTGTGATAACGTATCGGCTTATTCAGAATTTTGCAGCAGAAATAAATAATACCTTTAAAAATATAAATAACTTAGTCAACCATAAGGTCAACTCCAAACCAAACCAAAAATCAACGAAACCAAAAGTTAACTATTCAAACCAGAACTAAATCAAAACTATAAAGTATTAAAGAACTAAACACAAGCTCTCCATAAAAACCCGAACCCATGATGCATCATCTTCAGACCTGGAATGGTCGATGCTCTATTGATTCTGAGAGACTGCTCACCAAATGGGTCATCACAGGATCAATAAACCACAACCATGATCGACATACACAAAAGCACGTAATCAGCAGAGCTGAGTACTACAAACTAAGTAAAATGTAAAACCTAACATGATACTAATAAACATTAACTCAATAATAAATAATAACATAAATACATAACAGATTGACTATACTGTACTAGACTCCAAAATCAATAGATTAATTATAATTAAATTGAATAGACAATGGATAGAGTTGTCCAAACCAAACCAGTCTTCAATTTAGAAGACGAAATACGGGCGTGACTCCGTACACCCATGACCAACGATATCGAGGTACTAATTAGATAAAACAGGACACGGTTATCAATCCGGTCCCAAGAAAAGCCATGGGCTACCACCATGTACTCCAACTCATACTAGTCCAACACTTCAGACGTGCACAAGTCTAAAGCTTATTGCTATTCACTTTCCACTTTAAGTTATTAATAGATTATTTATTTACTTGTGTGACTCACAATGTAAGACAACCAACATAAATATCATAGATACACAAAACTTCTATTTCTATCGTAGAATTATATAAGGTGATCAACAACTCAAAGAATCCGAGAATGATTCCAATACTTAGTTCGATAACCAACTAATATTTTTTTGTTGATCTAAGTCAACAATCAACCAACCTTTCCATAGGTTAATATCCAACTTACCAAATAAGGCCCACGGTCCTCATAAAGTAAATATAATAAATAATCCAAAAGGAACAACATGATCCAATTCATGATCAAATAAACAACATAAATATTAATCCCTCATGTGAATTAATAAAATAAAGTTCCCAATCCTACATGCTTGCATCAACCATCTATACAAACATATTATAACCAACATACGCAACATGCTTCACACAACGGCATAAAACATGCAATTCCACTTGAATATAAACCACATATGAACTATAAAAAGTTCCCTATACATGATACTGCATCAATCCTACTCTTAAGACATGATACTAGTCTACTAACACATAGGTATGTACGTACCTTGTGTAGACAAAACGAGATGCCACTTTCACAACCTTAGAAGTCGCCTAAAGAATATTCTCCGCCTACCAAATACCAACATAACCAAGAATCAATACTCTAATAAAGTTCCAGCAACTTTAAAATAATTTAAACCCTTATAAAAAGTGTTTAAAAACCTTTTTAAACATCAAAACTTCAACTATTAATGTCTCCTAGTATAGTACTACCATACTAGTCAAACCCCTAAAAATCCATACTTTGATATTTAAAACTTCATCATAAGCATACTAATAAAAATTCCAGCAACTTATAACATGTTTAAAACCCTTCAAAAGTCACTCTAACAAAATCATAAATATTAGAGTACTCAATTTTCATAAACTATAATATAGTACTACAATTTCCAACTCTAAAAACATTAAAAATCCATGCTTTGATGCTTAAAATCCTAACTTAAACATATTTAATAAATTAGAATTTTAATTACTTTGCTGTACTAAACATATAGTCTGAAATCTATATTTAAATTATTAAAGTTACAAACTTTAATCATGAAAACATTAAAACAATACTTAAAACATAAACCTAACATTAAAATAATATAGAGGAGGAAGAGAAATAAACCAAAGAAGAGAGGGAGGAGGACAAGGCGCCGAGGAGGGAGAAAGACAGCGGTTGGGCTGCTGCAGCCGGCGGTTCTGCGGCGGCCAGCGGTGCTGCGGTGCCCGTCGGTGGCTGCTGTGGCCGAGAGAGAACCGAAGGGGGGAGAGAGAAAATCGAGGGAGAGAGGAGGAGGAGAGAACCGTGGGAGGGAGAGAGAGAATAGAAAATTAGGGTGAGTTTTTAGTGTGGCAAAATTGTTTAGTGAAGGGGTATTTATAGGTTCCCCCATTAGAGGTCCAATAGTGGTTTGGGCTTTGATGAGTTAGTTTAATGAAGATGCTCATGAAAATATTATAAAAGTTTGGGCTCCTCTTCCTAATGTTTAAAGTCTTTTGTACTTCCACTCAACTAATTAAATATAAAATAACTTTCAAAGTACAACTCAATAAAATATTTGATTATTTAAAAACATTAAATAATCCCTTTGACTTTAAAATAGTCAACACTTTAGGAAATTAATTATTTAAATACCAAAATATTTATGAATATATATTAAAATATATTTATAAAATTCATAAAATTGTGGGTGATTACAAATCACCCCTCTTAAAAGAAGTTTCGTCCCAAAACTTGGCACGAAAACCCTCACAGTTTCAAAATTTTGACTCAAACTTCCATTTGGAAATACTTGTGTCACAACGTGTGCACACTTTACCAACTTTAAAATCACTTGTGTTACTTATGAAAACATTTTTCTATGTGGAGAACCAATTTATTTTGCACCAACATGTGCAAATTGCCAAAATAAGCATAAAAATGCAGAAAGTACCATAAAATAAGGCAAAAAGCGCGAAATTCTATCGCATTCTACCCCCCTTGAAGAAAACGAGTTACGCCCTCGTAACTCAACTCAATGAATAACTCAGGATATTTCTTCTTCATTTCATCTTCGGCTTCCCTCGTTGCCTCTTCGGACTCATGGTTAGACCAAAACACTTTTACAATATTCACATACTTATTGCGTGTACTACGCACCTTTCTATCCAAGACTTTCACAGGTCTTTCCTCATACGTGAGGCTACTATCGATTTGAATTCTTTCGGGCTCCAGAACATGATTCTCATCAGGGATATATCTCTTAATTTGAGAAATGTGAAACACATCATTCATCTTCTCAAACTCCATTGGTATTGCCAATTTATAGGCTACCTTCCCAACTCTTTGCAAAATCTCATATGGGCCAACATATTTAGCACTTAATTTGCCCTTTTTAACCAAATCTCATCACTCCTTTGGTCGGTGAAACTTTCAAAAACACCTTATCACCAACCCCGAATTCATCTTCTCTTCGCTTCAAATCAACATAACTTTTCTGCCTGTCTTAAGCAGCTTGAATTCTAACTTGAATCAACTTTACATTCTTAACAGTCTCCTCAATAAATTTCGTCCCCAACACTACATTTTCACTAAAATCATTCCAGCAAATGGGACTTCTACACTTCCTTCCATACAATGCCTCAAATGAAGCCATCTTGATACTCGCATGGTAACTATTGTTATAGGAGACTTCAATCAAATCCAAGTGATCTTCCCAACTTCCTTGGAAATCAATTGCGCACGCTCTCAACATATCTTCCATAGTATGATTGGTCCTCTCAGTCTGACTATCGGTCGCAGGATGAAACGCAGTACTCATCTAGATCTGAAATTTCAAGAGGAATCCCGAATCACGATCTGAAATAATGTTCGTCGGGATTCCATGCGGCTCACCACATGCTTGATATACGTATTGGCAAGTTGCTTCTTCTTCGATGTTTCTTTGATCGGAACGAACACGCAAATTTCGTCAGACGGTCTACGATAACCCAAATAGTATCATTGCCATTTCTCGTCTTTGGCAAAGCAGTCACAAAGTCCATCGATATAGAATCCCACTTCCATCCAGGAACCTCTAAGGATTGAACCTTCCCCATTGGTCTCTTATGATCGATCTTTACCTTCTGATAGGTCAGACACTTTGACATGAACTCAGCGACTTCACGCTTCATATTCGGCCACCAATAAATCTCCTTAAGATCCTTGGGTGCACAGAATATGGAGTATTATGCCCCTCTTTCATAAGCTTCCTCTTAAGCTCTTCACACTTTTGTGGTATACACCACCTTCCCTTGAACCTCAAGCTTCCATCATCATGAATCTTAAAGTCAACTTCTTTGCCTTGCTTCATCTTCTCCTTAATCTTATCTAGGTGCTCGTCTCCAACTTGACCCTCTTTGATCTCATCGAATACTGACAACCCCAATGGCAAATAACTCAATCTTGCCTCGATGTCCCCAGGATTTAGAATTTCTAGGCTAAGCCTTTGCATATCTCTGTACAATTCCTCAGGAACTACCAACGCATTCACACTATGATTCGACTTTCTACTCAAAGCATCGGCGACTGCATTCGCCTTCCCCTCATGATACTGGATATCTTGGTCATAGTCTTTAATCAATTCCAACCATCTTCTCTGCCTCATATTGAGATCCTTCTGGGTGAAAATGTACTTCAAACTCTTATGATCAGTAAAGATCTTGCAAGTCGCTCTATACAGATAATGTCTCCAAATATTCAAGGCAAATACAATAGTAGCTAACTCTAGGTCATGGGTAGGATAATTAGACTCATACAATTTCAACTGACGCGATGCATACGTGATCACCTTCCCATTCTGCTGCAGAACACACCCATATCCATTATTCGAAGCATCACTATACACCTCAAATCCTTTATTTCCATCAGGCAGGGTTAAAACAGGTGCGGAGGTCAAACGCTCCTTCAAAGTCTGAAAAGCTTCCGCGCACTTATCGCTCCACTCGAACTTGGACTCTTTCTTCATCAGATTGGTCATCGGCCTCGCTATCTTCGAGAAATCTCTCACAAATCTCCTATAATAGGCAGCTAATCCCATAAAACTCCTAATATCTGACACATTCTTCGGTGTAGGCCACTCGCTAACAGCTTGAATCTTTGCAGGATCCACAGATGCTTCTTCTTTTGACACATAATGACCCAAAAATGCTACTTTCTCCAATCGGAACTCACACTTATAGAACTTTGCATACAACTAGTTCTTCCTAAGCGTCTCCAAGACTATCCTCAAATGCTCATCATGCTCTTCTTCACTCTTTGAATAGATCAAAATATCATCAATGAACACTACAACAAACTGATCTAAAAACTCATGGAATATCCTATTCATCAAGTCCATGAATGTTGCCGGAGCATTGGTCAATCCAAACGGCATCACAGTGAATTCATAATGACCATAACGCGCCCTAAACGAAGTCTTATGTATATCCTTATCAGCTACCTTCAGTTCGAAAACACACTTGCACCATTCAACTGGTCGAACTGGTCATCTATCCTAGGCAAAGGATACTTGTTCTTAATGGTCACATTGTTCAACTCCTTTTAGTCAATGCACAATCTCATACCTCCGTCTTTCTTCTTCACAAACAACACAGGAGCTCCCCAAGGCGACACACTAGGCCTAATATAACCTTTCTCCAACAGTTCTTGCAATTGCGTCTTCAACTCGCTCATCTCAAGAGGTGCCATTATATATGGTGCCTTAGAAATAGGTGCAGTACCAGGAACTAAGTCAATGGTGAACTCAACAGCTCTCTTGGGCGGCATACCCAAAATCTCACTTGGAAACACATCCATAAACTCATTCACGATCGGTACATCCTCAATCTTCAATTCAACCTCTTTGCTCACATCTCGCACACCACAAAATCATAATTCACACCCTTTCTTAACCAACTTATTCACTTGCATTGCAGAAATGACCCCAAAGTTCTTAGGCTTCCCAAAACGTCGGCATGAAGTTAACTTCCCCAAAGGGCTTCTTAGCACCACCTTCTGAGCTTCACAATCTATCTTGGTCTTATAGTAACCTAACCAGTTCATTCCCTGAATAACGTCTAGGTCTCCCAGATTGAACTCTATCAGATTAGAAGGAAAAACACAGTCTTTTATTACCTTATAACTTCCCCAATAGGTATACTTATAGGCAAGTCAATTACATCAAAGTCTACCAACCCCAAACACTTAATAACGGACGACGAAATAAACAAATAGGTCTCCCCCTGAATCAAATAACGCTTTAACGAGAACGAAGTTAATAGAAAAAGTACCAGAAACTATGTCGGCAGATTTCTCAGCTTCATTGCGGCTCATCTCGAACAGCTTTCCCGGAGCTTTGCTCTGGTTGTTGTTGTTGTTCTCATTAGCAGGCTTACTGTAGCTTCCTTGATTGTTCTGCGACCCTATAAGCTTCGACACTTGGTTGTTCGCTTGGTTGAACCCAAACCTTCCTTGACTACCATTCCCATTACCATTCTGCTCTTTCTTCTGCTTGGTCAAGCACTCAAACTCTCAATGCCTCTTCTTTTGGCAGTAATGACAGGTCACTAAGTCTCCTTTACAGTCTCTACCAGGGTGGTTCTTGTTACATCTCTTGCAGTTGTAACTCCTCCCAGACTGGCCCTTACCATTAAAACCTTGTCCATTCCTTCCTTGGAAATTCCCATTCCCATGCCATTCCTATTCTTCTTAAAGTTCCCCTGATTTCCACCCGAATTGAAATCTTTTCTTTTCTCGCCTACTACAACATTTTTCTTATCACGCCTCGACTGAAGACCATAAATATGGGCAGCTCTCCCATAAACAACATCTAAGGACACAAAGGTCTCACCACCTAACCCCAATTGAATTTCCTCAGTCAACCCTTGCTCAAATCTCTGAGCTTTCAGCTCCTCAGTAGCTACAACCTTAGGTGCAAATCTAGATAATGCTATGAACTTGCTATAATACTAAAAAATGGTCATACTCCCCATCCTAAGGTTTATGAACTTCTGAGCCTTTTGCTTCCTCATAAAAGCAGGGTAAAATTTTCCTCTTAAAGCAGCAATAAAGGAATCCCAATTAAACCCTTCCACAGCACTAAGTCTAACTCCATTTTTCTTCCACCATAAGTCAGCCTCATCCTTCAGATACAACACAGCCTGACCTACTTTCGTAGCCTAAGGACAATTCACAGCCCCAAAAATCTTATCGAACTCCCTAATCCAGCTCTCTAAGAATGTAGGGTCAGCTTGCCCCTTAAAGTACGGTGGATTAATCTTAGCTAATCTCTCAAACATATCCCATGCAGGATCAGGACGCTCAGCCCTTTCTTGAGTCAATTTCTCTGCCAATAGGCGAATAGCAGAGGCTAAGGCGTTATCGTTGTTTGCCATTCTCCTTCGCGACCTGAAATTTAATGTAAATCTACTTTAGGTCTCAATTCACAACTTACTTGCCATTCTCTACGAAGGCATCAATTCGACTTGATCATACAAGATCGCATCACAATAAAATTCTATGTATTATAATAGTGCCAATTCAATCACTATAAACCATACTCAACCATATACTCATTCATGAATAAAAATTCACATCACTAATATATAAGGATCAAATAAAATTAATCACAACAATAAAATAAAATAGTACCCATTCACGTACTAAAATAAATTCTTACTCAACTTGAATAACTAAATAATTACTTTTATTCCTCAGAACGATGATAATAATATTTTTCCAATCCACAATAACCATATTTATTCCTCAATGAAATAAAGATACTAAAGAAAAGAAGTTTAAACCATTGTAGCTTAGCTACTTATTCAACACTACTCTTAGAACATAAATAAATACTCTATGGAGTTACATTATCCTTCCTATCCTTACTTTCCTTGTACTTATCTAGAGTGAACATCTCATCTTCAAAGTCTTCAATGTCCTCACTGTAATAATAATAATAACCTGAATTTCTAGCTCTAGTAGACCTTTGAACCCACCTGGTTGAGGTACATCCTCGTCCGACTCTGAATCACTATCACCGACCAGATCAGTCTTCATAATAGCATTGTAGATGTTCTTTCGGGTCTGCCCTCTAGCATGATCGAACTCCGGAATAACCTCATCATTGCTATTAGGGATGCCTACTTTCAACACACGACGCATAACAACATCTAGACTAGTGTAGCTCTCACTATCAGACTCCATATCGGACTCATCATCACTAAGCACAATAGGGTTGGAGTAGCTTCCTACTCGGGTAGGTTCACTATCAGACATGCCTAGTGGTCCTTTAACAGATGAATACGACATCTATAAATACATAATGCCCTCACTTAGCGTGTATTCCCAACAATAAATAATAAGCAAGAATAAATAAATAATTTAAAGCTAGGAACAACATTAAACAGTTAAGCAGGGAAGAAAATATGCTGAACTAAATATTTAAATGCAGACATATAATATTTCTATCCTATATGCCCTTCCTATACTACCCATCTCTCACAAAATTAATAAAGTAACTAAAATAAACTAGAAGTACTAAAATAAACAACTCATAATTAAATATATAATTTTCGAAAAATATAAAAAGAACCGAAAAAATAAAAAAAAAATCGGACTTTTAAAAAGATTTCGAACCAACTAAAAAAATTTTGAACCTAAAAAAAATATCTACGAATCCTTTTTGAAACATGTTTCGAATTTATAAAACGATTTAAGCACAACGAATAAGTAGGAGCTCGTTTTTTATGAATTCATTTTAAGTAACTAAGCGCCTTAAAATATAAGATTGGCACGAAAGGGCAATAAAAACCTAAGCTCCAAGATACCACTTTGTAACACCCTGACAATTCTCTATTTTCCAAAATACTTTTTTCATATAAAACTTAGAGAATTACCAAAGTATTATCGCCCGTGTGATAACGTATCGGCTTATTCGTAATTTTTGCAAAGAAAATAAATGATAACTTTGAAAATATAAATAACTTAGTCAACCATAAGGTCAACACCAAACCAAACCAAAAATCAACCAAATCAAAAGTCAACTATTCAAACCATAACTAAATCAAAACTATAAAGTATTAAAGAACTAAACACAAGCTCTCCACAAAAACCTGAACCCGTGATGCATCATCTTCAGACCTGGAATGGTCGATGCTCTATTGATCCTGAGAGACTGCTCACCAAATGGGTCATCACAGGATCAATAAGGCACAACCATGATCGACATACACAAAAGCACGTAATCAGCAAAGCTGAGTACTACATACCAAGTAAAATGTAAAACCTAACATGATACTAATAAACATTAACTCAATAATAAATAATAACATAACTAAATAACAGATTGACTATACTATACTAGACTCCAAAATCAATAGATTAATTATAATTAAATTGAATAGGCAATGGATAGAGTTGTCCAAATTAAACCGGGTCTTCAATTTAGAAGACGAAGTACGGGCGCGACTCCGTACTCCAAAGACCAACGATATCGAGGCACTAATTAGATAAAACAGGACATAGTGATCAATCCGGTCCCAAGAAAAGCCATGGGCTACCACCATGTACTCCAACTCATATTAGTCCAACACTTCAGACGTGCACAAGTCTAAAGCTTATTTCTATTCACTTTCCACTTTAACTTATTAATAGATTTATTTATTTACTTGTGTGACTCACAATGTAAGACAACCAACATAAATATCATGGATACACAAAACTTCCATTTTTATCTTAGGATTAGATAAGGTGATCAACAACTCAAATAATCCGAGAATGATTCCAATACTTAGTTCGATAACCAACCAATATTTATTTGTTGATATAAGTCAAGAATAACCAACCTTTCCATAGGTGAATATTCAACTTACCAAATAAGGCCCATGTTCCTCATAAAGTAAATATAATAAATAATCCAAAGGGAACAACATGATCCAATTCATGATCCAATAAACAATATAAATATTAATCCCTCATGTGAATTAATAAAATAAAGTTCACAATCCCACATGCTTAGCTTGCATCAACCATCCATACAAACATATTATAACCAACATAGGCAACATGATTCACACAACGGCATAAAACATGCAATTCCACTTGAATATAAACCACATATGAACTATAAAAAGTTCCCTACACATGATACTACATCAATCCTACTCTTAGGACATGATACTAGTCTACTAACACATAGGTATGTACGTACCTTGTGTAGACAAAACGAGAGGCCACTTTCACAACCTTAGAAGTCGCCTAAAGAATATTCTCCGCCTACCAAATACCAACATAACCAAGAATCAATACTCTAATAAATTTCCAGCAACCTTAAAATACTTTAAACCCTCATAAAAAGTGTTTAAAAACCTTTTTAAACATCAAAACTTCAACTATTAATGTCTCCTAGTATAGTATACTACCATACTAGTCATAAAAAAACCCCCAAAAATCCATACTTTGATATTTAAAACTCCATCATAAGCATACTAATAAAAATTCCAGCAACTTATAACATGTTTAAAACCCGTTAAAAGTCACTCTAACATAATCATAAACATTAGAGTACTCAATTTTCATAAACTATAATATAGTACTATAATTTCCGACTCTTAAAACATTAAAAATCCATGCTTTGATGCTTAAAACCCTAACTTAAACATATTTAATAAATCTGAATTTTAATTACTTTGTTATACTAAACATTTAATCTGAAATCTATATTTAAATCATCAAAGTTACAAACTTTAATCATGAAAACATTAAATAATATAGAGGAAGAGAAATAAACCAAAGAAGGGAGGGATGAGGACACGGTGCTGAGGAGGGAGAAAAACGGCGGCTGGGCTGTGGCGGCCGGTGGTGCTGCAGTGGCTCGTCGGTGGTTGCGGCGGCCGAGAGAGAATCGAAGGGGAGAGAGAGAAAATCGAGGGAGAGTGGAGGAGGACAGAGCCGTGGGAGGAAGAGAGAGAATAGAAAATTAGGGTGAGTTTTTAGTGTGTCAAAATTGTTTAGTGAAGGGGTATTTATAGGTTCCCCCATTAGGGGTCCAATAGTGGTTTGAGCTTTAATAGGTTAGTTTAATGAAGATGCTCATGAAAACATTATAAAAGTTTGGGCTCCTCTTCCCAATGTTTAAAGTCTTTTGTACTTCCACTAAACTAATTAAATATAAAATAATTTTCAAAGTATAACTCAATAAAATATTTGATTATTTAAAAACATTAAATAATCCCTTTGACTTTAAGATAGTCAATACTTTAAGAAATTAATTATTTAAATACTAAAATATATATAAATATACATTAAAATATATTTATAAAATTCATAAAATTGTGGGGGATTATAGAGACGACATGCGACGCGAAGGCAGGCAGGCGGTGGGCAAAGAGAGAGTGCAGCGAGAAAGAGAAGTCGGGCGCTGCGGGGGAGGCGAAGGGGGTGGTGCTGGCGGCAGTGGTGGTGCACGCAGGCTGGGCGCGATAGAGGAGTGGTCTCAGTGGTGGTGTTGGGTGGCCGGAATCAATGGTGGTTGGGTGGTTGAAGGTTGTATAATTTCTGATTATTGGTTAGTGAAGGATGGTGAATTTAGGCTACTATTTATAGAAATTTTATGATATGAAAACTCCATTTAGCAATTGGAAGCTTAATGTTGAAGTATACTTGGGAAGCAAGGTCTTCTAGAAGCCTTGGGGAGCAAAGAGGTGGAGCTTTAGGAAGAAGATGAAATGTGTGGATGGTGATTTTCAATTTTTAGAAATTTTCTAATCCTTTTTTATTTACTAAAATTAGCAACTTTTCCTACTTTCTTTCAATCTACAACCAAACTAACTTAGATTATTTTATTAAACACTTTATTTCTTTTATTTCATTAAATTAAGGAGTAATTGAGTTCTATTATAACCTTAAAAACAAATTTTTAATTAGCTTACTATTAATGTTAATCAAGCTAAAATTTTCGGGATATTACAAACACACTTCATTTTCTATACTTCCTCCCATTCAAAAACCTCATTCAAGAGAAAAAAAAAAGTGCAAAAGTAAAAATTAGAAGAGTAATTAGTAAGTAAGTAGTTCATCAAAGAAAAACACAAAAAAAGAGTTAGTAATTAAGTGAATTTAGAAACTCACTTAAAAATTAAGGAAAAAAAAGTAGAAGCCTTTACAAAGGAAGTGCATAATTGAGTTAGCAAGGTACATTTATGCTCTTTGTTAATATTTTAATTATCTTCTTAATTATACAAACTCTCTCTTTGTTTTCTCTTATCTTTTTTTAATTTTTTGGAGTAATTTGGGTATGTGGAAGTCCCAATAGGTTCCCAACCTTAAATCATCCCACCTAGAGTAGTCAACTCTATTGGGTAGACTCTTAGGAAATATGTGATTATGCGATTTTTATTAATCAAGTTGTTGTTAAGCACCAAAAACACTTTTGCATTAATTTTTTAGTAGAATTGTGCTTAAAAATTTGCAAAAAAAATGAAAATGTGATGCTCTAATTTTAGTCAGTTTCAGTTCCGTACTTAATCTCATTTTTCGTCTGTGTTATGTAAATAGTTTATAGGATATAATATTTTTCATATGAAATTCAAGATGTTTGTAGCAATTGGGCTTTGGAATTTTTTAAAAAGGAATTTTCTACAGTTAACTAAAATGCATACAAAATTGTTGGTAAAAACTGATTTTATCCAATGCCATGTGAGCTTATTCTTTCAATAAAGTTAAAACTAAACTCATTTGGCCAAAAAAAAAAGCAACAATGAAATAGATAGCAGTAGATTTTCAACAACATAAAACTCATGGTCATACGAATTTGTACAATTTATCTCATTTATACAAAAACGTTCATGAAAATCACCAAATTCCATAATACTGATTTTTTCTCCAGTCAAAGAAATAAATGTAAAAGGATCTTTAAAATGTCCAATTCACGTGAAAATTTTCAGTCTAGTCCTTCAATATGTAGATTGCTCATATCAAAATTCACATCAAACTCAGTTCATTAAATTGGATTTCAAAGAACATGTTGGATAAATGTCTTATTTTGTCCTGTTTTGAAATAAACATCACCATAATTCGAGCTATCACTGAAAGCATGTGAAATGTTGACACAACATGAAGAACTCACAGAACTATCCATAAGCATGTCACGTGCTCAATTTCACGCTTTGTACATAAAGTTATGAATTTATCAAGTCAGTATCAGAACAAAAGTGTAATCTGGAAAGCTGAAATAAAGTGATTAATTCAATTTTCATAAAAATATTTTCTTTTCATACGGAAAAAGATAATTAAAAGTCATTAAATTTTAAGTTTCTCTTAAAATGACTCATTTGAATTACATAAATAAAAATCAATAAAAATCATCATGATGAATTAAATTAAAGAGGTTAATTAATCTCTAATTTCCATAAGTTTTAAATAAACTTAAATTCCAAACCCATCCAAGAAGATGAAGATCAAGGAGCATCATGGTGAATATCAAGATTGAAGATTTGTATAGATCATAAAATTTGTACATATTGTTATAATAATACTCAATTAATGAAAAAATATAGAGATGATTATGCATGATTTTCATAAATAATTCCACAATTCTTTTTGAATAAAATGAGCAACCAATGTTGTAAATATTGCATGTTAGGCCCAATATATCATAGTATATGAATAATTAAATGACCCAACCTCAATTAAGAGGAAAAATTGCAAATCTAACTAAGCTAAATTGTATGATGATTCATCTTACATTTTAAAATTGTTATCCATAATCTTATATGGATCAATTATATAATTTGACATAATTAGATAGGTAATTATGATTTCCTAATTGATTCTAGGCCATTTCACGTGTCTCATTTTAAATGGCCAAATTTCGATTAGCCAAAAACATAATCTCTAAATTCCATCTCAAATTGATCATTTTCTAAAAAATGAATTAATAATCTTGAAATGAGATTATTTATCTCAATCCAAAAGCCTTCAATTAGGAAGAAAATCTCTTTTTTTCTACGACCTCTTGAAAAATCCTAATCACTTATTAAAGTGATTATCTCAATCCTAAATTTAATCACTAAATACGGTGATTACTTTAATCCTATTTAATCATTAATTAGGGTGATTATCTTAAATCTTGATTAATCACTAATTAGAGTGATTACCTTAATCCTCTCATTTAATCACTAATTAGGATGATTATCTTAAACGTTGGTTAATCACTAATTAGGGTGATAAACTTAACCTTTTCATTTAATCACTTATTATGGTGATAATCTTAAACCATGATTAATCACTAATTAGGGTGATTATCTTAAAATTTTCATTTAATCACTAATTAAGGTGATTATCTTTACCTTCAAGTTTAATCACTAATTAAGGTGATTATCCTTCAAGTTTAATCACTAATCAAGGTGATTATCTTGACCTTCATTTTAAATCACTAATTAGGGTGATTATCTTAACCCCATTTTTAATCACTAATTGCAGTGATTATCTCATTTCTATTAGATTTGTCTAATTCTTATGGTGAGTTATTCATCATCTATTGTCCTTTAATTTTTTTTTCCTTTCCATCCCCAATGGAATTGGCCATTTACGATGATAAATAAGATTGAATTACAATGGTTTTGATCAATGATTGGATTCCAATCCCGCAATTATTGGTACATAGTGCAACTTCAATGCTCAAACCTACCATGTACAAACGATATATTGGTCCTCTTAAAAAAAAATGATTGATGTGCATATGTGCAAATTATGTGATTTTCTTTCTTTTGAATAACCATCATTATTTTAAAATGGAAAATAACGCATTTAGTAAGAGCCCGTTCCTTAGAATGGAAAAGGAGACGAGTTCCAAACGTTCGCACCTCTTAACCTAAACCCCAAACCTTATTTCATGGTATGGAAGACCAATTTTTTTTTAAAAAACCATATCCATATGAAGTCATCATTGTTTTAAATGATATTTCTTGAAATTGACTTTAAATTCATTAAATAAATCTGTCCAGATTCAGATATTGATAGGATGGCGACTTTAAAGTTTTCTAAAAAATCATAGTCCAATGAGAGACTTTGGTGGGATTCATACCAAATTAAGACAGTAAAAAATCGGGGACCAAATTTACCAAGTCGGGGTTAAACCGAGCCAACTCATTAAACTTAATAGCATACTCCAAGAGAGACATGTTCCTTGGCTTCAGATGGATAAACTAGGATTCCATTCAAAGCTGGAGAGATTGGGGATAGAATTGGTTTCTCATAGCCTCCTTCATCTTTTTCCATCCGAACCCAGGTTGGTTTTTGCATTTCCTTGGCGGTTTTCCACCAAAGATCATCTTGCCCTTTCAGATAAAATACGGCGAAGTTAACTTTCCATTTGTCAGTGCTTGAGTAGCATCGAACAATTTCTCCATGCTGTTAAGCCATTCTTCAAACTCGGTAGGGTCTGGCTTGTCGTTATAAGTTGGGGGCTTGTGACTGAAGAACCTCTTGAACATATTGGAGCATTCCTCTTGCTTAGTTTTCGATCGTTGCATATTCCCTTGTAGAATCTCCATCATCATGTGCCTCATCAAATCCATTCGATTATTGTTCGTAACATCGCTAGTGGCATCCCCAAAACAGGGTCATTTCGTAAACGTCAAGTCTCGCCCTTAGTTCATCTAGTGAAACATCGGTTTCATGGTTCCTGTTTCTGCTGTTAGGGGGTTCAATTTCACTTGAAGCCATTCTAACATATGAATCCTTTTAGAATAATCACATGTTCATTCACAAGCATTATAAATAAACAAGATAGTATAAAATATTTCACTTTCCGTTCCTAACACTCACACTCATATTTATTTTAAATGTTGTTACTTGTTAGAATCCTCATTATAATTTAGTTTTTTTTACTAATTTCATAACCTAACTGATAATTACCTTAAATTACCATTTTTATCCAACATCTTAACCAAACTCGTATTCATAATTTTTAAAAACTTACTAAATTTCTTACTTATACCTTATTTCTCTTTTTAACCCTTTTTATTCCTTAAAACCCGTTGGAATGAAATCCAGGGTTTTAATGTGCGGTCCTCAGATCCTTTACTGTGATACCACTCTGTAACGCCTCGACCTATAAGCATCTTTATTAGGTTAATTAATCTTGACTATTAGCAGCGGAATACCTAATTTTTGGTCAGCGCGTTACTGCCATACTTTTTGTTAGGAATATAGAAGGCAACATACTTTCAGAATTCTAACATATAATAATGTGAAAACTTAAACATAATAGATTATATAAATTAAGATGAAACAAATTTAATGTTAATAGAACTAACTAATTACTTAGGTTACAGAAACTATAACTGTTTAAATATTTTTAATAACAATTCCTCATTGCTAAGCCATTTTATCATCCCCATCGGTACCTAAAATAGAAAAACAAAACGTCATGAGTCGAAGAATATAGTCAAACCATTTCATAAAACATATAATTAAAATCAGGAAGAAGGATTCATGTTGTCTTTCATCATTATAATCTCCTTTATCATATTCATTATCGAAAATTTTCCTTTGGTTACTTGACGAGTACAACAGAAGGCTAAGTCACCAAGGACATATGTCCCCAATTAGAAAGTGGCATAAAGCCATACATCATAACATAAGGTAAAGCCACTGAGGATATTTGTCTCCCATCCGAAGGTGGCATATAGGCATAGCCACTGAGGATTTTCTTCCCCCGATCGAAAGGTGGCATAATGTTAATCATAAAGCGGGTGCCACCAAGGATGTTGTCCCCCATCGAAGGTGGTGTTGCCTCCATATAACAGAATGACAAGTGCACTACCCACAGAACATAGTACTGCCATGAACCATCTTTCAATTTCATTTATCGATCATGTTTCGTGCGTTTTAAGTATATTCCATAAAACACTCTTAAGCATCATGAAAACCAATTTATTATCATAACATCATCTTAAACATCATTTAACAAAATATTTCATATCCCACAATCCATAAATACATATCATCAAAACATGTAAAAGCATCATAAAACATAGTTGGAAGGGGAATGCGGGTGTTTGCTGTACACGTTACCTTGTGTCGCGATTAATGTACTTGGTAGTGGGGGAGGCTTGTAATATCTTTTTTTCCTTTCTAATCTATGCAAGAATTAATAAAGAACAACTTACTAAAATTTATTCTAGATTTCAAACTCTAAGATCCATTTCCATCATGTGCCCATTATAGGAAGTACATTAATATGAATACTATAGAGTTTCTTTAACTAAATGTTAAGGAATCTCATTATCACTTTTTAGTACTTAAACTATAATTCATGGCTTTACTAGATTGGTTAAAAAAAGTCCTTTTTAATATAATAGATGCCACACTTAATATGAGTTCTAAGTCCAACTTAATTAAAACTATTTCGTAACAATAACTAGTTATAAGGTTCATGAAAATTCATGTTTAATGACTTGAAGGTGTGATTATATAATAGAACTTTTATATTTTAACTAAGCTTTTATTAGTAAAATTAACATCTACTAATTATTAAGCTCCTAAGTATTTCAATATTGTTTGCAACTATTCATTTAGCTAAGACATGAGTTTCATTTAATTAAAGCTAGAAAGTGGGATTCATATATTATTAAACTAATAAGTGAAAACGAGTACTCGTTATTTCCATTATACTTATATTACCTCCGTTTCTTTTTAATCTACACACTTTCCTTTTTGGTCCCGTTTCTTTTTAATCTACACACTTGTTTTTTTTTTTTATTTTTGGTAACATGTCACATCTACTTTCTCCTCTTTTTCCACCCATGTCATCCACTTTTTAATATTTTAACCCACTTTTTAGTTTCTCTCTCTCACTTTTCAGTTTCTCTCTCCACCTTTTTAGTTTATCTCTCATACTTTTGCACTTTCTCCTTGGTTCTCCCCCAAAGTGAAGTGTGTAGATTAATTTGAAATGGAGGTAGTACTACTTTAGGCTACTTATAGAACTTATTAATATTAAGTTGATTAAGAGCACAAACATAACTATCAATACATATTTTAGCAAACATTTTGCGAGATTCGGTTTTTATTAACTAAGGTTATAATAGGAGATTAACTAGCAAATTATGCACGCGATACGTTCCTCGAATTTTTTTTTTTCAAACATAAATTCTAGCCTTTTTGGGCATAAACAAGGGTAAAAATTTGAACATTATTACACATTTTTTTGGCTAAATTTCATAGGTTAAGCCTTATCACTTAACCCTTATTTTATTAATTTTTTTTTACTTATTCTTACTTTTAGGTTTTTAAAATTAAACTTGATGAACGATAAAACAATATTAAGTGAATTTATTTAGGATTTCTTATGTTGTATTAACATAGTCTTTTGTGTTAAGTAAATCATTTCAATTTGTTAATTGATTGAATTTCCCGTTTTGATGTAATACTTGATTGTATTTGTGAATTGATCGATAAGATATTTGATTATTGATGTAATATTTCTTTTTACTTTTTTCAGCATAAATGTCTAAATCTTATAGTAGTCAATGTTTCTTTTTTTTTTGTGGCTCAATTATAACTTGATTGTCTTCAACATTTAAGTTAATATATTTGAGTTTGACTTTGTATTTTCCCATTTTTTGGTAGTAGTTGATTTACTAGTGGGCATTTAAATAAATTTATAGGGAGGACACCATAACTTTTCCCTTTCCTTATATAATAGAGATAAACTAAGGAGCTATTAAAGTAAACTCTAACTTAGGGCCTGTTCTCCCCAACTTATTTTTTAGTTAAGTTAAGTTAAGTAAAGTTCAGTCCAGTTCAATTCAGTTCAGTTCAGATCAGTTTCGAAATTATTATCATTACTATTAATTAGTTATAATTTAATTCAGTTCAGTTCAGTTCAATTCAGTTCCGTTCAGTTCAATTCAGGCCCGATTCGGTTCAGTTCAGTTGTTTTATGCCGAAGAGAACAGGACCTTAGTCTCCTTAGTATACTTGATCCAAAATTAATAACAAGTTAAATAAGGCTAACAAATTAGTTTACTTAGCTTATTTAAATAAGGTTCATAATCTAGTTCCTTTTAGAAACTTAGGCTAGTTTTATAATTATTAGTCTTGACTAGATCTTAAAACCCGTGCGATACACGATTTTTTTTTTTATGGCTTTGCGATAATAAATCAGATTAATTAGATATTTATTGAGGGAAATCTGATCATGATTGTATTAATTATAGTAATATAATTATATTGCTAATTAATTATTATCGTTTTGATGCAAATCTCAAGCTAAATTCAATTATAATAAAATTGTGTATATGTAGCATAAGTTACAAACCCAATTGTATTTTTTATTTTTAGATAATTTTGGTGGAAATCAAACTCTATTTTCTCTTACTAATTCTAAAACTTCTAGTCTTACCATAATAACGTAGTACCTCTTGTTTTATTAAATTCGTACTCTTCTTATATGATCCAATGCATAGGTTAAAAATAAAACGTTTTCTTTAAATTTTTTATTTTTATAGTTGTAAGCAAGTTTCGATGATGTAAAAATTTTGATTTTTCGAATTATGTAGCAAAAATAATACAAATTTTTATTGTAGAATATTTTTAGACTGTTGAGTCAAAATCAAATTTTAACTTTTCACTATACAAAACTATAGATATGTATTTTTTTTTTATCTTTATATAACTCAATTTTTAAAAGTATGATTTTGAAAGACATAATTGCTATTTTCACATATAATACACTATTTTTATAGTTACTTTTATATGTATTTAGAAGAAAGAATAAATAATACATTATTGTTCATCTAAATGAATATATTTTCATAAGTTGTAAAACTATATTGTATATGGACATCATTTCGAAGAATATTTCGAGCACTCTTTGATGGTAAAAAATTATAATAATATTGCAAATTATGTAGCAAAAGTTATATTCAATTTACATAGTATAATAATTTAGGTTGTTTATTCAAAATCATACTCTAATCTTCACTTATCCAAAACACCTTATATGTATGTATATCTATGTTGAATGCTTTTTTTAAAAAACATAAAAAGAAAGACATGACATGCTTAGGTGGAGCTCTCTATAATATTTTAAGGTTGCTTTTTAAAATCAAACTCTAATTTTTTCATCATCTAAAACTCTAATATATATGTAATTTTATCACTATAAATTTTAATTTTTGGTGTAACAACAAATTTTCTTTAATGAATTTTGTTGCAATACTAAATTGTTTTGGTTAAGTTGAGTAAGACTGAGGTTTTGAATTAGACCTATGATCAAATGCTATAATCACATATAGTACCTGTAAAAAAAACACATATAGTAGCTATTATAATTATCTAAAAGAAATACTAAATAATGGGTTACAATTCATCTAATTAAATATATTTTCATGAGTTGCAAAACTATATTGTAAATGGATCTTATTTTGAAGCATATTTCAAGCACTCTCCAATGGTATAAAAATATAATGTTTTGAATCATGTAGCAAAAGTTATATTCAATTTACATAATATAATAATTTTGGTTGTTTATTCGAAACCAAACTCTAATTTCCCCCTATCTAAAAACTCCTTTTATGTATTTAAATCTATGTAGAACTCCATTTTTTTAAAAGATTTAAAATTAAAATTAATGACATGGCCTTCCTACGTGGCACACTCTATTTCATAAGTTGTAGAACTATATTGTAAATGGATCTTATTTCGAATCATATTTCGAGCACTCTCCAATGGTCTGAAAATTATAATATTCCGAATTACGTATCAAAAGTTATATACAATTTACATAATATAATAATTTAGGTTGTTTATTCAAAACAAACTCTAATTTTTGCTTATCCAAAACTCCTATTTGTATTTAAATCTACGGTTTTATCACCTGATACCCCCGAGTTTTCAAAAAATTCACCTGGTACCCTCCATGTTTTCAAAATTCACTTGGTACCCCTCAGTGTTTGTTTATTAGCATGAAATGCCCTTACACTTAACAGACGTTAGTGCTCCGTTACTGCTTATTTACAAGAATGCCATTAATTATTGGCGCCATAATGATAACCCCCTGTCAGACATCTTCAACCCATTTCGAAAAATATCGTCCCCTCAACTTCCACTCCTCTGTTTTGGTTCATCCATGGAACCCTAAAACTGGGGATTTTGAAGAAAATTCTGTAACCATTTGGTGCGCATTAGGAAGCTATTGGTCAGATTGTTGTCCACTTGAAGAATCTCAACAGACGATTGAAGGAAAAGTGCGATTTTGTGGAATTGCGAAGAAGTTGAAAATTTCTAAGCGACGGTTTTAAAACTGCGAAAAGGTAAAATTTTTCTGCATTTTCTTCTACCTGAATTGCTTTGAAGTTAAATAATTTCACATGCATGTGTAATGTTTTAGGATGTTAGGGTTTAGTTGGTTGTTTGACTAGTTACATACTTAGGTTTTCTTAGATTTTCTTTAGTTTGTGTTTGATTTTGATGTTATGTGATTATTAGGATGGTCTTTGTGTGGTTATTGGTGCATTTCAATACTCTAGATTTTGATGTTAGGGTAGAGGACACAGATTTGTGTCATTTAATGGGCTTGTTTGAGGATTTTTGGAGGAATCATTGAAGCATAATGTGTATTTACCTAAACTATTTAGGGTGTTAGTTGAGAATCCTAGGACCAAGAAGAAAATTGAGTTGAGGACTGATTCTGATTTGATGAAAGTGTGGGGTGGGGGCTTGGGCAAGGATACCATTGAGGTATGGGTAGAGGAGACTATGAACCCTTGCCAAGTATTTAGGTCGGTTCTTGCAAAGAAAGATAATGAGGAGAGGGAGAAGCTTGAGAACATAAGGAAAGTACAAGAGATATTGAGGAGGGAGAGAGAGAAAGAGGAGGAGGAAAGGAGGAGACAAGAAGAAGAGGAAGAGCGAGAGAAGGTTGGAAGAAGAGAAGGAATATGCAACTTGGGGTTTTGTGTTGCTATTGAGGTCCCCGTGTTGTTCGTTGATAATGATGATGTTGAGTACATAAGAGTGTACTCAACATAGGATGCTGATGAAATGGTCCCTGGTTTTTCACAACCACAACCTGAGCAACAAACCCAAGATCCTGTGGACACCTCTCAACCCACAAATGAGCCACAGCCCAGTCCAAGTGAGGCACAGCCCACATCAACAACTCCAACAAATGAGCCACAGCCCACAACAACACCCACAAAGAGAACTCCAAGGAAAAAAACCACAACCACACCTAAGAGAAAGAAACCGACCCCAAGGCCCAAGAAGAGAGCCGAGCCCACCCCCTTTGAGCCCACCGAAACACAACCCACCCCCTCCGAGCCCACCGAAACACAACCCACCCCCTCGAGCCCACCGAAACACACCCACCCAAACCCAAGTAAAGCACAAACCCACCCCACCCCCTCACAAGAAAATGAAACACATTCCACCCGGCCCCATCGAAACAAATCCCAACCAGCCCCCCCCATCACAGCCTCATCGAACCACAACCCCCCAATCACCCCCTATTCACCACAACCCACCATCACCACTTATTTCACAGGGCACCCCATTTGAGCCTACCCCAACCGACCAAGCTTCTGTGGTAAAAGGAAAGGGCAAGAAGGTTAGGCCCTCTTGTTATAAAGTGCCTAAAACCACAGCTAAGAGGGAGGGCACCTATGTTCCAAAAGGACAAGGAACTGGGAGGCAAGGCAGTGGAAGAAGACCAAAGAGGATGGTTTTTGATGATGATGATGATGGAGAAGATGCACCAAGCAGTGCTGATGAGGACTTCATTGCTGAGGATGAATCATCAGAAGATGATGATGTTTTTGGGGACTTTATTGTGGATGAGGATGAGGATACTTTTGCATATGATGATGTATCTGAAAAGGCTTTTGAAGATTTCTTAGATGGGAGGTCAACTGTGGACAAGATGTATAAGAATGGAAAGATTTAGAATGAACAGCCATATGGGTCTATTACAATTGAGCCTTGGTTGATCTTTCCAACTAGGGAAGTGTTTTTGGAGGTTCTGAGGGATTTTTGCATTCAAGAAGGCTTTGCTCTTCTTGTCTTGAAGGCTGATAACAAGAGGTTTACAGCTTCTTGCATAATGGAAGCATGTGAATGGAGGATTCATGCTTCAAGATTAACTGATAAAATCAGTTGGGCCATCAAGACCATTAAGGGGGAACATACAACCTGTGGGAGGCTAGAGGAGAACCCCCTGGTCTCTTCTTCTTGGCTGTGTAAGAAACTGTTGGAAGTCATCAAAACAACCCCTGATATTCCTGTTGAGTCTTTGCAAAAGGTGGTTCAAGAGAAGTTTAGGGTGACAGTCAAGAAGAGGTTGTTTTACAAGGTAAAAACAATGGCTAAGGAGGAGATTTATGGAGGGTTTGCAGAGGCTTACAACTTACTCCCTACTTATGCTGAGGTCATTAAGTCGACAAACCCAGGGTCATATGCCCTTATAACATGGACATGGAGCACAGGGAACATAACACCTAGATTCAAGGCCTGTTTTATTTCATTTGCAGCACAAGTCAGAGGGTTTTTAAGGGGTTGTAGGCCTTTGATAGGTATTGATGGGGCACACTTGAGTGGATATTATAAAGGGATCCTCTTGTCTGCTCTAGGTGTGGATGGCAATAATGAAATATTTTTGATTGCATATGGGATTGTTGATACTGAGAGCATAGAGTCATGGGAGTACTTTTTTAGGAACTTGAGGTTGTGCTTTGAAAAAGAAGGGTGCAAAAAGGATGATTGGTGCTTCATTAGTGATAGGATGAGAGGGGTTGATGCTGATGTGCATGGGGTGTTTCCCAAGGCTACTAGGAGGGTCTGCTGCCAGCATTTATACATGAACTGCAAGAATTTGGGCTGGAGTGGATCAGCCTTCCACAAATTATTCTGGATTGCAGCAAATGCCTACAACACATATGTGTTCAACAAAGCAATGGAGAAGATCTTGGCTTTTGATAAAGATGTTGTTGCCTATCTAGATAGCACCACAGAGCAGTGGTCTAGGCATATGTTTGACACAATAATCAGTTGTGATCACAATACCACAAACTTTGTGGAAAGTTTCAATGCTCGCACCAAAGCTCACGAGATTTACCCGTGCTCAACCTACTTGAAGGTATACAGTTGCAACTTTTATATTTTTCAATTTTTTCAATATCTGAATTATTATTCATCTAACAATTTTGTTCACTTTTTTCAGCCATAAGAGTGTGGTCAATGAAGAGGATTGGTGCAAGGTTTGACAAAGCTATTGATATGGACCCAGGGCACCTCACTGATTATGCTACAAAAGTGCTGGAAACTAGGAGTGCTGATTCAAGATTTTGTCATGCAACAACTTGTGGAGGAGGGGAGTTTGAAGTCAAAGATGGGAATGTCAGTTTCCCAATTAACTTGGCTAGGTTAAGCTGTGGGTGTGGCAAGTGGCAAGGATGTGGTATCCCTTGCAAGCATGCCTTAAGGGTGATGTACAATGAGAGAGTTGACCCTCTTGCCTATGTTTCTGATTATTACAAGGGGGGCGACTTACAAGGCCACTTATGCTGAGCACATCCATCCCATGGCTGATCAATCTCAATGGCCAGATTTTAACCTCCCACTAATTCACCCTCCAAACAAGAAAAGAGGTGCTGGCAGACCTCCAAAACAGAGGAAAAGAGGTGTGAATGAGGCTAAGAAGGCCAAGAGACACAACTCTGTGAAGTGCAACAAGTGCAAGGAGATGGGCCATAATGCAAGAACATGTGGCAGAGGGGATGCAGGAAAAAAGAGATCAAGGTCACAAGTTGAGAGTGAGGCTAGCACTTCCAAGAAGACACAGAAGAGAGCAAGAAAGGCCACCTAAGCAACCTAGCAACATTTGCATATTTTGAACAGATTGTTTTTGGGTTATTAACTTAAATCACTTTTTTGTAAAGCAACTGTCATATGGGAAAATCAGTTTATGTAGTGTCCTTTGTTATGGTGATTAGGGGAAGTCAGTTTTTTGTAATTACACTAAACTTGGTTGATCTTTTTGGTTGTGCATACATATTTATGCTATAATGAATATTATTACAAAGAGAAGCAATACAAACATAATTAACCCTAACTTTATTATAAACCTAACTAACTTCTTTTATTCTTTAAGCTTCTTCTTCATTTGCTTCAGCTCTTCTTGCATATTCTCATTCTCTGAGCTTCCCATGCTCTGTGCCTCATGATGGAAGCCTCCACTTTGCTCCACCCAACCTTTGCACCACCTAAAAGTGTCACAAACATCACACTTATAGTACAATCGCTGTGGGTTTAAACTTGAATCAGAACTTCTAATCGTGAATTTCCTCCATCTACACAATCGATTTGGAACCCTAATGTATGTAGACTCTTGGGTTGAGGAGGATTTTTTAGAGAGAGAACTCATTAGGATAATTTAGGGAGATGGTAAAAAGAGACTACTAGTAAAGATGTTAAAAGAAGGATCCGCAATATATAAATAAAAGCACCCAACGGCTAGTTTTTTAAAGCAGTTTCTATCCGTTGTTAACTTGCAGGTTGTATTTCAAAACATTTAGGGGTACCTAGTGAATAAAGTTCTGATTTAAGGGTACCTTGTGAATTTAAGTTTGCACTAACGGACCTCTAACAGAAGGTTGACAGTAGGGGCAGTTGGGTGTATTTACATAACACTGAGGGGTACCAGGTGAATTTTGAAAACATGGAGGGTACCAGGTGAATTTTATTGAAAACTCGGGGGTATCAGGTGAAAAAACCGTTAAATCTATGCAAAACTATATTTTTGTAAAAAAATTAAAAATAAAAAGTAATGTCATGGCAATCCTACGTAGCGCAATCTATGACCTCGAAATCTTAAGGAGCTCCCTATGCTCCCGAAAAGTACTTCCTTTATATATATATATATATATATATATATATATATATATATATATATATATATATATATATATATATATATATATATATATTGATTACCTCTACTCAATGAGGCAGCAGGGATAGTAGGGGGTCATTGGAGCTCCGGCAACGGGGATCAGTGGCACGGCGGGGGTTCAGGTGGACGCCGGCGTCGTGTAGGCTGCGGGGGAGGGGCGCAGCAGCAGCCGGGCAAGGGCGACGGTGGGGAAAAGAGAGCAACGAGCAAGAGAGAGAGGGGAGAGGAGAGGGCTGCGGGGGTGGAGAGGGTCTGCGGGCGGGCGGTTGGTCGGCGACGGCGAGGTGTCTTGGCGCGGATTGGGCTAGCGGACGGGTGGTGGTGGTGGCCGAAAATAATGGAGGTTGGTTGTTAATGGTTGTATAATTTTCGGGATATTTATTTGGTGAACACTGGTGAATTTAGGCCACTATTTATAGAAATTTTAGGAAAGAAAAACTTCATTAAGAAATTGGAAGCTTAATGGTGAAGAATATTTGGGGAGCAAGGTGTTCTAGAAGGCTTGGGGAGCAAGGTGTTCTAGAAGGCTTGGGGAGAAAGGGAAGGAGCTTGAGGAAGAAGATGAAGTGGGTGGAAATGGTGATTTTCCATTTTTGATAATTTTCTAATTCTTTTGCTATTACTAAAATTAGTACTTTCCTATTTTCTTTTTGTCCATAACTAAGTTTAGTTATTTATTTGAAACTTGATTTAATAAAATAAAAGAAGTGAATAATTCATACAATAACCTTAGAAATAAATTTTAACAATTTATTAAGCTTGTTATTAATGTAAATCAAGCTTAAATTTTTAGGATATTACAAAATCTTATTTAGTACTAATAAGGAAATTTTGTGAATCACTACTAGCTTTTCATTTTGAAAATCAATAATCTAATTTTTTTTTAAAAATAAAAACAAGCTACATGCAAGCCGGTTACATCCCAAAAAATGCTTGAGTTTGCACATAATATTTTGGCCAAATTTTCATATTCAGCCTGGCCCGGTCAGATTTTAATTTTTTTGGACGAGTTTTGGACACCTCAACACCGCATTATTAGGTTAAATTTGGCATGATCCGATTTTGGCCCTAAAAGTCCGCTTTATTTGTCCCGAAATAGCGGGTTTTGGGCTCACAAAAATCGGCCCGAAGTATGGCCTGCACCAACCCAACACTATGGCTGATTTTTTTGGGTGCGACCAGGCCCGCCAGGTGATCACCATACTACACAACTTCAAGTTTGTTTTAAGTGGCAATATCACTTGATGGAAAGTATTTGCCATTTTCATTAATTGGCCCCACATCCTCCCTTCCTCGCACAATTGGGGAACTCATGCTTTCAAATCTTCAGTCCTCCTGATTCGTATCGTATTGTCAAATTGAAGACCAAGAGTGTTCAAAATTGTTAAGTTTATGGGAGAGTAAATAAGAGTTTATATTATATTGATGTGTGTTCAATAATGAACTAGAGTACAATATATATAGGAGTACAAAAGGATTCGTACTAGGAAACTATCTCTAAAAGATATATTATTCCTAATACTAATCAAATACTTAATGAAAATATTACTAAGATATTATTTCCCTAAAATAATAATATATCATAAGATATTATCATATCTTTATTATCCGTAATATTCCTAATACCCTCCCACAATCGCAACGGCAGTAACACGAACGTTATGATTGGAGAAACAAAAAAAAAAGTAAAATAAAATTAAACAGAGATATATTGATGGGAACGTCATTCTTTTTGAACCCGCCAATTTTTTTTTCTTTTTTGATGAGAACGCCATTCTTTTCGAACTCACCAAATATTTTGACAAAACGGGAACGTCGTCTTCTTCAAACTTTTTTTTTCTTTTTTGATGAGAACGCCATTCTTTTCGAACTCACCAAATATTTTGACAAAACGGGAACGTCGTCTTCTTCAAACCCGTAGTGTTTATGTTTTTCTTGAGTAGATCACGCTCGCAGCAAATATTGACTTTTCTTGAGCAAAGTCGAGCTCTCTTCAAATACAAATACTGGTTTTTCAGAGCAAACCCGCGCTCACAGCACATTAAACCCCTGTCTCATAGCATAAGGAGAACCAATATACCTTGTCTCATAGTACAAGGAGAACAAATAAGCTCTATCTTACGACATAAAGAGAGCCGAAACTTTTGATGGAGGGATTTTATGGTTAAGAAACAAGTAAATTAGGTTCAATTTTTTTTTTCAGTAGATCCAACCGTTGTTGGATCAAACAGATAATCTTAAAGCCAAGATGCAGCATGGGAAACGAACAAACTAAGATCACTAGCAGCAACAGTAAGGCAATTAGAAGTCAACACATGACAGGGCTATTAAACTAATATACCAATATGCAGCGGCAAATGTCACTAAATCAAGCTTGAAGTCAATGCTAGAACACCACCACAAAGGATAAAGTGCACCAAACACATACAAGCAGCAAACGATACAAATCGGGAGAAAAAAAATGTATTTTAGGAATAAACAGGTAAATATGGCCGGTGGATTTTAATGAATACCCACCGGCCGTAAAATTTTTATGCGGAAGCGTTTGGATCAATCCAAAATTTTGGATGGCTCCGATACCATGTCAAAGGACCAACTCAACATTTTCAATAAGATAATAATATATCATAAGATATTATCATATCATTATTATCCGTAATCTTCCTAACAAAAATGTTCAATAAAATTAGGTAACTACATCTCTCTTTACTGATTTACCTATTCTACAGGTTAGGGATTATTTCGAAATTTTTTGCATATTAGGATTTTCTATATTGGGGGATTGGCGTAATGATGCACCCAAAACTCGTGGACGAATAACAAAGCGAAAAAGGGGAGAGAAAACACCAAGCACGATGTCTCGGCAATTTGAAGTCCAACATGACATAAGAAAGATATATGGCACACTATACATTCTCACAGATTAACAATTTATAAAAACAAAACCTCGCCCGATGTCCATTTACAGTAGCAACGAAAACAAGAGATATAAAAACACCCTTGAATCATCTCCCCAACCCGCCAAAATATACTCTTAATTAAAACTCAAAAAAAAAGAAGGATGAAAAAGAATTGAACAAAAATAAACAAAGAGATCTATTTCAAAACAACAAAAAAGAGAATGAAAATCATTGTTGTTGTTCCCTTTCTTTTTCTCTTTGGGAAGGGCTTCTCCAAAAGCCAGTAGAGTAAAACCTCTCCCACATATCCTCTTCTAATTGCATTAACTCCTTATCAGTAATATTAATATTAATATTTTCATTGCTACTAGTCCCACTCCCACCCATGACCACCACTGCCATGAGCTCCTCGGTTTTACTCCCCACCCCATCGAGATTAACATGATGGCTGCTGCACTTGCACTCACATGATCTTCTACTAGTGGGAGCTGATGATGGAAGGGGGAGGAGACCTTTCTTAAACATTTGTCGCCGTCGTCGCATTCGCAACGCCTTCTTACAAATGCCTGCAGGAACTTTGTACACCACAAGCACAAGCAAATTGACCAAACTACAAGGACAACAACACCACACCGCGGCGCACTCGGCCGTCGTGCCTCCAGCCACCTCTGCCAATCTCCCGCTGGTAGATGACAATGACGATGACGATGAAGATGCATGCAAGAGGGGCTGCCTCCTCCTATACACCGTTGACCCTGACCCTGACCCTGACCCTGACCCTGACCCTGTTGGTCGAAGAACTATCTTGTTTTGTTTCATATTTGTCAGATGACCAACTCAACCAAAATTAAGTGGAGATCCAAGATTGGTTTGCATGTGAAGATGATTTCCCCACCTCCTGAAGAACTTTCAGGAGTGGGGTTGTGGGAGATAGTTTTTTGTCTGTAAATTTTTGAAATATATCTCCTAGAAGGATGGTTATGGGGACAACGAACATAGAAATAATTATAAGATTTTAAGGCGTTATCGAGAAAATAGGGGAATGTTACATATCTTTGGTTAGTATCTTTTCCTATTTTTGAATTGTTATAATTGCAATGTTGCATTGAAATTGTTTATGCTTTGTTGTATATATGGACGAGAGAGAATGATACAGGAAGATGAGGATAGTTTTGAGTTGGAAGGTTGATGATTAACATAGTAAACTAATACTTCCCCTAAAAAACAACTAATACTTAATATAAAAATATAAGGGGTTAGATAAGGATTATATGTAGGGGTTCTTTTATGATTTAAATTTATTAGCATGATACACAATAACTATTTGAGGATCTATGCTTTAAAATGCTCAGAAAAATTCGAACCTCATTTTTTTTTCTCGCATCTAGCAATCTCACACATGAATGACATAAAATTTTACAGAGGATGTCAATCACTGCTAATCATCACTATCATGAAATTTAGACCATTGATTTTAGATGTGCACATGATATGGCAGTAGATTCATTATTATTTAAGATTTCATTTGTATTTTAAAAAATAATAAATATATATTTATTTTTTTTGACAGAAAAATATATATATTTATTTATTCATATAAACACCTACTACATCCTTCATTTATGTAGAAACTTAAAAAAGATAAGAGAGAAAAATAAAGGGTTGATCGTCGTTTCTATTAATCAAAACCAAAGTACATAAATCCCTTATATAGAAATCAAAGTATCAAACATTACTAAATGATAAAAATCAGCAATCATATTCTACGATAATGGCTACAACAATTGACCACTAACATTTATCTAACTTTGTTAATCCTAGCATCTTATGCACTTGACTACTAACTCACGTTCCTAACCAACAGGAAGTAACGAAGAAAATTTTGAAGCACTTAATCCAACATATCCCCTTGCTCCAAATTTTGTTCATAATGTTCATGGAGGACATATCTCCATTGTATAGCACTTCTCTTCATATTATGTGATGCACTTCTAACCACATACATATCTAATTTTTTAATGGACATTATTACCAATCTTCATTCAGTGGAGCACTGCTACAATTTCAGTAACTATCTCTACTACAATTTTGGAAACTACCTCTACGTTGAGTACGACTCCACCATTATTAGATTGTCAATCATTTGTTTTGCTTGTGAAGGCTGCTCCTTCACCTCAAATGACTTGTCTTCCTCTTTCTTTAGAGTAACCAAAAATGATATTTTCATGGGATAAAAGGGAACCCATCCACAAATCTAAGAAGAAAAAACCATAGTTAATCACAAACACACTCGCAATTTTTTTAATTTTCTCTCCTATTTTTCTTTTTTCAAAAAAATTGGAATTGTGTTTCTCTCCTTTTCTTCTTCTTCATTGCTCTCTACTTTGTTGATGATCTAACCTGATGCTTCAATACCATGTATAAACTTAAAAAAGATAAAAGAGAAAAATAAGTGTTGATTGTCACTTCTACTACTCAAAACCAAAGTACATAAAGCCTTTATATAGAAATCAAACATAACTAAATTTAAAAAATCAGCAATCATATCCCACGATTATAGCTAGAATAATTGATCACTTTAAGTGGCGAATCCAGAATATGTATTAAGTGGTGAATCCAGAATATGTATTAAGTGGAGTCAAAATAAAATTACTACTTTTTAGAGGGTTCAAACAATCAATTTTACCATAAAATTTACAAAAATCTCAAATTATATAAGGAAAAAAATCCAAAATTTTCAAATTTATGTGGGGTTAACTGACCCCACTAAGCCGAACATACCTCCGCCCCTCACTTACATCAACTTTGTTAATCCTAGCATCTTATGCACTTGACTACTAACTCACGTTCCTAAACAATAGGAACTTGAAGGAATGTGATTCCGTGCCGATTGCATTGCATCAAGGAAATGTTATATACAATATACAAGAGGTAAGTTAGGCTACAAATCAGCCAACTAATATGGTAACTAAATATACACTAACTAAATGAGAGAGATATATAATATATACAAGATATATATTCTAACACACCCCCTCAGTCGAAGCGGGAGGATCGCGGATGCTGAGACTGTCCCTGAAATCATCAAATAAAACGCGCGGAAGCCCTTTTGTAATAATATCAGCAATTTGGTAACGGGACGGGACATGAAGCACACGTACTTCGCCACGAGCTACTTTTTCACGGACGAAGTGAATATCCATCTCAATGTGTTTAGTGCGTTGATGTTTAACAGGATTGCCGGATAAGTAGATAGCACTCACATTGTCACAATAAACTAGAGTAGCCTTTTGAATCGGACAATGCAACTCTAGAAGCAAATTTCGGAGCCAGCAAGTATCAGAAACAACATTAGCAACACCTCTGTGATCGCCTTCAGACCGCTACGGGGAAAGAGTAGGTTGTCGTTTTGAAGACCAAGAAATCAAGTTGTCCCCGAGGAACACACAATAACCAGAGGTAGACCGACGGGTGTCAGGACAACCTCCCCAATCTGCATCTGTGTATGAGATAATACGATCAATTTTGGACTTGTACAAGTGGAGACCAAAGGAAAGGGTGCCCTGAATGTAGCGTATGATACGCTTGAGAGAACACATATGCTCATTAGTCGGAGCATGCATATGAAGACAGATCTGTTGCACGGCATAGGAGATGTCTGGCCGAGTAAAGGTGAGATATTGAAGAGCACCTGCAAGACTACGATACGTAGTCGGATCATTATAGGGAGTGTCGGCGGTGGCACTAAGTTTAGACTTAGTGTCAACAGGAGTAGGACATGGACTACAGGTAGATATCCCTGCACGTTCAATAATTTGAGCAGCATACTGTTTCTGAGATAAGAAAAGACTGTGAGCATCACGAGTGACGGCAATGCCCAAAAAGAAACTCAGAGGACCCAGATCCTTCATAGCAAACTCAGAAGCTAAAAGAGTCATAATATTCGTACGCAGACGATCAGAAGAAGCTGTAAGTATAATGTCATCCACATATAACATAATATAGGCAACATCAGAACCATTCTTGTAGATGAATAAAGAGTGATCTGACTTACTGTGAGAAAATCCAATGGTAGCAACAAAATCAGTAAATCTTTGGTACCAAGCTCTAGGAGCCTGTTTCAAGCCGTACAAAGATTTCTTCAAAAGACAAACATGATCAGGATAAGTTTTGTTACGAAAACCCATGGGTTGATGCATATAGATTGTTTCATTGAGATGACCATGCAAGAAAGCATTCTTGACATCCATTTGATGAATGGGCCAAGATTTGGAAAGAGCAATACTAAGAACTGCTCTAATGGTGGCTTGTTTGACCACCGGGCTAAAAGTCTCATCACAATCAATGCCCTACTGCTGAGTTTTCCCATCACCTACAAGACGAGCTTTATAACGCTCAAAAGAACCGTCATATTTGTGTTTATGACGAAAAATCCACATAGATCGAATAACATTCACATTAGGTGGTCGAGGCACTAATTCCCAAGTCTTATTGTCAATTAAAGCATTAAATTCATCCAACATTGCATTCTTCCAATTTTGATCACGGATAGCACTAATAGGATTTTTCGGGATAGGAGAAATATCTGTAGTGGTAGAGACATGAAGATTGGAGGAATATTTGGGAATGGGTTTATAAATACCATTGACGGCTCGAGTAGTCATGCGAGTGGACATGGGATTGTGGGGCCTCTGTGGGTTAGGTGTAATTGAGGGAGATGGGGGAATAGGGTCAGCGTGCTGTGTAGAGGAGGGATGAGAATTTGGGGCGGCACGCTGAACTGGGCTGGGAAGAGGAGAAATGCGTGTCAGGGGAGAAGTGGGCTGCAAGCCCAAACGAGAAGGGAGAGGAGAGATGCGTGGAGCTGTTGAGGAAGGCTCAGGATCTGGGCCCGTGTGAGACTGCGGTCCAGGTTGTGAATGAGGGGAGAGCAGCGTGGGATTGGGCTCAGGGACTGGGCGTGGGGAAGCAGGCGGCCCAGTGTGAGGAAGAGGGGAGAACGAACTAGGCCTAGGCGTGGGAGTGGGATCAGGAGGTTGTGGAGTGTGGTTTTGAGAGATAAAAGGTAAAAGGGAAGTAGAAAAAGTATCACTCAAACAATCATAATCTGTAGAAAGTGGTTTGTGAAGTTTAGAGAAGGGAAATTCATTTTCAACAAAACGAACATGGCGACAAATTAGGATTTTACCACTAGATATCTCATAGCATTTGGAACCACGATGATTGGGAGCCGGTCCAAGATAGGCACAAGGGGTAGATCGTTCTTGTAATTTGTGAATGGTGGTAGAAGGGAATAAAGGGAAACATAGACACCCAAAAACACGCAAATCCGAATATGAAGGGTCACTTTGATAAAGGATTTGGGCGGGGGATAAGTAATTTAAAACTTTAGAGTGGAGAATATTGAGGAGATAGGTGGCCATAGAGAGGGCATGATGCCAAAAGGAGAGTGGCATAGATGCATGAGAGAGAATAGTGCGTATGATATTATTTATGGATTTTATATGTCTTTCAGCCTTACCATTTTGAGGCGATGTATGAGGACAAGAAAGACGATAAAGCATGCCATGGTGATCAAAGAACTGTGCAAGGGTGCCATTAACATATTCCGTCCCATTGTCACATTGAAAAGTTTTTATATTACGTTCAAATTGAGTCTTGACGAAAGCATGAAAAGAGATAAACAATTGCTTAACCTGAGATTTTTTGGCAACAGGAAAAGTCCACAAAAATTTACTGTAATCATCAAGAAATAGAACATAATAACGGTGTCCTAAGTGCTAGCAACAGGGAAGTCCAAAGATCACTATGAATAATATCAAACGGCAAGAAAGTATGAGACAAAGAATCAGTAAATGGTAGTTTAGCATGTTTCCCAAGAGGACAAGATGAGCAAAAAATGTTACAAGCCTTATTACAATCAATGAACTTATTACTACGAAGAGAATGCATAATAGCATCGCCAGGATGGCCTAGACGATTATGCCAAATATCATGAGTCATAGCAGTAAGAGCTGATTGGTTGAATGGGGTGGCTTGTGAGTTTGAGAAAAGTGGATATAAGTCCCCAACACTGTCACATCTCATTAGTCTGGTCCCCGTCTGTAAGTCATTGATAGAGAAACCAAAAGGATCAAAAGAAATAGAAACCATATTGTCAGTGGTATATTTACGAACAGAGATCAGATTTTTAATGAGTTTAGGGGCATGTAACACATTTTGAAGGATAAAGGGAGGATGAGGTGAAGGTAAAGTAGTGCTACCGTGACCAACAACGGGAATTAAATGACCACTACCAACAACAATGTTATGATTTTTATTGCTAGAATTGAAATAAGAAGAGAGAATACTTGCATCCGCCGTCATGTGAGATGTCGCGCCGGTATCCATGTAATAATTCCCATCAGGTTGAGAGAGCGATAAAGCATGCATTGCGGCTTCAATATCGGTTGGCATGTAAGCAACATTAGAAGGATCATGAGGAGCAATGACATTGTATGCTTGTGGTCTTGACCCAAGAACCCCAGGCCCAGCAGTGGGTCTTTGGGCCGAAACATAGGGCCGAGGTTGCCATGAATACGCTGGGAAAGGGCACGGTGGAATCGTCCACCCTCCCCAGCCATTCGTCCACTTGTGGCCGGGTGGCGTTGGGGCCCCGCCGACGGACCGCTTGACTGGACCGACCGACCGGGCGACCACCATTGGGCCCACCATGCTGACTGGACCCTTTGCCTCTCCCTTTATTATTTTTGTAATTGTTGCGCCCCTTGTTGGTACTGTTATTATGGGGTCGTTTAGAAGCAGTGGGAGAGGACTCAGATGATGCGGCTACCATGGCGGCACCGGAGCGGGTCCCATGGCCACCAGACTCGCGTGCGGTACGAGCTTTAATGGTGCGCTCAGTCATCTTCAACCTTGAGCGACAACTTTCGAATGACGGTAACGGTTCTTGGTTTTGTATAAAATCCATGGTACCACCAAAAGCTTCCGGCAAGGAGCCGGTGAGGCGTAGAACTAACCTGTTATTTGATACCGGGGCATCAACATCAGTAAGTCGGTCGGTAAGAGATTGAAGATGGTTGCAGTAGGTGTCAATGAAGTTAAAATCTTCAAACGCAGCATTAGTAAAGTCTTCTTCAAGGTGGGTAGCACGGGAAGCTTTATTGTCTTGGAATAAGGATTCAAGACGCTTCCATGCCGCCTCGGCGGTGTCATCTCTTTTGAGGATGGCATGAAGAAGATCGGGAGAGATAGTGCCGTAAATCCATTGAAGCACGGCGGCATCAAGACGGTTCCATAATGCAGGATCAGCAGTTTTGGCCTTGGCATACGTGGCCTTGGCGGTTTCTTCCGTGGGTGGAACCAAGTGATCATAAAGATCATGAACCCTAGCTAGATTAGTGAAGAGAGCAGCCCAAGAGTGATACATACTCTACTCGTTGTCTAATGTTATGGGAACGAGAGACTTCACGTTAGTGATGGTGAGGGCAGGGTGAAACTTTTGGGAGTCTGCCATGGATAGGATGAAGAGAGAAGAAAGGAAGAAGAAGACGAAGAAGATGGGCTAGGGTTGGATGAGGATCGAAGAATAGTCTGATACCATGAAGGAATGTGATTCCGTGCCGATTGCATTGCATCAAGGAAACGTTATATACAATATACAAGAGGTAAATTAGGCTACAAATCAGCCAACTAATATGGTAACTAAATATACACTAACTAAATGAGAGAGATATATAATATATACAAGATATATATTCTAACAGAACTAACAACAATTTGAACCATTTAATCCAACATTTCCCCACTCTCTCTAGTTGTTTCTGGATAATCACTTACAAGTTACAACGAATGTATCTCTTCGACTTGATCTGGGTAACGTTTATTTATATTCTTTTACATCTCCTTCTCTTTTTTTTTTTTGAGGGGATACATCTCCTTCTCTTTGCTGTAAGTGACTACCCAATATTCTTTATTTACAGCGAATCTATTTCTAATTACTCTTTTTTGCTGTAAATGACTATTTATTTCTCTTTTTGCAATTTACATCAATATGATCACAAAGAATCTTACTTGTAATTTGAAGGTTGTAGCCAAGTACCCTGTGGAGCATCCGGAAAAGTTTGAGAAGTTTGGCATGTTACCTTCTAAAGGTGTTCTCTTTTTATAGTCCACCTGGTTGTGGTGAAAACTAAAAGATTGCTTGCATAGGCCATTGCCAATGAATGTAACGCCAACCTCATCAATGTTATGGCTGATTTTCTACAGGTCTAGACAAACTACTCTGGACGCGACGTATGCAGCGATGGTCTAGACAATGAGGCTAACCGATTCGCTATAATCATGGAAGACCAAGTCACTACATCAGATCATCTTACTTGTGTACTGATTTTTGAATGGGTCAAATGGGAATAACGGCTTGGAGGAGATCAAAGAAGAGATCATGGACGAAGGGATAGGCCGAGTTTGCCTCCTCCAGTTTAAGAGTTGTTCAAGTGGACTTCATGAGCTATAAATACAAGACTTGAGGAGAGAAACGACACGCACAAGCTATCGTACAAAATCTCTAACGGCCCGTTTGGTTAGTGGTTATAAATAGTGGTAATGGTAATGAAATTTAGTGTAAATTTGTAAAGAAGTTCTCATGTCAATGACCATGGGAATGAAACTTTATCACAAAATATGGGTTTCCCTTTATAAATTTCCATTACCACCCAATACCACCTTCTCAAGTGGTAATGAATAGTAATGAAATTTTAGGAAGAAAATGGATATCTTGGGATGAAGTAGCATTACCATAGGTAATGACATTGGATTTTTAGTACAAATTTACACTATAATGCATTACCATTCCCACCATTTATGGCCTCTTACCAAACGGGCGGTAAGTACTCATAAGCATAGATCATACACACTCTGATTATGATTGTATTCATACTCCATTATTTTAAAAATAAATTGTTCTCTTCCATTAGTTCATTGGTTCTCAGTGTACTTAGAAATAAACACCTAGGTTGTATTGACTGTCGTGAGAAATCAATGACGGTTGCACTTAGCGGATTGGTGACCTCAAAGTTACCTGCGATTTTTTTACCAATCATCATTGGGGTTTTCTGCGTCAACGTTTCCTTGCGTCATTCCCCTGGTTCCCCCTCTGCGACAATCCATTGATTTGTTCTAGTTGTTGACTTCCCAATCAATCCTTGTCTTTGATCGAAATTTGACCTAAACAATTTGGCGCCCACCGTGAGACCAACAACTATATTATATCTTTTCTTAACAATCGACGGGAATGGTCGCATCAATGACTCCGGAAGAAATGATGATGATGTACGAACAGATGAAAACGGAGATGGCAGAAATCAAGAAAGTTAATGAACGATTGTCATATGAGTTTACCACGTTGCAAGAAAGGGTCGCTAAACAACAAGAAGAACTGGAATCGACGAAGGCCTCTAAACTCAAACGCCTGCGAAATCTTCAGAGGATTCGATCCATGGGTAACTTATCTGACACAAACAGTGGTGATTTTGAAGGAGACAAAAAGCCCAACTCCAACGAGGAGAGTGAAGGAGAGAAAGAAGGTCCTGAGCGAGACCCTCAAGGAAAACAACATTCTATGGCAAAGAGAATGGCAACGATAGAAAAGCAGAATCGCCGGATGATGAGGCTGTTATCTCAACTTTTGGGAGCTCCAACCCCAGGTGTACGTCGTGGAACATAGACAAATATGTTGCATCGCTGTTTGTCAAGAAGATTGCAAAGGCTAAGCTCCGCAAAAAGCTTAACCTCCCCGTACTAACTGCAACATATGATGGATTGACTTACCCCAACTGAGCATGTTGCTAAGTACAAGGAGAGAATGTTGCAATATCCCTTAATTGGGATCTGGTCGAGGCTTGCATGTGCATATCTTTCAGAGCAACTCTGATTGGACCAACATTTGAATGGCTTGGATCTCTTAAACCAGGAAGCATAAGCAACTTTTCAACCCTAGTCAACAAGTTGTACGACAAATTTGAAGGAAGTCGCAGTCTCGAAAAGCAGACTAATTACCTAGGTGTCATGCAGAAGCCACACGAGTTAGTCCGTAATTATTACAACCGATTCAATAAAGAGATGATCAGGATCAAAGATCTAGATACCAAGACAGCTATAGAATAATTCGGAAAGGGTCTCGTCCTCTGGTCCAAACTATACAATTGTCTCATAAATTACCCATGTACTACCTTTTGAAGGAGTGAGATGAGATTAGCAGAAGATGTCGCCATCCTCAACACCATCTCGATGTGTCATATATCAGAAGGATCAAGCGATCGAAAAGCATTCGTCCCAAAGCGAAACAACTGGAGGTCCCAACCCTATAGTCATCCAAATCAGGTACATAAAGTTAATGATGTGCAGGAAAAAGCAGGTACGAATATGAAGATCGGCAATAATGCGTTTCCCTACTTCTAGTCGTATGGATTCTCAGTCGACGTCTGAGGAGTAGTGAATGCATTGACAAAGATCAGAGTCCCTGTACGCTGGCCACGGAAGATTGGTCATCTAGATTCCGCGAATGACCAGACGAAATGGTGTCAATTCCATCATGACCATGGCCATAAGACAAAAGATTGCATCGCACTTATATGAGAAGTCATGTTCATGCTGAACAAAGGACATCTCCAAGAACTACTCAGCGATAAAAGTAAGGCATCCTTCGACAAAAATCCACCAAAGCAAAATCCCCCTGCATCTTCGTTGCATGTAAAGGTAATTAATGTTATATATGGTGGATTAGATGTTTGTGGACTAACCTAATCAGCAGCCAAAAGGCTAGCAAGAGAGGGTTCTCCTCGTCGAAAGTTTTTAAAGATTGCAAGTCCGAAGACGAAAGGAGAAGGTGATGCCTATCATGTTTGACGATGATGACATCTGTAACACCCCCAATATCACTTTCCTGAAAAGGAAGCTGGAAATGCTATCGATGTGCTGAAACGCAAGGCTATTGGTTGGTTAGAAGCTCTTTAAATTTTAAGTAAACTTTTAAAAACTGATTGTCCATTGAATGAAGGAAAGAGTACTAAATAGTCATAGTCAATTTAACCAGTTCTATCGTAAGTATGCGGCGAAAAAACTTAAGAAAGGTTACTTAAACTTGTTACAAGGTGGAAGCATTATGCCTTGAAACAAGAATCCAAAATCCAAATTATTAAAATCCAAAAACAAGAACAACAATGAAGAGTTTTGTTGATATCCTTCGAGGAATCAAGCCCATAAATGCTTGATGATTACCTTAACGGATAATCTGCTCGCAATTCAACGTAAGGTTAGAATGGGTCGTCGCAGGGTCAAAGTACATTGACCAAAGAGAGCAGCAACATACACGTCAGTGAAAGCTGAGTACATACACTAAGAAAAATATAGGCAATGTACACTAGACAAATCTGGGACAAAGGAAAAGAATCCACTTTAACTATACTCATATTACTTTAAATAAGATTGGCATTAAACGGGTACTGTCCTCTCGTGGAATTGTACGGGATACTACTACTACTTGAAGGTGGTTAAAGCGTTCCTTGGACCGTCTTCTCAACCAATTGTGCTACATCAATATGATCATACCCTGACAAGCGTTCCTTAGACCGACCTTGCCCTGTGGAAGTCTGGCTAACCTTAGCATTCTCGACGCTTTATGCAAAACTAACAAGGACATCTACATCGTCATGTAGAGTCTACGAAGAAGTATACAACATCGTGGTTGCTACTTCCCCCTTGTGTTAATTGCTCATAAGGGATCCTACCTTTGAGCTTTAATTCCAACGTTCTTTCTCTTTACGTGATTTAATAGATTAAACAAATGTAGACACAAGAGAAGAATCATGTGGATGCAAGTAAACTAATTTTATCTTAACATACTTGGTGATCAAACAATTTTTTTTTATTAAGTCCATTAAAAACTAACAAATACTTGCCTGCACTTAACTAGATCGTGAAACTTACTTGGTAGTTCCATGAATACTTAAACTTTAATAAAAGCTCCCTTAATGGAATATAACTTGCCTTCTAACATAAGACTTGCTTGTACTTGAACTCAACTCAACTTAGCTCATACTTAATCATAAAAGAACTCATTGCCACAAAACAAACAACTTTGTTTGCTAGACATGATACTAAATTTATGATTCTTTCATCCTTAACCACTGCTACGGGGATACCTCTAGGATAACTACCTATCATGTACGTACCTTTCACACATGTGTGTTATGTTGTTAGAAGTCTCCCTCTAAGAACTCATCTCCTAACACAAATAACTTACTAGATATTAATAACTTCCAATCACATGAAAGGAAATGAATCCAAAACCTACTTACTATTCCAAGGTTGAACATAAAACGTTAAAGATTTCGAAAAATTACAAAATGATCAACATTCTGCCAGTGACACTAGTGGAAATAAACCTCAAATGCTCAGGTTTTTAAGGCCATAAATGCTCCATATTTGACCCGCAACAGACCTCACACGAGCATTTGGACATTTTACAAATGCTTTAGTTTTAAACCAGAGCATTTGGTAGCTCAAATCCTCTGGTTTTTATAAAACCGGAGCAATTGAGCTACCAAATGCTCCGGTTTTTAAGAGAAAACCGGAGCATTTGTAACAACAAGTTCTCCGATTTTCCTTCGCAACCGGAGCATTTGCTCTATATTTTTTTAAAAACATTCACATAATAAAGACAACTAGCCCAACAATTACATAACTAGCTAGCAGCCTAACAGCCCCACATTACACAACCAGCTACCAACAGGCAAAAAGACTCTAGTAACGTGGAATAGTGGTTAAAGGATCATAAACGTTGTAAGAGATGATTCTCGGATGAGCTATGGTGGAGATTTTATAATTATGATATGTGAATTCTTATGGTGTATGATTGTATCATCTCGGAGATTCTATTTGATCATTTCATGTAATTGTAATTACATTTTGGGTTGTGTTGTGGGCCCAGACCCACAGGTCCAGGATCAAGTAACAATATTATGTTTTCGCTACGAATAAATGTAAATTCAAGGTTTATTAATTGGTAATTAAGGTGTGGAATCGCTAAGTATGTTCAACTAGCAGCTCGGAAGTGCAATTTGTTACAATCATGGCTAAGTGTATTTTCTAAAATCTATGTATTTACTTTAACTATTTCAAAAGTTATTTTATTATGGATTACTTATACAGTAGTTTATAAATTTTAAATTTGATATGAAAATCCTATCTATTTTCCTATATTACTTATGGGTCAAAGATTGACTTTTTGCAACCAAAAGAAAACAAGAAAAGAAAAACCTTCATGTTATTTGCCGCCCGTATTTACCGTATACCGCCCGTATTTATACTTTATTTTTCTTTTTCTTCCTCCATAACCACCACCCCTAATCAATCGCTACCACCACCCCCCTCGCCTGACCCCCCACCCCACCCCTACACCCCTACAACCCCTCACCTTACCCTCCACCCTCTCCTCTCCCTTCGTCCCAACCCCCGCCTCTCTCGCCCCTCCCCCCATCTTCCCTCGTTCCTCTCTCCTCTCCTCTCCCCTTCGTCCTTGCACGCCTCCTCCACCGGATCCCACTCTCCCGGCCCCTAAACCCCCCTCGCAGCCCCCCACAAGGCGCAACCTGGCCCCCGGCAAACCCCGTGTAGCTTCCCCTAGGCGGCCCCAAGCGCACGCACAACCCTCCTTCTTCTTCTTCCTCCTCCCCGCTCTTCAATTTTTTAAAAAAAACAATTTTTAGTGTTCACCATGGAACCGAAAACAAAATTTCGGTTCTACCATGGTGGAGCCGACTGATTTTTTGGTTTCCAACATGGTGGAACCGGAAAAAAATAGTCGGTTCGAGACGAAAAATTGATTCGGTTCCTAATAAGAAAATTCTTAAATATTTATACTTTTGAGGTAAAAAAAGTAAAAAAAATAAATATAAAATACGAGCGGTAAAGAGTAAACCCCAAGAAAAATGGAAAAAGAAGAAAAACAAATCTGTGCGGGGGCCCATTTCGTTAATTCTAATATGTGTGTTTTCCAAGTGGAGGCTAGGGAAGCCAAAGACGCCATTCGTTGTGCTCTTAGTATTAATCATCCTAATATTACAGTGGAAGGGGATAATAGTCAAGTTATTTCGGGCACTCTCTAGCTCAACTTATATTCCTTGGTGTATTAATTCTTTGATTGCTAATGCAGGTAAAGACTTGATGGGATTTTTGGAGGTTTCGTTCCGGCACATTGGTCGGGAAGGCAATAAAGCAGCGGACTACATGGCCATCAAGGGTCACATGGATCCCTCCCCAACTAGAGGTGTCAATTCAGTTCAACAGTTCAGTTATGGTTATATCCAAACAGTTCAGTTCATATCAGTTCAGTTTACAACAGTTCAAATTATTAATAGTTCAGTTCAGTTCAGTTAACAAACTTTTCAGTTCAGTTTAATTCAGTTATTTTTCTTTCCACTTTCAGTTCAGTTCAGTTGCAGTTTAAACCAGTTTTACCAGAACAGTTAAACCAACCAACGGTTGAATCCATAGCAGTTAAAACACGTTGCAGTTATTTTAAGTTTCGTTTCAGTTTATTTCAATTATTGACGAAAATCACATAAGTTCAACAATAATCGCATCGGTTCGGGGAGAAGTTAGTCACATTCTTGTATTTGTTCGGAAAAAATGGAACTTCATGCCGAGTTTTGGCCAAATGTTTTTTTTGGGTTCGGTTAAAAGTAACGTGGCAAATAATTATAGTCCGACACTTGCCTCGAAAAAAACCGATTGTACTTCCCAAAAACGTGTATGAAAGTGACATTGATATATGTGTACTTTACTGATATATTCGACAATTTGGAATAAGACAATTTTATATAAGTCGATATTCAAACTTTTAGTTGTATGCAAATCACATTATGTTTGGTTAAACATCTCATATTAGTATAAATTCATATAAACTTTCTCGAAAGACGAGTTAGACATTTTTTAAAAAGCTAATTAGATCAGTGTCTTACTATAACTATATTAGATCAATGTATTAATATAACTATACTAGTCATTAAGCTCTATGCATTTGAAAACTGAAAACATATAATCGACGTAAAATAAGTTAATATTGGATCAGATCAAGGTATCTATGTGAATCGAAAAGTTAAATCAAGATAACAATACTCCATTTAAGTTAATCGTTAACAAGTCATATTCAATTTGAAACTCATATATCTGAGCCAAATTGAAAGAAATTGATATTAGATTAGATGAATGTATCAACGTAAGTCGGTAAAGTTATTGAAACTCAAAACATTTACTTGAATTGAAACATGTTGTTGTTAGAATGAGTGTATCAATGTAAGTCGATAAACTAATTCAAGATAATAACAGCACTATACTTAAGTTAATCATCTTTAAGTTGAATTCGATTCGGGCACCGAAAGCATCTAATTCGATTGCAACAAATGTAGAACAATGTAACTCAATAGACTGGTTCAATATAAAAATGCTCCATTTAAGTTAATCGTCTCTAAATTAAGTTCATATTGAAACTCAAAACATCTAATTTGAATTGAAACAAGTTAATATTGGATTAGATCGATGTATTCATTTCGAAACTCAACATCCAATTGAATTAAAATGAGTTGTTATTGAATAAGATTAATGAATGTATCAATGTAAGTTTAATTAATTAAGTTAATTGAAGATAACAATACTCTATCTAAGGTAATAGTCTTTAAGTTCAATTCGTTTCGAAACTAAAACCATCTAATTAAATTGAAATAAGTAGTTAATTATTGGTACTATATCGTATTAAACCTTATTGCTTATTAGCAAGATCCTGATAGAAACGAAAATTCGTATATGTAGATACTATAAGGTTTATTACTGACTAAGGCTTATTATAGCTTATACTAGTTCACTTAAATAAATACAATCAAATTATTATAAAACTGAGTAATTATTGGATAAGATTAATGTATCGATGTAAGTTGATACGGTAATTGAATAATCCAAAACACCATTTTAGTTTATTTTCTCTATGTGGATTTCATTGCAAAATATAAAACATCTAATTAAACTGAAACATTTCCTTCTTTAGATAAGATAAATGTATCAATGTAAGCAGATAAGCTGGTTCAAGATAATAATACTCAATTTAAGTTATTTGTCTTTATGTGAAGTGTATTTCGAAAATAAAAACATCTTATTCAACTGAAGTAAGTTGTAATTCGCATAAGATCAATGTATCAATGTTAGTAATAAGCTTATGTAAGATAACAATACTCCATTATTTAAGGTATTCGTCATTAAGCTATAGTCATTTCAAAACTTTGAACATCTACTTGAATTGAAAAAAGTTATTATTGGATTAAACGAATGTATGAATGTAACTCGAAAGACTATTGTAAGATAACAATACTCCATTTAAGAAGCTAATAGTCTTTAAGTTATATTCAATCCGAAACTCAAAACATCGATTTGAATTGAAACAAATTATTATTAGATTAGATCAACGCATCAAATGTAAGTCAATAGAATAAAAAGAAAAAAAAAGAAAAAATTAGGTTAATTGTCATAAAGCTAACTTCACTTTAGAATTTAAAATTTATAGTTGAATTAGAACTAATTTTTTTTATAAGGTAAGAAGAAAAAAGGTTAGGAGACCCTCCGCACGAGGGGAACTCCTACCTTATCAGTTACAATGATATTATGGAGAGCAGAAGAAGTACAATCTACTATAGAGAAATGACTATCTACTAAATGACCAACATTAGCTATCCAATCCGCTACCGTGTTTGCTTCCCGGAAAACATGACGTATATCCCATGACTGAAAATCTTTGAGAAGGTAGTGGATGTCTCGAATGATGTTGGAGATCCGCTAGCGGGGACCGGATGCCTTTTCTTTGCGTTGATGACCATAAGATTATCGCCCTCGATGAAGAAGTGGTGAATATGATTTTGGAGGGCTAGGATAATACCCTGATGAAGAGCTGTAGGTTCGGCAATGAAGACCGAGGAGGAGCCGAGATTAATTGCTGAGGCCGTGAGGAGGTCTCCAATGAATCCCGAATAATAATGCTCGCTGCGCGAGTTGCCCACGAACCGAACCGTCGAAGTTGAGTTTGAAAGATTGTGGAGGGGGAGGCTCCCAGGCGACGAGGATGGAGTTGTTGTGATGATGTGAGGTGGTGGAGTGATTTGGATGTGGCGGTGAAAACGGAGACCCATTGGAGAAACAGTTGTCAACTGTCTCCCTTAGGGTCCATTCTTTGTGGAGGAATTTAGCCTTGTGTAGGATTCTATGAACATTAAGGGTGACGTTATTGAAAATGACATCGTTTCTTTCTTTCCAAATGCTCCAGATAATGAAAATGAATTTTACAATTTGAGTCTTATTCGGCCGAAGAGTGGAGAGAATGGTGAGCAAGGGGGTGACATTTAGAGTATGGGGTAGCCAATCTTTGACCTCTTGTAACTCCCACAAGGGTTTAAGACATTGACACAAAAGAAACAAGTGGTCTAGAGACTCTTCTGCTATATTGCAGAAACTGCAGTGATTAAAAGGGATGATTTTTCGTTTAGCTAGAATTTGGCGAACTCCGAGGCTGTTATGACAAATTTGCCATAGGAAAATCTGTAGCGTCGGGGGAATTTATAGCTTCTAGATCCATCTATATTCCCATTTAGCTTGTTAAAGAGGAACTTTATGGGCTAGCCAATTGGCTGATTTGACTGTGAACTCTCCTGAAGAGGAAAGCCCCCAAACGGCCAAACGGGTTCGTCAGGGAGGGGGTTCATCGGAAGTGGAATTCCTTTTATAATCTTGACGATATGTTCGGGAAAAAGGGAAGATAGTTTTTGAAGATCCCAAATTCTGTTGGGGAGGATGAAATTGCTTAGGTGCAAAGAAATATCGACTTGGTCATGGGGGACGATGTCAAGCATGTTGATAAGGCTATCATGAGAGCACCGATTGTGAAGCCATAAGAGGATTTGATTACCATCTCCAATTTTCCATCGGATGCCCTTGCGGAGGATGTTTCGCTGTTGGAGGATTTTCCTCCAAATAGGAGAATCTTGTGGTTTAGGTGAGCAAGTGAAGAAAGATTGTCTGTTCAAATATTTTTCCTTTATTAGCTTGACCCAAATTTTGTTTGGGTGCATTTAGGAATTTTCCAACCAAGTTTTGCAATATATGCTTGGTTCATTGGAAGGGTTTTGCGTAAACCAAGTCCCCCAACGGATTTAGGGGTGCAAATTTTATCCCAAGCAATAAGTGGAACACTATTTTTGTCCTTATTTTGTCGCTAAATTTTTTTCTGTGGATGGAGTCTATTGATTTTGCCAGATCTGAGTGTAGAAGAGTTGATGCACACGTATATGAAGGCAGGAATTCTTGGTTTGATTGTATTAGAGTCAGTCTGCCAGCCTTGGAGAGGAAGCCTGACTCCCAAAGGTTAATACGTTGTTCAGTTTTGCTAAGAATTGAGTTGAGGTCTGCTTTAGTGGGATGGAAAGAGCTGAAGAAAACTCCCAAGTACCGTCCTTGGGAGGATTTAGGGAGCATATTGAATTGGCTGGCTAAGATGGTTTTCCTTGCTGGTTGAACATGCTTCGAGAAAATGATGGATGACTTGTGAAAGTTTACAAGTTGCCCTGATAGGTTGCAAAATTAATCTAGTGTTGTTTTCAAGTTTTTACATGCCGTATTGGATGTTGTGCATAATAGAAGGCTGTCATCGGCGAACATAAGGCACGGGATGTTTGCAGTTCGTGGATGAATTTTGAAACCGATGTCCGAACCTTGAATATGGGTTTGAATCGTTAATTTCCTGATTAAGACTTCCATGCATATAATGAACAAATAGGGTGAAAGGGGATCACCTTGTCGTAGGCCCCTGGATGGCCGGAACCATGGTGAAGTATCACCGTTTACATTGATTGAATAAGAGACGTTAGTGACACATTCTTTTATCCAAAGGACCCAAATGGGAGGAAATCCAAAAGCGGTGAGTACTTCCCAAAGGAAGTCCCATTCGATTCTATCATAAGCTTTTTCCATATAGAGTTTTAAAGCACACCAACCGGTTTTATTTTGAGATTTTTGGAAGGTGTTTAGTGCTTCCTGCGCTATTAGTAAGTTGTCATGAATGGAGCGATCCTGAGTGAAAGCGTTTTGAAGAGGGCTTATTTCTCTTTGTAGAATAGGGCGTAAGCGGTTAACAATGATCTTAGAAATTCCTTTGTAGATCGTATTGATGAGACTAATAGGTCGAAAGTGATCTGGTGTTTCGGGAATATCTTTTTTGGGGATGAGAGTGATGAGAGTATGGTTGAGTGAAGGTGGTAATTTGCCATGGTGAAAGAAACTTTGAATTGCAATAACGACGTCTTTTTCAATAATTGGCCAGTAGGCATGGAAAATTTTTGCTCCGTAGCCATCTGAGCTTGGTGCTTTATTGGGGTTAATATCAAAAATTGCCTCTTTGACCTCAGTTGGTGTAACTGGAGCTAATAAGACTTGAGAATCCGATTCTGAAACAAATGGAGTGAGGAAGCTGAGTTCGAAATATTTGATGTGAATCGATCTTGGAATGATTTGGTGAGTAAATTAGCAAGATCTTGTTGTGAGTCGACCCATTGTCCTAAATCATTTATGAAACGGAAGATGGTGGAGTGGGTTCGAATCTTTTTCATTTTGTTATGGAAAAATCTGGAGTTGCGATCGCCTTGGGTGAGCCAAGTTTTTTTGCGTACGGTATTTCCCCATGCCTTTTGAGTGAAGATAAGTAATTTTTCTCTTTGGATTATAAGTCGATTGATATGTTTAATCCATATTTTATTAAAGGGTTGATGCCATTGTTTGTCTTGTAGTTCTTTTAGTTTATCGTCATTACATTGTAGTTTATTAGCTGTGTGTTTGTATTTTGTTTTGGCCCAAGATTTAAGAGCAGTCTTGATGCAAAGCAGTTTTTGCTGAATGCGATAGAAACGTGATCCTGTAATTTGAGTGTTCCAATTTTTCCTGACAATAGAGTGCGACTCCTTATCCAGGACCCAAAAGTTTTGAAATCGAAAGGGCGGTGCTTTGGTCAGAGGCGTTTGGTTTGTTGAGAACAAAATTGGGGCATGGTCCGATACAAGTGAAATTGCTATAAATCAACGTGCTTTAATTGAAGTAATTATAAAATTGCGTATTTGCGATAGCCCTGTCAAGTCATTCATAAATGGGTATGTTGTTAGACAAACCTTTCCAAGAAAAGGCTTTATGATGGCAAGGAATATCAATTGCTGATTGCATTTGGAGTAGCTGAGGTAAGTGTTGTAGCTGACTATTTTTAATAGGGCCCCCCCAAGTTTGTCTTGGTGGAGGAGCATTTCATTGAAGTCACCAATTAGAAGCCATGGATTTTGTACCTGTAGTAAAAATTGATTGAGATATGTCCAAAAGACATCTTTTTCCGAATTTTGAGCGGGACAATAGGTCCCTATAATGGAGTAGATCTTGTTGGTGGGTTTGTAAAGAATCTCCAAATGAACGAGTCGGTCGTGAGTAATTTGATTTTGCAGGGTAATATTGTTGTTATTCCAACACACCCAAATACCTCCAGCGTGATTAATTGGATCTATGATTATATTGTTATGAAATTGGAGCGCTTTAAGAATTCGCTTGCTATTTACATTATTTGTTAATGTTTCTATGACGAAGATGATATCCGGCTTGTATTTATTTTTTAGATAAATTAATTCGCTCAACGCTTGGGGTTTTTTTCCCCCATTGGATATTCCAACTCAAAATTTTCATTTAATCGTATTTTCACTAGTAGAATAATTGCTTATTGCTGCGGTCATTAAGTGGCCTATTGCTGCGGTTTTAGCCGCGCAGCAATTAAGGGCGCAGCAATAGGTAATTAACATATTGCTGGGGTTTTAAACCGCAGCAATAAATTAACATATTGATGCGGTTGTATCCCAAAACCGCAGCAATAAGTGTAGGTAACACTAGGGGAAAAAAAAGGAAGGGCTGCGCTGAAAGGGCTGCGTTTTTTTAAAAACGTAGCCCTTCTTGTATGAAGGGCTGCGGTTTTAAAGAAAAAACGCAGCCCTTTTAGTGAAGGGCTGCGGTTAACAAGAAATCGCAGCCCTTCATATCAGTATGAAGGGCTGCGGTTTTGAGGCTAACCGCAGCCCTATTAGTGAAGGGCTGCGTTTTTTAAAAAACCGCAGCCCTTCATATAAGAAGGGCTGCGTTTTTTAAAAAACGCAGCCCTTTATGGGCTTTTTTAAAAAAAATTGAAACGAATTCGCGGGCTTAAAATGTTAAGCGGGCTAGGGTTCTCACAATTTCCTCTCCCTCATTCTCTCTCCTCTCTCACGTCCTCTCTCACATCCTCTCTCACATCCTCTCTCAGCCTCCCTCCTCCCTTCACCCTCCTTCTCTTTCACCCTCCTTCTCTCTCACGTCCCTTGTCAATGGCCAAAATGGACGAATGGGGCCGGTTCACATCACCTCCGCCGCAACCTTGTTCTCTTCGTCCTCCTCGTTCGTCCCGTCGGCGCTCGCTACGCACCAAACCCATTCATCTCCTCCTTCGTTCTCCTCCTTCGTCGTTCGTCTCCTCACCACCGTTATGCGCACACCAACGACGACTTTACGTGTCGTCTTCACAAGTCTACTGGCACCCCTTTTTCCGGCGTCGTCTTCTCCTTTGGTTTGTACATTTTCTCTCGTATCTTACATTTTTATTTTACTACTACTGTGTTTTCTAATTCTTCTTTATTTTTCTTCTTTTACGGATCATGTGTTTGATCAATCTTGCCCCAATTCTAGGGTTTTTGAACTTCTTACTAAGGATATTATCTATCTTTGCCGTTGATTAACGGTGCGATTTTACTTCTTGGTTGTTTTCGCTCTCGTCGCGCGCACCAACGTCGCTCAATCTTCTTCGACCCGTGAGTTCGGTTCTTGTTCGCCGGAATCTTCGTCGCGCACCACCGTAGTTTTGATTCGAGATCTTGTTGAAAAATCCCCGAACACTTCGCTCTACATTTTGGTTGGTTTAATTTGGTATTTTTGTGTGATGATTTTGGTGTTGTATTTGTGATGAATAATTTGTGTGAAATAGAGTGCTTCTTCGCGAACCTAATTGCTTTCTTCAAGAGCATTGTGGTTTGTCTTGGGTTTTCTTTTTCCACAATTAAATGTCAACTTACATGCAAAGTTCTGTAGAATTGTGGTTTTATCTATGATTTGGTACTGAATAACTCTTGTTACCCTTTGAATAAGCGTTTGATTGGGGATGAGTTTCAATCCTTGAATTGTTATACAGTGGAATTGATATGTTTTATGATTTCAACCGGGTCAATCACCATTATTGTGATTCATGTGAGCTAAATGAAGAATAAGGGTGAGGAATGACTGTAAAAATCAACATTCAAGGGGAATTACAAAAAACATAATATTTAGGAGTAAAAAAATGCAAAAAAAAAAAAAAAAATTATTTTTTTTTTGGGTCAAAAGGGCTGCGGTTATGTTCAAAACCGCAGCCCTTATGGAAGGGCTGCGGTTTTGGGCCTAAACCGCAGCCCTTCGTTGTACAAAGGGCTGCGGTTTTGGGCCTAAACCGCAGCCCTTCGTTGTGAAGGGCTGCGGTTTTGAACCGCATCCCTTCACTTTTAGTGAAGGGCTGCTACGGAAAGGGCTGCTGGCCAAAAACGCAGCCCTTAGGGATGTTTTAACCGCAGCCCTTTCGTTTTTTTCCACTAGTGTAAAAAAAATATTATTTTTTTCAAAATTTAAATATTTATTCGTTCTTCAACCTAGTAATGCAGCGCTAAAATGCGATTACAACACAACTTACTACAGATATAAGTATATGATATGTTACAAACACTAATTACAAAAAAATTATAATATCAACTTTATTTATTCGATAATAATGATATTTTACAAATACTAATTACAAAAAATATATAAAAAAACAGATTTAATAAGGAAAAATGAAAAAGAAACTAATCAACAAAATAGTAATAACGAAAAATACAAGAAATAGAACCCTAACATTAGATGTTGACAAAGGAAAAACAAACTAAAGAAAAAATAAATAAAACAGATCTGATAAAACGAAAGATTAGGAGACGGTGGACTGGTGCAAGATGGCGACGGACTTGGTGCAGAAGGCGGCGAAGGCGACGACGACGGCGTACTAGGTACAGACGGCGGCAAAGGCGACAAAGGACTTGGTGCAGACGGAGACGAAGGCGACATCGACGACCTCCCCGCTTTCTCGCGTCGTCGCTGATTCCGAGGAGAGAGAAGAAGGTGTCCGAGAGAACATTGAAGGTGGATGAAGAGAGGAGTTGGAAAATTGAGGAGAAGATTGTGGGCGCCGAGTAATTTCTGTTCTTAGAAGGGGAGGAGAGATTGGGTTTTGCTCCTGGTGGAAATGTTGTTCTTCACCTGGTGAGAAGGTGCGAAGTTCAGTGTTTAAGAGTGCGAGATTGAGGAGATGCGAAGGAGATGAAAGATGAGGAGGTGCGATGGAGATGAGTTTGAGAGGAGTGAATTGAGAGGATCAGAGAGGAGCGAATTGAGAGGCGTGAGAGAAACGGCGCCTAATAATGAGGGTGAGAGAGAGGGGGTTATAACCCTAGCACCTTTTAATACTCACTGAGGAACTATTGCTGCGGTTCTTAGAAAAAACCGCAGCAATAGATTAATAAAAAATAATATTTTAATCTATTGCTGCGGTTTTTTCTAAAAACTGCAACAATATGGTATTTTAGAAATTATTTTTCTTTTCGCACGCGGTCTATTGCTGCGTTTAGCTAAAACCGCAGCAATTTAACCGCAGCAATATACAATTATTCTACTAGTGTTTGAAAGGGCCCAGTTCTTTTACTATCGAGTTGGTGGGAAACTCGATTTGGGCCTTCGCTTTCTTGCCAACCTTTTAGGATTGGACCTGCAGCCATGAACAAAAACGTTAGGGGTGGAAAAACACCCCTTTCAAGCGAGCGTCAAGCACTCGGTTCTTTATGGCTTTAGAAGCCAGTTCAAAGTAGATGGGCCCAGGGCCCATTATATTACCGATAGAAAAAGGAGTGGGCCGTTCATTCTTGGTGAGATTGAAGACCCATGAATCATGGGCCGTTAACCGAATGGAAGTTGGTGGATTTGTACCTGCACACGGAGTCACACTTGTGTATTCCATGAGGCACAATGTTTGCTTAACAATCCTGCAATCAAGTAACACACGATTAAGGGGTGTAAGAACACCCCTGTTCTTAAGCGAGCGTCTAAGCACTCGATTCCATATGGGACTGCAATCCCGTTCCATAATAATAGTCAAAATACATTGATACAGGAAATGAATCAAGTTAAATAGAACCATGTTGTGAACAAAAAATGTGTAATGAAGGATATTATAATGACCTTGATCTTGAGCAAAACCGATATCCGAGATACTGAAAGGCGCCCACCGTGATTAGATGGATTCTAAAAAATATTATTGGCCTGTAAAACTTCAACAAGTTGTGAGGGGGTGAAAAATCACCCCTGGTCCATAGCGAGTGATAGAACACTCGGTTCAATTGGGGTTTGAAAACTCGTTTCGTCTCTAGATTGCATATAAGAGTTATAACAATCACAAACGGAGTGAAATCCAAGTAAGAGTGGCTCATCCTATTAATAAGAGTTCGACTCATTATTGATATTGTCATCCATTCCATAACTATATTATTAGCGGTTGCAATAACAAAATCAAGAGTAAAAGAATACTGTAAAACATGAAAGGTATTGAACCTGTAGTCCCTTAATTCCAAAGCCAAAAAATGACACACAAGGATCTTGAAAGAAAATAGAGTAATATGGAAGCTAGAGCTAAGACACCCAATCAAAACTTCAGTAGACAGATTCCCAATCCTATTGCTACTAGAAAAAAAATAGTTAAGTTGGAAAATCAGACCACAATATTGGCTCCAAACGGAGACGATGAACAGTAGAAGAATTTCGATAAAAATCAGGAGGTATAAATCTTCATGAGCCTCAAGAATAATCAATTCAATTTTAAGATAGAATGCATTAGAAGCAACAAAGCTACTGCCCACAAAACCATGAATGACAATGATGATTAGAAAATAAAGCATTCTGTTCAAGTAGACATAGGAAGATAATAGACGAAAAATGTTGAAATTCCAGGGACAAAGAACCCAGTAAACTCGAAGTGAATTGATTAAGATGACAAGATAAAATATTGAAAAACATGGCACACTTTTTGGAGATCATATAGTTAATTAGCAAATAAGCACAATTGATATACCTAAGCCCATAAAAAGTGTGCAGGACAAGGTGTTCTTTAATAGTTAAAAGAGTACGGTGAGACATTGAAATCCAACTATATACCTGAAGGATGAGAGCAATTGAAATAGATTTCAAAGAAGACAAACAAATCCAAAGAAGGGTGATAAAAATTACTTGTAAGAAGTCTAGAATCAATGGTTGAATTAGAACTAGTTGTTATTATAATAGATCAATGTATTAATTTGAATACAAATAATAGTATGTAACAGTATTAGTGATAATAAAAAAAGATAATTATAATAGTATTAGTAATAATAATAATAATAATAATAATAATAATAATAATAATAATAATAATAATAATAATAATAATAATAATACTAATAATAATAATAATAATTTACTAGGATAATTTGTCTTCTTAAGGCAAAATCCAAAACCAACTAATGTGCAAAATCTAAACCGTTAGATCATCAAAATCAAAGCCACACAAGAAAACAACACAAAGCACATGGATCATAAATATTTGTCGTTGGATACAAACCATAAAACAATCTGAACCGTTAGATCGTCAACTAATCTCTCACCTTCTCCCTCGTCTCTCCTTCAAACCCATCTCCCACCCAAAAATGAAAAACCTACTAAGGGTACGTTCTCTTCACCTTAATGAATTAAGTTTCAGGTCCAATCAGTTCAGTTCAGTTCAGATAAGTTTCAATCAGGTCCAATCTGGGCAATAAGTTCCAATAAGGTCCAATAAGTTCCAATCAAGTGCAATAAGTTCCAATCAGGTCCAATCAGAAGTCCAATAAGTTCCAATAAGGTCCAAATAGTCAATGATCAATAAATTTAAATTAAAATTTTAATTAAAGTACTACTATGATTGTTATATAGTATTATATTTATAATATTGCCTATTATTTTATTATTCATATTACTATTAGCTGATTATGTTACTCCATTAAATTTAATTAAAGTACCACTATGATTATATAATATTATATTTGCATTATGATCTATTATTTTATTAGTCATATTACTATTAACTGATTATGTTATTATTAAAAAATATTATAATCATGGTCAAATAAGGTTAACAATAATAATCATCATAATTATAATACTTTTTTTGCAATTCGTCTTTTAATAACTAGAGATAACATGTTTTCGTTACTAATAACAATGAAAGATATAAATGTTATTAATTGATTTCCTACTAGTGCTTTATGAAATCAAAGCAACACTATTAAATATATTAGTGGTGAAAGTTGTGTATAGGCAAGCATATAAATAGTATTTTTTTATTAAAATGTTAAATCATAAGAGATAATTAATAATTACTATTTTTTTAAAGGATAAATTTTAATGATTATTATGTTATAATAAATTTTGAGGGATAGTATTTATGTGAGGGGTAATATTTATGTTATTACTCATCAAATTTTTTGTTAAATAAGGTCAAATAAGTTACAATTAGGTTCAATAAGGTCTAATAAGTTCCAATCAGGTCTAATAAGTTCCAATCAGGTCAATAAGTTTTAATCAGGTCCAATAAGTTCCAATCAGGTTCAATCAGGTCCAATAAGTTCAGTTCAGTTTAGTTCAGTTCAGATAAGTTCAGTTCAGGGCTATTCAGGTAAATAGAACTCACCCTAAAACTCCCACTCTTTTCCTCTCTTTCTCTCGCTATTCCTCCCTCCACCTTCCTTTTCGGCAGCCTCCACCGAAATTCGACCACCCCTACGCAGGCCTTCGCCACTGGCAGTCTCCCTTTGTCGCTGCTCTCTCTTTCCCTGCTTCCGTTGCACCCCTGCATCGCGCCACCGCCGCAGCCGTGCCACTACCATAACCTTGCTCTTTTATCTTTCTTTGCTAGATCTGGGACTTTTGGTGAATAAACAAGGTGCAAGTTCGTCCTCCACTGATTTTCCAGTTCCTCATGCTCCTTTATGCGACGCTGGTGTACTATAAATCTCTGTAAATTTTGAGAATTTGGGTGGGTTATGATTTTGATTGAAACCCTTGTTTGGATTTTGTTGAAATTATGTTAGTTTATGGAGTTTAGCAGTAGAAAAAATCTCCCATACGCGAAGAAGGTGAAAGCCCGATTTAATTTTCAATTCTCACTACTTAATTCGTTGAATTTGTTGTTAATTCGGTTTAAATTCTGAAAGCATTTGATACGTGATTGCTTGCATTAGTGATTTTAGATGTTTTAATTTAGAGTTAAGTTTCTATAATTTCCTTTTTTTAGATGGCAGGGTTATGCCGAAAATGGCAGATTTGACCTCAAAATTACATTTTCAAACCGTTTTTGAATAATTTAAACTTAGTGATAGCATTGCGGTTCTATTAGATGTGTTTGGGTAACGGAGTAATGGTTTACAAAGCTAATTTTTTCGAGTTCAGTACAAAAAGCTCACTATAAACAAATTTTGCAATCCTCATCTTTATTAAATTTTTTAATTACTAGTTTTAATTTCTCACATATGAATATTCTCTAAATACCTCGATTATAAAATTTTCACTTGTCCACTAATCTTTTTTTTTTATTTTTTTTAAGGTAAGAAAAAGGGATTTTAGGAGACCTCCTCGCGAGGGAACCTCTTAAAAAGTCATTTACAAGAATGGAATGAAGAGCTGAATTAGTACAAGGAGTAATATCAAAACTAGACTGAACTAAATGTCCTACATTAGCTATCCAATCTGCAGGTTTGTTTGCTTCCCTATAGACATGGTGGATCTGATAGGACTCGAATTGTTGGAGTACAGAGTGTATATCCTCTATGATAAGTTGAATCTGCCAAGGGGCCTTCCATAGTTTTTTAACCGCATTGATTACAAGAAGATTATCACCTTCGATGTGGATGCTCTGGATGCCATGATTCAAAGCCAAAAGAAGACCCTTCTGAAGAGCAGTAGCCTCGGCCACGAACACTGGAGTGATTCCTATATTATTGTAAGAGGTGGCATGAATGGGTTCACCTTTATTATTGCGAATAATAACCCCCACAGCAGCTGAGTTATTTGAGACCGAGCCGTCGAAATTGAGTTTGAAGTGGGATGGAGGTGGAGGAGCCCAAGCGACTTGAATGATAGAATTATGATGAGAGGTGGGAGGTGGTTGATTGTGAGAGGAGAATGGAGTACCTGCAAGATAACAAGAATCAAGCGATGTTCGAAGGTTCTATTCGTGATAAAGGAATTTGGCTTTATGGAGTATTCTATGATTGTTAAAAGTGGCGTTAACAAAAATAATGTCGTTTCTTTCTTTCCATATAAACCAAATTAGAAAAATGAATTTGGTTATGACAGTTTTTCATATTTAAGGGATTGGAGGACTTTTAAAAGAGATATATCTTTGTGGTGGAAGCTAAGCCATGCACGAAGATCCCAAACTTTCCTGGCTAAAGTGCACTGATTAAACAGATGATTAATTGTTTTAGGTTGAGAATGACATTGAGGGCATAAATTGGAAGGAGCAATTTTTCTTTTAAATAGTATATCCCTGACACTAATACTTTTATGACAAAGTTGCCATAAGAAAATCTGTAGTTTAGGCGGTATGTCAAGCTTCCAAATCGATTTATAGATCCAAGGATCCTCAGAGGGATCGAGATCATGAGCTATCCAAGTAGCTGATTTGACGGTGAAGTCACCTGAGGGGGTACAACCCCAAATAGGAGTGTTTGTCGATTGTAGGCGCGGAGGGAAGAGGGATCCCTTTGACCAGGCTAATGAGATGGTTCGGCAAATAGGATTGTAACTTTAGTAAATCCCATTCCATGGATGGTAGAATAAAGTCGAAAACTTTTAGGTTGAGGTCCACTTGGCAAAAAGGGATTCTAAACGTCTGATATTAGGGGGTATGGGATAGCCAATTATCACCCCAGAAGGAGATGGACTCTCCGTCTCTAATTTTCCATCGGATCCCTTTCCTAATTATGTCCTTTTGGGCTAAAATTTGTCTCCATATTTGAGAATCACTTGGCTTAGGTTTACAATGGAAAAGCTTGAGTTTGATAAATATTTATGTTTGATGATTTTTACCCAAAAATTATTGTCTTGAGTGAGAATTTTCCATCTCAATTTTGCTAGGAAGGCTTTATTAAGTGGCAGAGTTTTACGAAGGCCGAGCCCTCCTTTAGATTTTGGCTTACAGATTTTGCTCCATGCAATTACTGGGATAGCATTTTTATCTTTTTGTTGTCTCCAAAAAAATGAGCGATGCATGCTGTCAATAGAATTGGCAATGGAATGAGGGAGCAAAGAAGAGGAGCAAACATAGGCTGGGAGAGCCTCCAAGTTACTTTGGATTAGGGTATGACGACCAGCTTTAGAAAGGAAGACGGCTTCCCAGTTATGCATTCTCTGCTCTGCCTTTTGAATAATTCGTTTAAAATCATTTGTAGTCGGTGGAAAAGAGCTGAAATAAATTCCTAAATACCGACCTAAACTGGAGGTGGGGGCCATATGAAAATGGCTAGCAAGATAAATTTTTCTTGAGGGCATGATCTTTTTTGAGAAAATAATCGAAGACTTATGGAAATTTACCAATTGGCCTGAGAGTTGGCAAAAGGAATCAATAGCGGATTTTAAATTTCTACACGCAGTGCTGGTTGCTTTACAAAAAAAGAGGTTGTCATCAGCGAACATTAGACATGGTATGGATGAAGTGCGGGGGCGAAATTTGAATCCTAAACCCAAGTCATTATTTTGTGATGCCAATCTGAGTTAAATAATAAAAACTTCCATGCACAGGATAAAAAAAATGGGGTGAAAGCGGGTCTCCTTGTCTAAGACCTCGAGATGGTTTAAACCATGGGGAAGGTTTCCCATTGACTTTGATAGAATATGAGACATTGGTTACACATTCTTTTATCCAATTAACCCACGTGACAGGGAAGCCACAGGCTAGTAAGGTAGCCCAAAGAAAATCTCATTCAATACGATCATAGGCTTTTTTCATATCGAGTTTAAGCGCAGCCCAACCTGTTTTATTATGTGATTTGTGAAACGTGTTCAGGATTTCTTTTGCAATGAGAATCTAGGTATTTGGCTGAATTTTGTTGTATTGTACGTATTAGTAATTTGTCGATAGTTAGGTTTTTGAGTCAATCTGACTATGTGAGTTAAATAGTTAGTGATTGAATTTCATCTAGATCTGGCTATTTGACTATGTCGATAGTTATGTTCTTGTAAGTTCATCATATTCTAGATTATTATTGATTTGAAGTTCTAATTTGTGCCTTTCTTTTTTGGTAGGGATGAACAATTTATCTGACATATATATTGAGGATGAAGATACAATCCCTCCTGTAAAAAAAAAGAATACAATCCCAAAATAACTTGCTTTGAGCTTGATTTTTATTGTATCTTGTTTTCTTTCTTCTTTATTTTAATTTCAGTTTTGCTAAAATGTACATTTTACTTTATATACTTCATTGTAATTTAATCTTGTAAGTTTACTAAAATCTAGATTTTCAAAAAGCTTTGAGTATTTGTACTTTTTGATGTCCTTGTCCTCATATCTCAACTATAAAGAAATTTTTTAGTGAATAACTATTTTGTTATTATGGTGTTATTGATCGAATTTATACTACCTCAGTCTTTATTTAGTTGCAACAGATGTATTTTTGCACAAATATTAAGGAAAGAGGAGAGAGAGTAAATTTATATATCAATAATAAAATTATCATTATAAGTTTTCAAGTGAGAGTATATTATAAAGTTGGGTAAAATGTAAATTCGGTTTGGAGCGTAAAATAAGTGAACTTGACATAGTTGAAAATCATCAAGAGATTATGTTATATGTCACAAATTCAAGTACTAATAAAAAATGATCATGATAAAATTTGTATGTGAATTGGAGTACTATCATGAATTGGGGTAATATGTGAATTCGGCTCGGGTACAGTTAAAAATCAGTTTAAAACAGTTTCAATTTAAATCGGTTTCAGTTCAGTTCAGTTTCAGTTTGAATTAGTTCAGTTAATTCAGTTAAATATTTAGTTCAGTTCAGTTGATCGATCAACTTTTCAGTTTTTTGCAGTTATTTTCAGTTTCAGTTTGTTTCAGTTCAGTTGCAGTTCAGTTTTGGTTTTTCATTTACATTTTATTTCAGTTTCAGTTCAGCATTTTTCATTCGATTTCAGTTACAGTTATTCACAGTTCAGTTTAATTCAGTTCAAATTTCAATTGTTTCAGTTCAACCAACAGTTCATTAACCAAACTGACAGATCTATCCCCAACTCTCTTTTTCCTCGTATGATTTGGATTTTTACCTGCTTATCCGTAAGGACATTTTAGGCTGACCCTCGGTAGGGGTCTGCCTAATTTTTCTCTCCTTGGTAAAAATTTTTTTTAGTTAAACGTAGTTTTTTACTTAGTCAAGTTTGTTAGTAGTGGAAATCGTGGGTCCATGTTAGTCTCGCTATTGTTTACTTATTTGCTTACTTTTAGTAGGTAGTTGGATTGAAGTTTGCTTATAAAAGCTATGTATCTTTGTTGCTTTGAAGGTTAAGTTAAAAAAGGAATTAGTTTCTGTTACATAATAGCATTCTCAATTACTTTTTTTTGGTGCTTAGAGAGCCACAAGGGTAAGTGGTGAAAATCGATCCTAAGATCTCCTAGAACTGGGAGGGAAGCTCTAACCAACTGAGCTATCCCTCACTCTCTTCTCAATTACTTTTTTAATTACTTTCTCTAACAATTAAGTGTTAACCACGTCTCCTAATATTTTTTCTCCTGAAAAAAAATGCCAAACACCTTTTTTTTTGCAATCCGTCTTGCGTGGACCCGGTTCACATTAAAAATAGTGTGGACCAGGCCTAGACACGTGCCCCACTACAAACTAGTCACTCCCGCTTTTCAAAATCCGCGTGATTTTCTCTCTCTTCAATAAGATTCTCTCGCTCTAAAATTTTAACAAAAACAGTTGTTTAGAACAAACATACACTATATCATTTTAAAATACACTATATCATGTCAAAATACACTATCATGTCAAACACTATAACGATCGATTATGATAATTTTGTGTAATATACAAATAAACTACACTATAACATTTCAAAATACACTATATCATGTCAAAACACACTATATCATGCAACACTATCATGTCAAAAAACACAGCAAAACACTATCATGTCAAAATACACTATATCATTTCAAAATACACTATATCATGCCAATATACACTATATCATGCAACACAATCATGTCAAAAAACACAGCAAAACACTATCATGTCAAAATACACTATATCATTTTAAAATACACTATAATATTTCAAAATACACTATATCATTTCAAAAATACACTATCAGGAGAGAGAAATTATCAGAGGAGAGAGAAGTTATCAGGAGAGAGAAAAGAGTGGAAGACTGAACGCGGAAAAACGGAAAGTTGTAATCATTAAAACTCACGTGAAATAAATCAGGTGCACACTAAGTTAGTGTACACCGGGTTCATATTAGTTTTTTTTATTTTTTTTGGGTGATATGTAACACCTTTATAAAGTATAAATTCTCATTGAAAAATTTTCCCTCTCCCCGTTAGTAATGAGAAAGATATGCGGACGTGTGTTCATTTCTCCCTCTCCCTGTTTGTCTCGTGCTTCTTTCATGAAATGCCAATTCCCAAATTCCCTTTTCGTCTCCTAAAATATAGGCATATAGCCTCCACAATTTTTATATCTAAGTTTCAAAAAGTTTCCTATGCATCTCTGACGTTTCATCTCTCCCTTTCATGGACAAATTTTGGGTTTCCTAAACTTTCAATTTGTTCTGCCATTTTTTAATTTTCCCCCTTCAGGTACACAATTTTTTCTAAATTTCACGGCATTTTTTAGTTTGTTTTATGGTGCATTAAATGGCCTGATCAGTTTTTTCACTGCCATGCATTTACTTTATATTTTTTTTTTATATATTTTTATATGTACCATCAATTGAAGAAGCAAATTTAATATGCACTACATTACCAATGCATGAATTAGAAAGTAAATAACTTTATAAATTTGATTATCATAATAGTTGTTATGGGGTTTGTTATTCATCATACATTGACAACATTGTTATTGTTGAATTGTTTGTATGATGTGCCACTAATTTTTTCAAGTTGGCAACCAAAAAATAAAAGCACTTTTATGAGTGTGTGTCTGTGCGCTATTTGTAGATAGGTGGGCTTGTAGAATTTTGAAAAATGTGGTTTGATGCCTTGATGTATGTTTTATTGATATTTCACTAATGATTATATATACTTTTGATAGCTGGCAAATTCAGTTGAGATAAAATGTATTCAAGAAGTACATCTTACTTTGAATTCATTTGTAAAGTGTATTCAAGATAATAAACCAAAGGCGTCTTCTTATATGATGACTGTTTAGATATGATTTCACACCTCAACTATTGCGCGTCATAAGTTAGTCGAGCCATGCAATAGTTATAAATGTTTGACAAGAAAAGAAAGCTCAGTGTGGTGACGAAAAGAAATAGAAAAATGGAAGAATGTAAAGTGAACTTTGCTAATATATTTGTAGGACTCGTAGACCAGAAATACATTGAGATTTTTGAATGCTTGCTGATCTCATTGGGCGGCATTTGGTTCAAATAGAGGAATGGAAAGGGAATGGAATCAAGTAGAGGGAATGAATGGTAACAATAATTGTTACTTTTATTGGGTGTTTGGTTCAACAATGGAAATGAATCACTTGTAAGAGAATGGAAAGGATTTTGTTGCTCCTCTAATTTAGAGGGTAGCATTTTGGGGGTTTGGGTTACCCTTAAGTAAGGGTAATGGTTAACCCACTACCCAAACCAAACAAGAAGTAATGGATTCAGATTATTGAATCTGTTTCCATATCCCAAAAAAGCTCAACCAAACAATGAGTTTCTCATTTTAGTTGATTTAGCTTGGTGTTTTCCTTCACAGTATAGCACCCTGCGTGGAGTGATTTATCGTAAACAATGCCCCATGTTTTAGTTTTTACTTTTGTGCTATCAAGTTCTTATCCATTCAAGTTCAAGTTTCTTCATAACCATCTCTTTTCGTTATGTCTAGGTTATAAAAACTTAATTTCGTTTGGTATGAGTAGATTCAAGCCTTGAACCAATCAACTTGTTGATGTTCCAGAACTGTGTTTTTTCCTTTGAATTTGAATAAACTAGTAAGGTTTTCAAAACTTTAAATTGTAGCGAGTCCTTCAATCTGTTTTCAACTGCATGAGGTTTGAAATTTTAGATCTAGGTTGTGGACTCATTGATCTCCTTAAGCACCTCAGGTTTCCGGTTTCTGAATTCCTGAGTCAGTCATATGACTTCCACTTATAGTACCTGTTGGAAGTTCAACAATTACTCTTAAAGAAAAGGAAAAATTGACAAGAGCAGGCCCAACTATGACCGCTCTTCCATAATATATCCCAACTTTTGAATACTCCACAGCGATCCCAACTTTAGGGGGTCTTTTACAAAAATGGTCCAAGTGGAAGGGTGACCTGCTTAGGCTGTAAAAAAAAAATAAACCCCTCTCCTTCCTCCTTTCAGAGCCTTTCTCTCCCCTCCGTCCTTCCTCCCCTGCCACCCCCGGCCCTGCCACCCCACAACCGCAGCCCCCTCCCCTTCCACCCGGAAACACCCACAACCCCCTCCTCTTCCCTCTCAGACCCACAGTCTTCATCTCACTAAGTTCATGACCGACAAACTCAAAAGCAACGACCTTCATAACATAAACCAATTGATCTAACCACCCAAAAAAAAATTAAGACAGAGAACTCAAGCAAGTTGATTTTTGGAATAGCGGCAATGATAATGTTATTGGTATCCAAATCTTCATTAAAGAAATAGTAATTGCCGTCTTTGAAAAAATCCAGCGTGGGCGTATCTCAATTGTCGTCAAACATGTCTTTACTACAATCTTCATTCTTTATTTTTTTCCTTAATTTTACTGGGTTGGTTTTGATTTGTTGCTGATTTTTGGAAATTTGATTTGTTTTTTATCGAGGGATATGTTTCTTCTGGTTCAATTTTGGCTTATTTATGGATGAATGGTTATGTGGAACGCCGGCGAGAGGTTCGACGGTAGTAGGTGGCGCTGCTGAGGGAGGCCGGAAAGTAGAGCGGAAGCGCGATGGTGGTTGTTGAGTTGCGGTCATGATCTCCGGTGATGGGTTGTCGGAGATTCACGTATTCCGACGACAAAGTTGTTCGTTTGTTTTTTTTTTCATGGGTGTTTTACTGATTTGGTTATTTGTGGGTGAGTGTGCTCGCCGACTTGCCAACGCGGGTGGGGGTTTCGGGGGTGGGTGACGAGGTGGCAGCTGGTAGGGGAGGGGGGTGGCTGCTAGTGGCAGTTGTAGGGGTGGGCGAGGAAAAAAGGATGGTAGGGGGGTTTTACCTAACCAACGAAGGAGTCGCCAGCACCAGTGGTGTCAACTGCATTCACCTTAAATCCTTCCAAGCTTCCCTTGAAATTCTGCAATGTTACATATATTTGTGTGGTAGCGGTTGGGGGTAGCAGTAGTTGTGTGGTGGTTGTGCGGTAGTGGACTAGGGGGAAAGAGGGACACGAGAGAGGGAGGAGGGGGTGGCAAGGGGGAGAGTTTTAGAGGTTTACCTGTTGTAGCAGGTTAGGTGACCTGCTAGGACTATTTTTGTAAAACACCCCCCAAAGTTGGGACCGCTGTGGAGTATTCAAAAGTTGGGATCTATTATGGAGGCCATAGTTGGGCCTGCTCTTGTCAATTTTTCCTAAAGAAAAACCTCAAAGTAAGGAGTGGAAAAACAAAGTAAAAAGCTCTTGTCCCACATTGGAAAATTAGCTATGTTCCCTTTTTTTATTTATGAGAGTTCCTTGGCACTTATTGTTTGATAGAGTGCTAAAAGGATGAATGCACCACACACGTGTGCGCGGGCTGGGCCGGGCTCGGGCTCGGGGCGAGCGCGGTCTGTGGTCCGTTTTAGACCTCTTTAAGCCTATTTAAAGGCTGCTTCGTTTCATTTTATTATTTCAATTGCAACAGTACCAACTTAAACAATTAAATGCAACGCCTGTTACCACTTTGTAAATTTATTTCCCAATTCTCATGATGTGCTTTCTATTTGACTTGGAATAGGAGCTTTTGGGAATGGATGCTGAGAGGGATAGTGGTGACCATTCACCTTCTACAGCTGCAGACTCTGTAGAAGGCATAATGCCAGGAGCATATGATGATGCATGCAGTATATGCCTTGAGGATTTTTCTCAAAGTGATCCTTCAACTGTAATGTTGTGCTAATATTATAATTGTCATTGCATTCTCAAAGCTTATGACTTTTTTGTTTTGCCTGAAATCAGAGTGAGATCAGAATATCAACGTAATTAGAACTCATTTCAATACTTACCTAAAACTCAAAGTAAGACCTGAAACTCAAACTAAGAGCTAGTCATCGATTGATTTAAAATTTATGAGAGATGTGGCTTTCCTAGCGTATGCCATGGTAGAGTATATTTGGCTAATTAAATCGCTGGAAACCACTGTCAAGTTCCAATGAGAAAATGATTCAGGGAGTGTGTGGTTGGGAGGAACACATTTTTATTTCTCTGGTTTATAAGGGGTGAAAAATAGTTTTCTCAAGGGTAGAATATCGTTTTCCCAAGGATGGAAATGATTTTTCTTTCTAAAGGGAGGAATGTAAATTTTCCTTCCTATTCCATACCTTTTGCTTTCACTTCTCCCAACCATCCTCTCCTCTCGAGTTTTCGGGTTGTACGTACATTGGGTTTTTTTTATTGTTTGTTTGGTGGTGGTTGGGCATTTGGTATTTAATTATTGGGCTTTTTAAGTTGGTATATTTAAAAAGTGTTTGTTTAAAAAATTTATTTTTTGTTTTGTTTTTTTTTTATAGGATTGTTTATTGTCCAAAGCAAAAGCCCAAATAAAAAGTCCGCCTCAAAGTTTTTTTTTTTTGGTTAAAAATTTTTTTCAAAAACCAACCAAAAATCAAATAACCCAACACTTTTGTTGGTGGTTTGCCCAAATTGAAAAGCCAAAAAACAAAAAAAAACAGCCAAAAAAAAGCCATTTACCAAACAGGGCCGAACATTTTCCTTCTCTCTCTAATTTTCTTAGTAGGATCCAAACGAAGAAAATTTAATTTACTGTTGGGTTATGGCTCAAATTTTTATAACCCAATTCAATAAGTTGGGTGCTACAAATAATATTGCCCAACTATAACATTTAAAGCCAAAGATGAATTATCTAGACTTCTCTAGATAACCATTCTCAAGTGAAGTTGATTCACTTTATGTCGGCAAACAAGTGAACATGCTCAACATTTCTAGAATTTTGTTCTAGTAATTTCTACTAAGCATGGTTACCGACTTCATGCATCTATAAATAGAAAGTTGGGCAAATATTTGGGGTATGTATAAATCCACAAATCCAAGAAGCTATATATATTAAGCCTTCCAAAATTATTCCTCCTTCCTTCTAACCATTTTGTATTATTTTTTTTACTATCTTTCTTTGTAACACTCTTTTGTGAGTTTCTTACTTTTCAATTCTAGAATTTCAATTCTAGAATTGCAAATCCCCACATTCAAATCCAAATGATATGTTTGGGAAAAATTAGGAATTTCAAATGCATAATTTGAACATCTTTGTAATTGCTGGCGATGATATTTATCTTCAATGGTGAATGAAGGCGGCGTTAATGGCGGCGGTTAGGGTTTGAGAGGATGGAAGAGGAATGAGCCGACGAGTATGATCGACTTTAAGAATTGGAAAGACAATGGTATTGTTATTGGTGGTGACGATTTGCAGAGGAATGTTGGGAGAGAGAGAAGAAGGGGGAGAGTGATGAAAGAGGAGATAGAAACATACTGACCTTTATTTTAGATTTGAAATGAGATATTTTTTGGTTGAATTTCAAATTCTCCAATTATGCCTTATTTCTTATGAGTCTTGGATTTGGGCCAAATACAATTCCAAATTCTTGGATGATCCAAACAAGTGATTTGGCCAATTTCAGAATTTCAAATGAAATTCCAGAATCCAAATAGGCCAATAGTGGATTTTCGGGTACTCGTCGTCCGTGGATTTTTTACCTCTATTTGAGGATTTTTCCCACGTTAAATATTGTGTGTCAATCTTTTACTACTTTTCTTGCCACATATTTTCAACTTTATTATTTTGCTCAATCTCTACATCTTTAATTTGCTTCAGCTACGCACTCATAACACTAACATTTACAATTGTTTTCTCCCTTGAAAAATGCTTTTCGTGGAACTCATTTGTCAATGAAAAAGGTTTATGTCCAAACTCCATTCAAACAAAGCTTGAGAGGCTCGGGCATATCTCTTAGCTTTTTACAGGATATAAAGGGGTTTTACTTTCACATGCAAAAGCAAGGATCTAAAGTTCTAAAACTAAAAGATAAGTTAAGTCAATCTATGGGCCATTGGATCTGTGAAAGACCCTAATCTATGGGAATTTTTAATTTTTCATGTGATCACAACCCTTTGATAGATATATAGATAGATAGATAGAAAGTGAGATATGCACACATTTCCTCTCTCTGTGTGTGTTCTTAGGAGGGTGGGGTAGATTTACACCTTCTTAGTATCGAGAAGGAAACGAGGTTAAGTTTCTTTTGGTGGCATTTCCTGATGGAGTATTATTTTTCCGTAGTAATAATTTTTCCTTAGGTTTGACAGTTGATTGTTCTTCTTTTCACCCGGGTTCTTTGTGTATTTTCAGGTAACTTATTGCAAGCATGAGTTTCATCTTCATTGCATCCTTGAATGGTACACAACTAGACTTTTTCACTTAATTCAAGATTTTAATAAAGTATATACACTTGTTCACTTGTCCCTCATTGGAAAAAAGGTCCAAATTTTCAACTTCTAGATAGCCACTTTAATGATTGTGGATGAAAATGAAGAAAGTTCCAGGTTTTCAACTATCTGCTATATAATTAGATGCCTGCACTTGCTAATACCTAATCTAAGCCAAAAACTCAACCTGTATTCAACTCTAGTATTTGCATGAGGACTACACTTGTAGCCCAAATAGTGAGTCACCTTTGACCTGTTTCGCGAAACTTGTTGGATGAGTGAATTCAAACAATTCATGTTGAGTTGGATTAAGGCTGAATGAGAATGATGTATTCATGTTGTAGAGAACTTTCTTCTCTCACATTACCCCTCCATTACAAAACCACATACGATGCCTTTCTCTCTTCTCCCAATCCGGTGAACGTGGCAACAAGTAATCACCTTTCCTTGCTTCATTGGGTCTATCACTTTTTCTTTTTCTTACTCTCATCTTATAGTTTTGGTTTATGTGATTGATTGTGAGGCACTGGTTGATAAGATTATTGCTACTTGCTAGGGTTAAGGTTTGTAGCTCAATTTTTTTCCTTTATGCAACGAGGTTCAGCTAATAAAAGTAGCTTGATGGTTGTTCATTCATATTGGTCCTCTGTATTGCCTACGATATGGTTTCATGATTCAAATACTCCCTCTGTTTCAAAATGTTCTTCCTACTTTAACTATTTCTTTCTCTCAAAAAGATTCCAAATAAGAACAACAAAAAGAAACAGAGGGAGTATAACCATAGCAATTTGTAGGAATTTCTGGTGGGGAGGTATGGCTCAGGGTGCCAGACCAGCTCTTGTCGTTTAGCATTTGGTGTTTGGACCTAAAAATTGGGGTCGTCTAAGTATCGAAGTTTAGTTTACTTGAAATGTTGCTTCCATGGGAATGTCTTTGTAGAAACCTTGAAAGCTTATTGTTTATGCACGAAATCGATAGACCATATGTTCATTAAGGGTGTTGATTGGTAGCAATACACACCAACTTTATCTGTGTCTTGCTAGTGGAAATCAATTTGTGATATGAAGGGTGAGTTTGAAGCCTAAATGCCTCTTAGTGGTTTGTTGTTACATAACAGTGCCCATTCTATTGTTAAATTTAGATAGGCTAAAGAAACCTTGTCAGAGGGTACTATGGTTCTTCTGGTATTGGATATAGGTAATATCAAATGAGTATTTGATCACAGTTTTTCATTCTCTTTAGGGCCATATGTGATACTAATTTCATGTATTTAGCTGCATTAATTTTTCATTAGCTATTCTCATTCATTATTTTCATGCTTATTAGAGTTCTAGCCATAATAGCTAAAAAGTAGAATACAATTAGCTAGTTTAAGAAGTTATCTCTGGCCTTTGATCCTTAAATTCTGAAGTAAATTCAATATTATTATTATTTTGTCGCTGAAATCCTTGTTTGGTTTTGGCAACCATGCACAGACTAGTAACAGATTTAAGATGTGTTCTGTAGGTGCCAGAGAAGCTCAAATTGCCCGATGTGTTGGCAACCAATAAGCCTGAAAGATGAAACCAGGTTGTGGCTTCTGCTTTTTAGCTCATTTATTTTTCAATTATGCATTAATTTGTTTGACTGCTATATGGACACCTATTCTGCATCTTAGAGTAGTAAACAGTTGTTGGAAGCTGTGGAACATGAGAAGAGTCTTAGAGCTTGTAGATTGAGAAATCCCACATCTGTTTATCATCCAACCCTTGTGAATTTTGACTTGAATGTTTGTGTTCTATGAGCCCTACCTTTTTCTTTGTTTTATCTATTGTCCTAATCGTACTTGATATCAGTCTCGTGTATCATGGCAATTTTTCTGAGTACTGGAGTTACCTACGGATGGTAGTGAAGTTGACCTTGAAGAGCATATATTTCAACAATTGGATGTTGTTGCTGCCATGAGAAGTGGACATCACGTGTTCCGAATAGAAGGCCAAAGGAGTAGGTCGTCTTCACGGCGGCGTCGTTCGTTCTTCATTCTCTCGACACCTAGTGCCCCTCATGATGCTTCTGTATTGAGTTCTACAAATCCAGTCAGAAGTAGAACAATTGCAGTGTCTGTAGGAAGTCCATCCATATTGAATTCTAATGGCTCAAATGCTCAAATGCCATTCTCACTTTCAGCACCACAAACTGACGAGGACTTCGTTCATAGAGTTGTGTCTAATGTTGCATCGGCTGATCGACAAAGAGTTTTATCAGAAACTCGGTTGACATATAAGTATCTTACTCATGTTATTGGTTTGGGTCCTTTAAGTGCCATCCATAAAATGAAAATGGGGAACAAACTAAACCATTATCTTAGTTAGATGCAATTGTACCTTCCACAGTTATCTAAAGATGCACAAATCATTAATCAGAATCGCATAACAATAATGGAAGAAAATGCAAACATATGGAGAAAACAGAAACATATATATGGAGTATGAAAGAGACAAAGAAAATTAAATGAATGTTAAAAATACCCAGTCTTTATAGCCACCTTGTTCCATCATCTCTTCCTCCTACACTAAGAAGTTAACCACCTTGTGGGGGTGGATCTGAAGAAATTCATGAAGTGAATTTCATATTTTACGGAATGAAAGAATACAGAAGAGAAAAATGTAGAGAGAAAGGAGATTTTTTATTAATGTGTTTAGAGAGAAGAAATGAATTAATGAATCATTACACTTTAACTATAGCTTATATACACAGCTGAATATCTAAGTTAAAGGCAGTTAGTTACACCACTAACAACTAACTAATATCTTCAACAACCCCCCTCAAGCTAGGGAGGATCTGCAATCAAACCTAGCTTGGAGCTCAACTTTAAATGTTGTGGTGAAGAGAGGGCTTTGGTAAACAAATCAGCAATCTGATCTTGTGTAGGAATATAAGATAGTTCTAGTAACCCTTCCATCACTTTTTCTCGAGTGAAATGGCAATCCAGTTCTATATGCTTTGTCCTCTCATGCATAACTGGATTCTTACCAATATGTATAGCTGATTGATTATCACATAGAAGCTTCACAGGCTGCAAATTATCAACACCAAACTCTTGCAAAAGTCCGACCAACCAAGTTATCTCTGCAGCCTTGCCATAGCTCTATATTCGACTTTTGAGCCGGATTTGGAGACCGTGGCTCGCTTTTTAGACTTCCATGAAACCGGAGAGCTTCCAAGTAACATAACATAACCGATCTGATCTTCCGGTATTGGGACAAGAGGCCCAATCCGAATCCGAATAAGCTCTCGAGTCAACTGATTACTAGCAGATAACAATATCCCTTGACCAACAGTTCCAGCTAGGTATCTAAGCACATGTGTCAAGGCATCATAATGCTAAATTCTAGGTTGATGCATATAATGGCTTAGTGTCTGTACAGCATAGGAGAGGTCTGGTCTAGTATGAGTGAAGAAATTTAATTTTCCTACTAGACTTCTATATAGAGCTGGATCACAATAGTAGTCTCCTGAGTCTGCTGTAAGTTTCAGATTGGATGGAAGAGGAGCCTTAGCATGTTTAGACAGATCTAAACCACTTGCTAGCAAAAGTTCCTTGGTGAATTTCTTTTGGGTCATGATGATCCCTTTTTGAACATGACTGATTTCCATTCCTAGGAAATAATGTAATTTCCCCAAGTCTTTTATACTAAAGACTTTATGAAGATGAGCCTTTAAGTCTTCAATAGCAGAGTCATCATTTCCTGTTAATATGATGTCATCCACATAGATGGCTGCAATCAAGATTGATGTGTCACTCTTTTTAAGGAATAAAGAGTAATCATTCCTAGATTGGATAAAGCCTTGCTGTAACATTTCAGTAGTAAGCTTTGCAAACCACTGCCTTTGAAGCTTGCTTCAGGCCATAAAGTGATTTTTTTAATCTGCATACAAGGTTATGTGGGTTTGGAATTCCTTCTGGCATCTTCATATATATTTCCTCAGTCAAATCTCCATACAAGAATGCATTGTTGATGTCGAGTTGAAATAGATTCCATTGCTTACTAACAGCAAGAGCTAAAAGACACCTCACAGTTGACATTTTCACCACTGGTGAAAATGTTTCTTCAAAATCTATCCCATATTGCTGTGTATAACCCTTAGCAACAAGCCTTGCTTTGAGTCTTTCTAAACTTCCATCAGCCTTTAGTTTCACCTTAAACACCCATTTACATCCTATGGCCTTTTTATTGGGAGGAAGAGAAGTAAGCTCCCATGTGCCATTTGATTCCAAAGCATCAACTTCCTTTTTCATTGCTGTAACCCAACCTTCATTTTGAGAAGCTTCTAAGTAACTATTTGGTTCTGTAATTGTGGATGTTTGAGCTATTAAAAGCTTAAGAGAGGAAGGAAGATCCTGAAATTGTACTAAGTTACACCAGTGAGAACCAGTACTGGTAGCAGCAACATAGTCTGTTAACCAAGCAGGTGGTTTATGTGTCTAACAGATTGTCTGGTTGGTTGTATAGGTGGTGGTGTGTCTATGTTTTGAGGTGAAGGTACATGAATATTATTGTGTGGAGAAGAAGAAGAAGAAGGTGGAGAAATAGAAGAGGGTGTGTCAAGATTTGATGTAGAAGATGTGGAAGTAGGTGAATCAAATCTAAAAGGTTTTGGAATATCATATGAGAAGTCTGGATCAGGAATTGTGTTTATAGGTAAGAAAATAGGTGAAGGATGAGGGTTGGAGTAATGGTAAGGAAGGTGTTTTTCATGGAACTGAATATCTCTTGTTCTGAAGATCTTTTTTGTTGTAAGATCCATAACCTTGTAGGCTTTCTGATCTGGTGGATAACCAAGTAGAATGCAAGATGTAGCTCGAGGATCAAACTTGTTTCTATGCACTTTAAAACACAAACACCCAAATACTCTTAAGTAGTTCGGAGTCGGTTTGTGTCCATAAACAACTTCATAAGGTGAAGTAAAATTAATAGAACTCGAGGGCATTCTATTAATCGGATGTGCTCGCTGTTAACAAACATTCACCCCACAGAGAGCAGGGAACATGTGACTGAAAGTAAAGAGCTCTTCCTGTTTCTAGAAGATGCCTGTGTTTTCTCTCCACAACACCATTATGTTGTGGAGAATCAGGGCAAGACCTTTGATGTTGAATGCCATGTTGATGATAAATATTCATGATAGTTCCTTCACAAAACTCCTTGGCATTGTCAGATCTTATGCATTTAATGTGTGCATGAAATTGTGTTTGAAGGAAAACAATAAAATGTTCAAGTTAAGATTTGTGTTTCATGAGAAATATCCATGTAAATCTGGAAAAATCATCCACAACCGTAAGAAATTGATTGAATCCATCATGTGTACAAACCTTATAAGGCCCCCGGTATCTATATGAAGCATTTCAAAACAAGAAGATGTTTGAGTGACACTTGTAGGAAAAGGTATTCTAGTCCTGCTTTTACCTTTGGACAAACTTGGCAAATAGACTCACAAGAACCATTACAAGTCATGCCTTCAACAACATGATGTATCTTATTGTAAGGTAAATGACCTAATCTAAGATGCCATAGCTTCATGGCTTCATTATCAGCAATGCAAGCTGTTTTATTAGCATTCAAAGATTGTTGCAGAATCACAAATCCATCACTAGCAGCATAAAGTCCAAAATCCAACTTTTACCAAGAACCAGGGGAATTGTTCCGAGAATGTTCCTCGAAGTAAACACTTATCACTTGTAAACACTACATCACAATTAAGATCTTGACATAATTTGTGAGTGCTAATCAAGTTGAAAGTAAATTCGGGGACATGAAGAACATTTTTAAGTTCAACACCATTCTGAAATTTCACATTACCAATATGTTGCACCATAGCTTGTTTTCCATTAGCAATTGTTATTGTGTTCTGTGTCTTAGTGAACTTTTCATATGAGTCAAATAATTCTATATTTGAACAAATATGGTCAGTAGCTCCACTATCAACTATCCACTTTGAATTGAGAGAGGATAACAAACAAGTACCGCTACATATGCCGATGTTGAGTTAGAATGCACAAGATTCCCGTGCATTCCGAGAAGTGGAAGCAAGATTGTTGTTGCCGACTTTGTCATGAGGAGATTCTTGTACCAGCTTGCACAAGCTTGTGGTATTGCTCGAGAGGTGAGTTGAGCGGAGTTCAAGATAACCATATTGATCCGAATCATCATCATCTCCATAGACGATGGCTGCAATTCTTTTGCCTTTGCCTTCTTTGAAAGTAGAAGGATGGCCATGGATTTTGTAGCAACGATCAATAGTATGTCCATTCATCTTGCAATGCTCACAAAAGAAGTTTCTTCTTGGACCATTATAACCTCCTCTATTACTAGTATTCCTGTTCCAAGAACCAGGAGGCTTATATACAACAATTTTAGAATCAAGCTTCCTGTCTTCAGCTGCAAATGCCATAGCATGATTTTCACCAGTTGCAACAATACTCCTTTGTTTTTCTTCCTGAATTAATAACCTATATGCCATAGACACATTACATTAGGTAAGGGTTGCATCATTAAAATGTTAGACCTCACATTAGCATATTTTGTATCCAGCCTTCATCAACAACCGAATCAAACGTTCTTCTTGTTGTTGCTTAACAATCTTCCGAGTAATGTTACAAGTACATCCAAGACATGTACACACAGAACCGGATTTATGCCACTAAGTTGATCCCATAGAGCTTTGATCTCGTAAAGAACTCTGCAATAGCAGTGTTTCCTTGAGATAGCTCATGTAAAGTTTGTTGTATAGAGTACAATTGTGCTCAAGAATTCTGAGAATAACGTTCCTCAAGATCTTTCCATATAGCTCTAGCACTGGTGAAATAAATCACACTTCTAGCTATAGTAGTTTCCAAAGAATGAAGGATATAAGATGTAACCATAGCATTACATCTCTCCCAAGCACCATGAGCAGAATCAGTAGAAGGAGGTTCAGGAAGAGATCCATCAATGAACGACAATTTATTTCTCGCAAGATAAAGCAATCATGATTCCTCTTCGTCATTCGAAAAATTATCTCCATTGAATTTCACGAAAACAAGAGAATTTGCTGGATTTTCAGAAGGATGAATGAAATATACGCTAGAAGGATTTTGTGTAAGAGGAATATTAGAAGAAGTCAGTCATTTTATCAAGATTTAAGATGAAATCACAACAAGAATTTACACAGGATCAATTGCACAAATCAATTTCAACTTCCATAATGAAATTGAAAGTAGAGATTCAGAAAATCAGAATGAATCAATCTAAGATTTCAAGTAACACTCAACAACACGGAATCACAAACAATCAAATGATTCCGAAAACCTCGTATTAAACCTCAAGAAATTTCGAGATCAACCCTCAAGAAATTTCGGATCAAACCTCAAGAGAAAAAAAAAAATTCAGCTCAAACCTCAATTTTCAATCGATGAACTGGAATCAAAAACTTCAAATAAAACTTCAGATCAACGAAATTACAGAGAAAAAGAAACGAAATCAGCGATCATGAGCTTCCTGAGCATCTGATACCATGAAGAAATTCATGAAGTGAATTTCATATTTTGCGGAATGAAAGAATATAGAAGAGAAAATGTAGAGAGAGAAAGGAGATTTTTTATTGATGTGTTTAGAGAGAAGAAATGAATTAATGAATCATTACACTTTAACTATAGCTTATATACACAAACTGAATATCTAAGTTAAAGGCGCTTAGTTACACCACTAACAACTAACTAATATCTTCAACAGGATCATGTCTGTTGATTCCACTTCGTGGGCCCGATTTTTCCCCTTAGACCACAATTTTTGACTGTTTTTACGAATCAACTCAAATAGTTGGGATTCATTGGGTTTTAGAGCAATTTCTAGTTTGTTAAGGAATCCGGTGATTGTTTTTGGTTAAGTGTATTTTCGAGTGATTAAATTGGTTATTCACCACTTTTGGCAAAGATGGAAGTTGGTCTCACTAGCCAAACTGGTGGCTTAGGTTGTGAGAAAAGAGAGGGGAGGGCAAGGAGAAGGTTCCAAACATAGCAGTATGAGCCTAGGTAAAGCTTATAGAGGATTCGCTTTAGGATAAGAGCATATTATGTTGTGAGGATAGGTTTTATGAGGTAGAAACATAGATGGATCATGGGGATGAGGGGGCTGCGAGCAAAGTTATTAATTTAATCTTAAAATCTTAAGATTTTACGATTCGAATATGGTGGACGATTCGATTTTCCATTCTTTACGATTTCATAAATTTTTTTGTTAAATAAAAAAACCCTCGCAAATTTAAATCGTGCTAACAAATCAAATAATATATATATGTTGTTAGTTATTGCTAATATAGAGGTAAGCAACTACTTTTTCTATTTTTTGGGCTTTTTAACTTTTAATTTTAGCATTTTTTATGAAGATTGAGTGCAATATATTTTTAATATTTGTTTGTAGGGAATCTTACGATTTTACGTTTCTTTTTTTCAATTCGATTTTATAGGTCGTTTCGGATTCAAACTAGAATCTCGATTTTAACAACTTTGGCTGCGAGGGCAACACCAATGGGGAAAAATGTGTGGTAGATGTAGCATTGGGGGGGGAAGAGGCATGATAGATATAAGTGGGGAGGGTTGAGGATAGAGGGAGATTGTGGTGGGAAAGGGGTTGTTATGTCGAAAGTCCCAACAATTGAGTGGTTATTGAGCTTGCGTGAGCAATGTTCATGTGGTAAAGTGACTAGTGAAAGTGTAACCTTAGTTTCTTTTGTCATTGTCTTATGGCCAATAATAGTTCATTGTCTCATTTTAAGGGAGATTCACATCCGCATCATCTAATATATACACTAACTTATTTTATATTTATTTGCCAATGATCATCGTTTTTTCATGTTAACCTCTCCTTGTATAGAAGCTTTTCTAATCGATCTTCCATGGGAAATGAGAACACGGCGGAATCATCGACTTGCATTCACTATCGAATCTTTAAGATCTCGCTTTAGTGCCTGGTCAATGAGGTATTATATTAGAGTAATTCACTAGTATTGCAGTTTTGTAAACCATCTAAATTAAGGCAAAGAAGGGAGATATATTTCCAGCATCTTGAAGCTAATTGTTGTATCTTTTATTTGTGAAGATATAAAGAATCTATTTCGAGGAACACTAGATCTTGGAAGGAGAGGTTATTTGCTCGTAGCACTTCCATGGTCGATCTTGGTTCTGAGGTGAACTCTAGGATTGCTGGTCTTTCTCACTTGCTTGAAAGACTAGATAGCAGATTGAATAATGGATCTGTCCATGCCTCTGAATCAAGTCATGCTGGTAGGAGCATTAGAAATGATAACTCGGATAGGTGATGGCAATGCGTCATCTCCTTATGCTATGAGCTCGACCTCTCACTTTCGTGCTGTTTCGGAAGTTTGCCATACTAGAAACATTTTTTTTCCTGATGGTAAGCCTTCATTATATGTATCTGGTCAAAACGTGTGCAAGGTTTTTGACTGGTATTGTGCATCATTCTACCACCCAATTTTCCCCCAACACCAATATATTGTGACCACTTGTTATAGCTTGTATTTTTCTCTCCTATTTTCCACCATTTGGAAAACATCATTCAAGAAATGTGATTTTTCCAATTTTTCTTTGTTTGGTTTGTAGCGAGTGAAAAACTATTTTTCCAATTGGTGAAAAAATAGTATTCCGAAGGGTAACAAGATGTTACTTCTGTGCTAAAAAAAAGGGTGGAAAACATTTTTCTTAAGGAAGGAATGTCATATTTTCCTCTATATTCCTTGTGGTTGTCTTTTCCTCCTCCCATCTACATCCTTTTCCTTCCAATTTCATTCTTCCTTTTCCTCTAACTTTTCATAATTAAACAAGGAAAAACTAATCTTCAAGTTATAATTGTGTTTTCCACCAGTAAACTTTTCACGGATTTGTTTTTTGTTTAAAGTATTTTTCATCCAACCAAATTGAGTCTAAGTATAAGATTAGGGAGGGTACTGCAAAGCAAGCCTTTAAAAACATTTCAAATCCGAGTCTACTTTTGTGCTTCTAAACATTTTTGCTTAACTAAGTATTACTCCAGTTGCCAGTGATCGTTGTGCTCGTTGTGATCGTTGTGCAAGGTGTCATGAGTCATGACTAGCTAGTGTCAGACAATGTTTACTTGTTTCTTTTTGGTTTCAGATGATATTATAGGCCTTCTTCAGTGGCACACTGGTGGAATTTTATACCATATGGAATGTCAGAGATTTAATGATCAATCGTTTTCCCATTTATATTATGTAATACTATATGAAAAAATGATGTTCCTTGGGAATAGCCTCATTTGACTACTTGTAGATTGTAAATCTATATATGCAACACAATGAGGAGTTCCTTCATTTTCCTCTATATAATTGGAGTATTGCACCATTTCCTGCATATAATGACAATCATATCGTCACATTCCCGCTAGTGACACACAGCTCCGGCCCAAACAATATTGAGGCCCTGTGCTAAGGTCAAAAAATAGGCCCCCATAAATTCTATCTCTTTTTTTTTTTGAAAAAATTATTTTAAATAAGTTAACTTTTAGGCCATCTTCCCAAAATAAGTGATTCTTTGGATTATTCTAGAGTAAGCTAAACTTTTAAGGGTATTTTTCTAAAATGAGAGTTGACCTGATGGCAACCTGTTTGATAGGTTTATACTTAATACGACACATGTAGTCATTTGATTGGTCTGACCTATTGATTTTAAATTAAAAAAATTATCACAAAGTTAATTGAATTATGGATTTTTAATTCATTGAATTTATCAAAATTTTTTTTTTAACAAAATTTTGTTATCAGCTTAAATTATCAAATTAGAGTTTACAGCCTCAAGCACATTAAAAGGTGCTTCTCACTAGACAACCAAATCATTCAAAGCTAAACTCTTTTTTGCTAATAAATGAGCAACCAAGTCGCCATTTCTCTTAACATGACAAAACGAAATCAAAGAACACTGAGCTACCAGTGACCGAATATCATTAAGAAGCAAACCAAAAATAGAGCACTCTGTCTTATGTCTTTTGTCTTCTAAGAGCTTCCCATAGCACCATGCTATCAGTTTCCATGCTGAAATTTCTGAACCCAACTTATCGGTTTCTAAATCGTTTCAAAAAAATTCAAAGGCACAATTTTTTCAGAAAAAAAGGTAAAATAACACCAATAAAATATAATGAGTTCCTAAATTTCCCAACAATCGTGTCTCATAGAACCATTATATTTCCATTTAGTTTACACCAACAAAGCACCCAAAACATAAAACCAAGATACATTCTCCAACAAACTTCCCAACATAACAATAACAATGCTGATAAATTCAGTAATAAGAGCAGCAAGAAAAAAAATAATCAACCTCTGAAAATGCAAAAATCAACGAAAATTCAGAGAAACAGAAAAGAAGAATAGATTATTCACCGAAAAAAAAAAAGAAGATCAGATGATGAACATACCAATAATTCCAAGAACACTATGAATAATATCTAGATTCACCATTTTTTACTTGCTTCAAGTATCAAAAGTAGTAAGAGAAAATTGACAAAAATTCGAAATACTACTAAAGAGAGAGAAAAAGAGGAATAAAAAAACTAATGAAAGGTGAGAGAGAGAGGGGTAAGGAGAGAGAGAGAAAGTTTAGAGGTTTAGGGGGGAAAAGTAAGGTGAGAAGTACTGATGAAAGTTGCAGGTAGCGTGATTTCAGTAAAAGCAAGGAGAGAGAGAGAACTAATTTTTTTTTTAAAATTTTGGGGCCCCCTCTAATTCTGAGGCCCTGTGCTGAGTCCCACTTTGGACCGGCACAGGGCCGGCCTGTTGACACACTTTTATATAGTTCATGTAGTTCCCGCAGAGCAATGATCAACTTAGTTTTTCCTCCCTCTTTTCATATTTGCTATATTTTTCATAAATGACTGTTTCTTTGTACTTACTATATTTATTTATTTATTTGGTAACCATAACCAACAAAAAATGTCAATTATCCCCTTATTTTTTTCATCTTCCTATCTATATCCTCAAAAATACTTGTCATTTTTCCAAAATGTTATGGTAGCCACCACACGTTTTTTCATCTCTCAATTACTTGTTTCCACAACACAATTTAACAAGTAATTATAAACAAAGAGAGTACATACTAATAAAGGAGCGTTTGGTTCTCGTGAGGTAAAGGAATAAAGGAAGGGGTAGAGGGTAAAAGGAAACTAAAACCCTTTGGTGAAATAGGTTTTTTTGGTTAGTATATAGCCATTCCAGCTCTCTTCCTCCTCTCACCATTATTTCCTTTCTCTTGATGTGTTGTTGCATCCTTCTCTTCGCCTCGATAATACCGCCTACCCTTGCCTTTCCACGCCCCCACCGCCACACAAAATAATATAAGGCTTTTAGGAAATTGACAGAAAAATGAGAGTCTAGAGAGAGAATCTCTTCCTTCTCTCTAGGATTTTGAATTTGCACTGTTTCATTGATTCACTGTTCCATTGCGTTCTACTTTGTTCCTCAGCTTCAGCTAGATCCATGGGAAAAGGAGCGAAAAAGGGAAATGGTGGACAAAAAGCGAAACAAGGTGTTCAAGTAGCGAAGAAACCTCAATCGGTGGATGCGAGAAAATAGAAGAATGTGAATGAAATAACTGAGGTAGCAGCTTTGAGTTGGTCGTCGGATGAGGAGAATGATGATGAATCAAATGCTTCAGCAGACTTGAATGCTTCATTAATGGATATAGCGAGTTTTGAAGCTGCTCGTACTCTGGTTTCGAACTGGATTGCTTCAATCAGAACTCCATTGAGGCAATCGACGGTAAATCAGGTTAATCCTTCACCACACCCTATGCAACAACTTGTTAGTAATCCTGGAAATACTGGTAATAATTCATGGAGGAATACTTTGTTTGAAACAATTAGGGAGGAAGTAATGGATTTAAATCAAACTCAGAGTAATGTGAATCAAAATTCTAATACTGATGAAGTTAGAATTACTGAGGATGATGTTAAAGAGGAAATTCATTTTTGGGAATCATTTATTGTTTGCTATGTCCTGGGTGTTAAACCACCTTATAGGATCATTAATGGTTTCATCAAAAGAGTATGTGGGAAATATGGAAAAGACAGAATTGTGATGAATAATAATGGAGTATTTGTAGTCAGATTCAGAACTGATGAAGGCAGGAGGAAAGCTCTTCAGGCTGGTCCTATTTTGTATGACAGGAAGCCTGTCATTATATGCACGCGATGCGTGCGAAATCATACTGGATTAAGATACAGTTTGGGATAATAACGATAGCTTTTTCTGATGGAGGAGGTTTGTGATTTGAGTGGGTGTAGTTTTGATTTTTGAGAGGATAGAGATACAATTATCTTGCCTTTTTTTTGTTTAATTAAAGCAGGTAGTTAACCCTCCTTTTTTTTCCATGTTGTATTATGTGTATATGTTTTTTTTTTTTGAATAAATTAGTTAGTTTTCTTGTATGTGTGTTTCTCTTTTGATTTTTTAATGTTTTTCCCTTTCTCTTATTATATTAGATGTAATTTGCTTAATTTATTGCGGGTAAAATAGGGGTTTTTATATTTTGGTGTCCTACCCCTCTTCACATATATAATAAAGATTGGACTCCAGAATTAGACCTGCTTGCTGAAACAGTGAAGGTTGTGTCAACCTGGATTAGAATGCATGGTCTCCACTTGAAATATTGGGGGTCAGAGCTCTCTCAACAAGATTGCTAGCTTGGTGGGAAAATCAATTCGTACTGATAGAGCAACAGCTCTGAGGGATATAATTGAGTATGCAAGGGTTTTGGTGGAGGTGAATATGGAGCAAATTTTCCCTAATGAAGTTCATTTTATAAATGAAAAAGGTGTATTAATGACCCAGAAGATAGAATATGAGTGTAAACCTATTAAATGTGGAGATTTGGAGGGATGGGACATACTCTGAAAGAATGTAGGCAAAAGAAATATGATCTTGCTATGGCTAAGTTGATGCCTAGGCAAGTGTGGGTGGCAAAGCAAGGAGTGCAAGCTAAACCTGTACAACAAGTTCAGGCAATGTAGCAGTCACAACAAGCAAGGTCCCCACACTCAGAGGGCAAAACAACAAGTTTCACAAGCCTCTCCGGCAAATGGAGGGAAACTAGCTGAGACTTAGAAGGCAGGGGAGCAGCAGCAAGTGAAGGATGCTGAGAATCGGGTACAACCTGAAACTTCTACTGTAATTGAGGTTGGAGAAAATGTTTAAGAGAAGCAGGGTGTAGAGGTAGTTTTATTACCTCATGGATAGTCTCTGTGTGTGGAATGTAAGAGGCCTAAACAGTCCAGGGAAACATAATGAGATTAAATCTTTTTTATCTGAAAATCATATTGGGTTGTTTGGGTTTCTTGAAACAAGGGTTAAGGCTATGAATTTCTCAAAAGTCTTCCCTAAAATTTGTAATGGAGGTTCTGTTGTCACAAATTATCAATATCATGCTGGAGGAAGAATTTGGCTTGTTTGGTATGCTAACATTTTTACAGTAAATATTGTTGAAGCTTCAGCTCAACATATTCACTGTGTGGTGACTCATAGAGCAAGTAACAGGGGGTTTTACCTTTACTGTTGTGTATGGTTTTAATGATTCTAGTGCTAGAATGCAGTTATGGAAGGATTTGGTGAATGTGAGTAGGATGATTAGGGGTGCTTGGATTATGTTAAGTGGTTTTAACAATGTCTTACATCTTGAAAATAGGATTGGATCACCTATCACTTTGGATGAAGTTGCTAAATTTAGGCAATGTGTTAGAGATTGTCAAGTGATGGAAATGAATTGTACACTAGAGGAAAAAAAATCAAGGGCTGCGGTCCAAGGGCTGCGGTTATTTAAAAAACGCAGCCCTTAACTACAAAGGGCCGTGCTTTAGTCGAAAACCGCAGCCCCTTCATTATAAAGGGCCGCGGTTAACCCAAAACCGCAGCCCTTCATTACAAAGGGTCGCGGTTATTAAACAACGCAGCCCTTCACGTTTTCATTTCCCCTAAAGCTTCCCTCGCTGGGCAATTCCCGCACTCACACCACACCCTAGTTACGAATACCCGCCTCTCTCTCTCTCACTCACGCTCCCCGCCTCTCTTTCACACACTCACTCCCCGCCTCTCTCTCCGACCTCTGGTCGCTGCTGATCTCCTCCTCCTCACATCAATGACTGTCATGACTCCGGCTCCTATTGACGTGCGGTTTTGTTTGTTGTTGCAGCAAGAAGATGGCGATATGCTTGTCCCTTTCGTCGCTCGACCACCGTTGCTGCGTTTTTGTTTTCGTTTTCCACCTTCTCTCTGTTCGGCGCCGTCAATTTCTCTCACCTGCACTCTCCTCCTCCTTCTTTCGTTTTTGTCGCGCGAACACTTGCTGAGCGTGTCGGTGCCGGAGATCCGTTCTCGACTACCTCGCCGCCGAGGTATTTTCTCTCTCCCCTCTTTTGATTTTAAGTTTTTACCTGATTTTGCTGTTTCTTCAATGATTTTCGTTGATCTAGGGTTCGAAATTGGTTTTGAAATTGTTGTAGTCTTGCAATCGCTTGAGTTTCTCTCTCTTCGTTGGTTTTGGTAGATTGCTGACATTTTCTGCTTCTGATTATGTTCAATTTTGTTTACTGCCCGTATGTGCACTATAATCTACGGATAAAGGGTCTATATGCTGACATCTTCGTGGATTCCGGCAAGCGACACGAAAATGAGGTCTCGCCTTATGGTTTCAATTGCTTCATTTCACTGTTCAAGCACTTCACTTTAGTGTAATTATTCCATTTTAATTGGTGAAAACAATACTCTTTCCGTTCTAGAATAGTTGTGTTTTGATGATTACGTGTGTAGATTATGGAGTTAGTTATTGTATTGATATCCATAATTGGTAACTACTACTGATTTGGTATTTCAAATTGAAAAGTAATAGTGTATTGATAATATTAAGTGACAGATAATATGGTATAAGAATGAGATAGTTTAGTATCAAATATGGGAGAAATATATGAAATGCATTCGCTAATGTTTTGACTTAGTAAATTCATTCACATCATTCTCTTGTATGAAATTTTTTGATTAGCACTTGCTGTTTGAATATGTAGGATGATGCCTCTATTTCATGGAGGAAAAGGAAAAAGCATTACTTTATTCTTTGTCAATGTGGGAAGCCTATATATTCCAGGTTCATCTTCTGCCTCGAAGTTGTGAATACTAACTACTGCTAGGTTCGAACATGACAAGCGTTTGTAGAAATCAGGATGAATTTGCTTCTTTAAAATGATTTCTGCTGCCTTGTAACAGGTATGGCGATGAACACAAGCTTGCTGGATTTTCAGCAACATTGCAAGCTATAGTTTCTTTTGTTGAGAATGGGTATGTCACTGGATTGAGTTGGCAAGATCTTGTTTTTCGAGCGCCTCTCCTGAATTTTAGAAGTGCAATTTGTATTTTGTGTATCTGTTTCTTGTTAAGTGTTGACTGCTTTCCATACTTGCCTAAATCTAATGCTTTTCCCTTCATATTATACTTTGTCCGCGTAGAATCTTATCCTCGTATTGCAACTTGCCGATATTGTTTTACCCTAATCTTGGTTGCTTTGCAGCATTATCAAGGTGATGTTTCAGGATTAGAGTTATGCTTTGTCATTATAAATAATGAATATGGAGAACACACAGAAGATGAATTGATTCCTGGAGGGAAAAATATTCGTGTCATGAATGAGAATGTGATTCCATTTATTCATCTAATAGCTAATCATCTATTGAATTATCAGGTAATACGATCTTATTCGTTATAATGATTGTATGCTTCCACCCAAGTTTCAACTTTAGCTACATACTAATACCTTAGGTATGTCAAACTAATGGATACTACAACCGCCGATACGTCGGCAAAGTTCGCATTTCCCGAGAGGATTTCAAAGAACTTATACGAAAGGAATGGATTGATATGTTCAATGAACATGAACTTCGTGTATAATCATCTTCTTTAATAGAGTGTATTACTTGTCTATTTTATCTATTTTTCCATCGCTTGCCTTTCACGTGAGAAAGGCTTAAGCTATAGTTTAGAATTTAAGCAGCTTAAAAGCTATTATATTCTGCTAGTGCCTATCGTTTCTTAACCTTTCCTACATAATGGATATTTACCTTGTTGAAGCATTCTTTTTAACCGTTAACACATTATCCACCATCATTGATGTACTTGGTTGATTTTTCATTATTAACAAGGGATTCGTTTGTTAGTGTATTATTCATACTAGGGTACTCATATTGGACAGTTGGATGTAGTAGGAAGAAGGGAAAGAAATGAAAAGACTTTACCATGTTTGTTTTTAAAATAAAAAATTGATTATATAGAAAAGGAGAGGAAGTAATGGGTAAAGAATCTTAAGATTTTTGCAATTTTCTTTCCTCTCATATTTGGAGGAGTTAGAGAGGAAAGGGAAATAAGAATACTTTCCTTTCCCTTCCTTCGCTTAAACCGAACTTTACAAAAGTCACTTTCTTTCTTTTCTTCTTTCTTCCTCCCTTTTGTGACAAAAATAATACAAACAATCTTCATATGGCGCTTTCATTGTATCCTTCTCGAACAATGTTAGATTTTTGATTTTTGTGTTTATCAATTTATCTCGCTAACTAAAATATAAAGAAAACTTCAATTTTTATCTGGAATATGGTACTGCATATACTTGACTTGGAAATCTGATATATTGATTTCTGTATCTGTGGAGGGACCCTGGATACGAATCGAAGAGGAGAGAATTGTTACATATTGACTTGTAATGTATCTTTGGAGTATGAGAAAAGGTATGTTTTATTCGAACGCTTTTTTTTGTGCTATCTTTTTTCGAGTTATGTTTTAGAAATTAGAACCCTTTTACCCGTAAGTTGATTGTTCGAGGATGAACCTTATTTATCCCCCTTTCCCCCTTAGTTGAAGATGATTGTTCGAGGAATTAGTATGGGCATTGTAGCCCCCTTTGGGATCATGGTGTTGGGTTTGGTTGAATTGTTTTTTTGCCTTTATTTGTGTTGGTGCCGCTTTTTATTGTTATTGATTTGGTGCGTGCCTTCTTCTCTATTTTGTGAATCTAATTTCTTCTTGGTGTTGGTAAATGTTTAACTAGTTTAATTTTGTTTCTATTTATTTGATAAATTAGTCTCTTATGGAATGACTAAGATTTCCGAACTTGGCTATAGCTTCGGCCATTTTTCGTTCGACGAGGATTAATTGCTCTTTGGACTTAGTGGTTTGACCATTTGAGTGCTGATTTTTGTTGGTAAGTGAGTGTTTGATTTCTTTTTTTTTTTTTTTTTTTGTTACATGGAGCAAAGTGTTTGTTACAAAAACCCGCATCCCCTCTCCGTCTCTTCGCATCTCATTCCTTGCGTGCGATTTTCCAAAGAGTAGCTATCAATTGCCATATGCTTCTCAAGTAATTTTCTCTCCTACTATCGATCTTCTATATTTATCAATTTGTGTGTATATGTGAATTCATTTGAATATATGGATTTACGATTTGCACAATCTTTAGATTTATGATGCGAATTAAGCTTCGATATTCTTCGAATTAGGTTACTCTTATCGAATATTCCGCGCAATGATGCCTTGTTAAACTTGAATCCGAGGATCAAAAATCGAAATTAATATAATCATTTCCGTTTTGCGATTTGAAACTAGACATGTTAACTGATAATTTATGGAGATTTCAACTTTTCATCATCTTGCAAGATTCTTATCTGATTGGAAAATTGATGTGTTTGTATATGCTTCTGCTGAAAATCCTTCTTGTGTGGTTTGTCTTGCTTATGAGAATATGTTTGATTGATGATCACAATAAATGCTTATGAGAATATGTTTGATTGATGATCACAATAGTATTTTTTGCGTGCTTCTTTTATGGAAGTATGCTTCATGTAGTGTTGATCATCTCCGAGTGCCGAGTATCTTGTTGAGCCGCTCGGTTTACTACGCATTCGGGGCTCGAAAACTTGCCTCGTTATGAAATTATATCCGCCCTTGAATTTGAGGACCCGATCTTTTACGCCTTTATACAATTATATCCGCCCCGCTTGCACTCCCCCGACCCGCCCCCTCCCCGTCTGCACTCCCCCGACCGGCCCCCCCCTCCCTGCGGCCCGCCCCCTCCCCGCTGCACTCCCCACCGCCCCCCCCCGGCCCCCCTCCCCGCTGCACTCCCAGAGCAGCCCCGCCCCTCCCCGCTGCACTCCCCGACAGCCCCGCCCCCCCCCCGCTGCACTCCCCGACGCCCCGACCCCCTCCCCGCCGCACTCCCCACCGACCCGCCCCCTCCCCGCTGCACTCCCCCCGACCAAGCCCCCTCCCCGCTGCACTCGCCCCGAACAGCCCCCTCCCCGCTGCACTCCCCTGCGCCCCCCCTCCCTCTTGCACTCCCCCGCGCCCCCTCCCCGCTGCACTCCCCCGACCCGGCCCCCTCCCCTGCTGCACTCCCCACGACCGGCCCCCTCCCTGCCGTACTCCCCCGACCCGCCCCCCCCCGCTGCACTCGCCCCCGAACAGCCCCCTCCCCGCTTGCACTCCCCGCCGCCCCCCCCCCGCTGCACTCCCTCCCGACCCGCCCCCCTCCCCGCCGCACTCCCCCCGACCGCCCCCTCCCGCTGCACTCCCCACGACCAACCCCCCTCCCCGTGGCACCCCCCCGAACATGCCCCCTCCCCCCGCCGCACTCCCCGCCTCCCCCCTCCATGCTGCACTCCCTCCCCGACCCGCCCCTCCCCGTTGCACTCCCCCGACCCGCCCCCCTCCTCGCCGCACTCTGAGATGATTGGACATTTCTTTATTTGAGCTAGTTGTTTTGGTCTATCTTACATTTCTTATATCTGAGCACTAGAGTTTCATTGTTTTTTTTTGGCGTACTAAAGATAGAATTAGTTTGATTTCTAATCATTGAAGAGCAACATTCTTTCAGTTTCTTTGAAATTTGACATCTCAGTTACATACTGATCTGGATGTCTCATACTGAAGTGATACTGATATGGAATACATAGAGCATACCCATGGCAGCTGGTAGCTCCAACTTGCTGGTTGATTCGGAGATTTTGGTTTTATTTGTCATCTCTAGAGAAGTTCTTTGTGTAATTCAGTTATTATTTTCTCTATATTTGTGTACGAAACATAATTTGTAATGAAAAATAATACTTATATATATATATAATTGTTTGGGAACATTTAGGACAAAAAAAAATGCAAAAAAAAAAATTTTTTTTTATTTTTTTTGGGTCATAAGGGCTGCGGTTCGGGCAAAAACCGCAGCCCTTGGTGGGTTAAGGGCTGCGGTTAAGGGCCAAAACCGCAGCCCTTAACCCACCAAGGGCTGCGGTTTTGGCCCTTAACCGCAGCCCTTAACCCACCAAGGGCTGCGGTTTAGGCCCTGACCGCAGCCCTTAACGCGCTAAGGGCTGCGGTTAAAAACCGCAGCCCTTCCTAAATGCCAAGGGCTGCTAGTCCAATGGCTGCGGTCGAAAAACGCAGCCCTTGGGCCCTTTTTGACCGCAGCCCTTGGGCTTTTTTCCTCTAGTGGTAGTGGACCTTTTTTCACTTGGTCAAACAAGCAAGAAGGGTGCAGAGGTTTTTTTTGAAGATTGACAGGGCATTTAATAATGTGGAGTGGATCAACCAATTTCAGAATGCTACTGCTATGTATCTTCCGGAAGGCATCTCTGATCACAGCCCATGCCTAATTAAGTTGACAAATTCAGGGCTGAATAGAGTGAAGCCTTTCAAATATTATAACATGTGGAGCTTAGATGAGGAGTTTGGCAGGAAGGTGCAGGATAGTTGGGGTCAACCAGTTCAGGGGGTGCCTATGTATAGACTGGTAACCAAGCTGAAAAGATTAAAGCAGGTGCTGAAACAACTTAATAAGGAGAGGTTCTCGAACATTGAACCTGAAACTCAGGTTGCTTTCATCAAATTGACTGAAATTCAGTCTGAGATCCATGCTAATCCTCATAGCATTGACCTTCATCATTCAGAAGAGGAAGCTTTACAGGAGTATAATATATTGAATAAAGCTAGAATGTGCTTCTTGAAGCAAAAAGTGAAGGCTGACTGGTTGAAGGGGGGAGATGAAAACACTGCTTATTTTCATGCTTGCATTAGAAAGAGGAGGCTGCGGAATCAGGTGGCCAGAGTGAAGAATGTGGAGGGGGTGTGGCAAGAAGAAATTCAGGATATTGAAAGTGCTTTTACTCAGTATTATGAGAGGTTATTGGGTTGCTGAAGATAATGTTCAACCTGTTAGTAGAAGTGTAGTGAATGAGGGGGCTGTGGTGTCAAGTGAGCAGCAAAGGGACCTGTGTGCTCCTTTCACAGGTGAAGATGTGAGAAGAGCAGAGTTTGATGTAGATGAGACTAAGGTTGCAGGGCCTGATGGGTACTCAAGTGGCTTTTACAAGAGTGCTTGGGCTTATATTGGGACTGATGTTGTTGCAGCTGTTTTAGATTTCTTTCAAACTGGGAGAATTTTAAAGCAAATTAACTGCACTACACTTTGCTTAATCCCTAAAATTGAGTAGCCTGAAAGTGTAACTCAATTTAGACCTATAGCATGTTGTAATGTGATCTACAAGATCATATCAAAGATGCTATGTTCAAGGCTGAAAATGGTGTTACCTTCTATTGTGGATCAAACTCAGAGTGCCTTTGTGGAGAAACGAATGATCATGCATAACATTCTTATTTGCCAGGATATGATGAGGCAATACAAAAGCAATAGCTTGCCTACTAGATGTACTGTGAAGGTGGACCTGAGGAAAGCTTATGACTCAGTCCATTGGAGCTTTATTGAGGATTTGTTAACTAAAATGCAATTTCCTGCTCAGTTCATAAGATGGATTATGACCTGCCTAACTACCCCTTCATTTTCTCTCTGTATTAATGGGAGTGTGTGTGACTTTTTTAAAGGAAGGAAAGGGCTTTGACATGGAGACCCTATTTCTCCTTTAATATTTGTGGTGGTTATGGAGTATTTCACAAGGATACTAAAGAATATGATCAGGAAAGAGGGTTTTAATTTCCATTATAGATGTGCTTCCTTAGGGTTGACTCATCTAATTTTTGCTGATGACTTACTGCTCTTATGTAAGGGAGACATTAGTTCTGTCATCTTGATGGTGAGAGTTATGAAGGCTTTCTCCTTAGCTTCTGGGCTTTATGCAAATAATGACAAAACTGCTTTGTACTTTGGCAATGTCAAAGAGGAGATGCAACTCAGAATACTTCAGCTACTGGATTTACCAAGGATACTTTTCCTTTTAGGTACCTTGGTGTTCCCATTACAGCTAGGAAATTGAAAGTGGCTGATTGTGACCTATTGGTGGATAAGATTCTTAAAAGAGTTATTTGTTGGTCATCTAGAAAGCCCTCTTATGCAGCAAAACATGTGTTAGATAATGCAATTCTCCTTAGCCTTCACACTTACTGGGTACAAATTTTTCTACTGCCTAAAAGTGTGTTGGTTAAGATCATTCAAATATGCAAGTGTGTTGGTTAAGATCATTCAAATATGCAGAGCTTTTCTTTGGGAGGGGGGAATCTTTTCTTCATAAACCTCCTACTGTCTCATGGGAGTGGGTCTGCAAACCGAAGAAAATGGGAGGTTTGGGGCTGAGAGATTGTCTGATGTGGACCAAGGCTGCTATATATAGGAAAGTATATTTGGCAGATTTCTCAAAGGGAGGATGTGTTATGGATTAAGTGGGTTTACAATATTTATATTAGAGATGCAGATTCGTGGGAGTACCAGGTGCCAAGAAGTGCTAGTTGGGGTTGGAAAATGATATGCAAGATGAAGGATGTTTTCAAGCAGGGTTACTCTCATAACCAGTGGCTTGGTGGTTCAAAAAGTTACACAGTTAAAGATGGCTATAATTGGCTTACTGGGGATCAGCCAAAGGTAGTTTGGCATCACTGGGTCTGGAGTAAAGCAAACATCCCCAAGCATTCGTTCATTGCTTGGTTAGCAGCCCTGGAAAAACTTAGAACCATGGACTTACTTGTGAGAGCTTGAGTGTGCTCCAATGCTGGTTGCTTATTATGTACCACTGGTATAAACTCTTGCAGACACTTATTTTTTTAGTGTGATTTTAGTGCCCAAGTCTGCAAAGGAGTCATGGGTTGGCTTCAAATCTAGTACAGACAACCAGAAAGTTTGTTTTTATGCTGGAAAAAATGGGAGAGGAAGTACAGGTCGAATAAACAACAAAAAGTTTGTTATGCTGCTCTTGCTGCTACAGTTTACTATATTTGGAGATCCATGAATCACTCTTACTGGAATGCAGCTGTTATTAGACCTGATATTGTAATTAAGCAGATTAAGACTGATATTTGTATTAGACTCAGAGGCAAAATCTCAAACCAATGGTGTACTGGGGACAAGGATTGGTTTAGTCAGTTATGTAGCTCTAATAAGTGAGTTTGTTGTAGGCGTTTATTGTAGTCTGTAGCTTGTCTGTTGTCTGTATGGTTGTTTAGTTCTCTCGTTATTGAGAACTAGATGGGTTGTATTGGTGGCTCTTAATGCTTTTGGTAATACTACTTACATTTTACCAAAAAAAAAATGCCCCCACCGCCCCCTTTCCGTTGCCACTTCTGCCACCCCTTCTCTCTTCTTCTTCTCTTATGTCTCATTCTCACCACCTCCATTAAAGGTCAAATTTGGAGTTTCATTTGACCATCTAAAGCTATTATCAATGATAACAAGAGGTATTTCCCCATTCACACTCTTTTTTCTTATCTACGAACTTTTGTGATTTGTGGGTGGTGGATTGTTTTCCTGGGGTGGTGAGTGGGTTTTGTGGGTGGTGACTGGTTTTTCGTAGGTGGTGGTTGGGTTTTGGGGTTGGTGGTGGATGGGTTTTGTGGTTGGTTGTGGTTTAGAGTGCCATCACCGGATTAGTTGAGTAAATTGTGGTATTAAAAAAAAGCACTTTATCCAAAGCAGAGTACTATATGTGCTTTGTACAGGCATTCCAAAAACAAGAATATAACAAATAACAAACGAAAACACAAAGTATACAACAAACACAAAGTATAAAACGGAAATTATACAACAAACAAAGTATGAAACATACTACCTCCGTTCCTAAATAATTGTTACACTTTGACTTTTGACACAATTCACAAGTTTCAATTTGACTATTATTTGTGATTTATGGATAAGCGATAATGTGTGGGATCTTATTTGATTTGTCTCGATATGTACTTTTAGAATATCAACTTTTTATAATTTTTACAAATACAAAATTAGAGATATCATGGCTCAAAGTTTGGCATCGGCACGCGTAAAAAGTTTAAGTGTAACTATTATTTAGGAACGGAGGTATTATATATTACCACGAACAAATACCACCAAAATTGACATCTTTAAACAAAGATTACAAATCATATATTACCAGACATACAATCCAAAAATCGAAACTAAAAAAAATGAAAATCACATAACTACGAAAATTACAAAATTAATTACAATAACAATTACAATCGAAACTAAGAAACCCTAGATTACATATAATTTGGTGGTGTTGACGGCGAACGGAGCCCAGATGAGCAGTGGCGACGTGAGATGATGAGACGAGCCTCGATAAGTGGTTGTTATGTCGGGGTTGCGATGAGCCTGTGTCCCTCAATTTCGCTCTCTCCTTCCTCCGATCTGGTGGTGGTTACGCCAGGGTTGCGACGAGCCTCCGCTTTCTCTCTCCTTTGTTTTCCTTCGTTGAAATTGAGGGCAGATGATGAGATGGAAGACGCTGGTTGAGAGGAAAAGAGGGAAGAGGCAAGATGGAAGCGGGGGTTCGTGAGAGGGGAGTGAAAGGCTGAGAGGGAAGAGTGAGATGAGAGATAGAGTTTGTGAGAGGGAAGAGGGAAGATGGAAGAGAGGTCGGCTTATAAGGCGCGTGAATGGTCCATGTATCACATAACTGATCTGGTCTATGACTCTGATCGGATCAGTTATTTGATCCTAAAATCATCCCAAAATATATTCAATTAACAGATTCGATTTTCTCAAAACCGGATCAACTAATAACTTGTGTCATTTAAGGTTTTTTCCACTAGTGTGGTTGTACAAGGGCAAAAGATAGAGTAACATACTACAAATCGCACGTTATTTCGATGCTTTTTGGCCAATTTTTCGACGCCAAAAAGCGTCGAGAAAAATTGAGTCGAAAATTCCTGACGCCTAACAGCGCCGCCAATCTCTACGCTTTATCGTGTCCAGAACTTTGTCTAGGCATCGCCAAATGCTATAGTTTATGTGCCTTTTGGAGGTTTGGCAACACTTTTTTGCTTCGAGAATTTCGACGATTTTTGAAGCCCAAAATAATTCTCGACGCCTTTTTTTGTTGATAATCTCGTTCGCAATTTCATTTATATCCACGCATGAGTATTTTGTGACGCATAAAAGCGTCGAGATTTTGCTTCAATTATTCAAAATTAAAAAATATATATTGATAAATCTCATTTTATATAACTTGATATATAATCAAACTTGTTCACCTGAATAGGCATATATAGGGGTGTTTGCGGTTTGGGTTGGTGCGGTTTGGGATGTAACCCAACCCAAACTGCAAATCAACTGTTTGACATTTTCCCAACCCAGGCCAAACCGCACCGCATTTTTGCCCAAACCAACTCAAACCGCGCAAAACGGTTTGGTGCGGTTTGGTTTGCGGTTTAACCAGTTTTTCCTCCGTGACATTAATTTTGTTATCTAAGAGTAAACAAAAAATTTGTTAATAAATATAAAGAGTCCAAATAAATATGAAGTTGACTTCATAATTAAACATAAATAATAATTTATCAAAAGTGTCCAAGTTCTTTACCTCAAACTTTTTTTTTCAGTTGTATATTTGTATGCCACCTTGTCAAGTATATTTTAAAAAAATTAAAATAGATAATTTTTTTTTTAAATCATATAAAATTACGGTTTACGGTGCGGTTTACAAAATTTAAAACCCACCCCAAACCACAAACCGCGGTTTACTTGAAATCATAACCCAAACCGCAATTTTAAAACCGCAAACCAACCCAAACCGCGAAAAAACGGTTTGGGTTGCGGTTTGGTGCGGTCCAGACCGCACTCTGAACAGCCCTAGGCATATATATAAGCCTAATTGTACAATCTTTGAGAGAGAATAAATCTTAAGACTACAATCTCTTTCCTTATCTTGACAAATTAAAAATTAAAATGGTAAAGCTACACGGGTTTAAAATTGAGTGTTGGTCCACAACTTCTTAGCAAATCAAAAATCTTCATTTATAAGCATCTTGTGCCTTAAACCTGAACATAAAACCATGACAGATATACACTGTATTAGTGGAGCACTATTAAAAATCAACTATTGCAATATATTACTAAGATATAAGCTAATATTATCTTTATTCATTAGTAGAGTAGAAATGTACATCTACATGTTAATTGTCAGCACATTAATCGCACCAGAAAACATTACGGATCAAATTTATAGAACTTAATCAAAGTAACTTACTTGCCGATCCATTTATTTCTAGTAGTTCTTCTTTGGTTTGAGGTACCTAGTGGTGTCAGAAACAGATCTGACCGTTGGGTCAACCTGATACTGACCTGATTCGAAACCTGGTTCGACCTGTGAGGGTCAGTCTCCAAACCTGATCGAAACTTGACCTGGAATTACTCGACTGGCCTAAGCACCCAGCAAGATTATATCCCGACCCGGACTGCATGCACTCCGCATTCAAATCCGAACCCGACCGTACTCAACCAGATATTAACCCAAAACCCAATTAGGCCCAGTAAATACTTGGTTCAACCCAATTTGTTTATGATAGACCCGAATTCAACTAGAATTCGGTTGAACCATATAAAATAAGATCTGCCTGATTTGATACAATTTTTCAAACCAACTTATTTGGACGACTAAATTCAACAAAGTTACTAAAATTCAATTATTTTTTTATATCTACAAAATCATTTATATATATGTTAATTTATAAAATTGCTTACATTTAATAATCCAACAATCTAATGTTCAAATTGCTTATATTTAATAACTAATTAAATAAAAAATTATATTACATTCTCAATTTAAGGGTTAAACTTTGAATATCATGTACTTGTTTTAAGATATTTTAATAATACAATTGTTTTGTATTGTTTTTTTCAACATATTTGTTGTATGATCAATGTAATCTCAAATAAACTCTACTTGTTTACAATTTTATAAAGTGAATGAAAATATGTACTAAATCAAGTGAGAAGTTATATAATGTAAAAGAGACAAAAAAAATTCGATATTGAATAAAACAATAGTAGTAATTAACAATATATTAATCTCCAACTAATAATAAAAGGACAATTCACATACAAATAAATTATAAAATTTATAGTGCATTCATTAATGTTAAGTATATACAGAATAATGTATAATGTATACTAATTCATAGATCTAGCATAAATCCGAAAATACTTGACGCATTCGAAGTATAATTAGACATAAAACACAAAATTTCATTCATTTGATAGATAAGATTTTACATCATCAAAGGTACCAAAACACAACACTTCAATCCAGATTTACAATTACATCCAAGATCCAACATTCTAAATCCCCAAAATTACAACATTGAAATTCCAAAATTAAACCTAACAATTAAGCTCGTTCTCCTCGAATCCGCCTAGCAAGTTGAATATCTTTAGGCATAATCGTAACTCTCTTAGCATGAATAGCGCACAAATTAGTATCCTCAAACAATCCAACAAGATAAGCTTGAGCAGCTTCTTGAAGAGCAGCAACAGCAGAGCTCTAAAATCGAAGATCAGTTTTAAATTCTTGCGCAATTTCTCTCACTAACCTCTGAAATGGAAGCTTTATGATAAGAAGCTCAGTACTCTTCTGATACTTCCGAATCTCTCGCAATGCCACAGTTCCTGGCCGGAATCTATGGGGTTTCTTCACTCCTCCCGGCCGCCGGAGCCGATTTTCGAGCGCCTTTTGTTGCTAGTTGCTTTCTAGGCGCTTTTCCTCCGGTTGATTTTCGCGCTGTTTGCTTTGTTCTCGCCATTGTTGTAAATTTTAAGCTTTTTTGGGAGGTTTTGATTTTTCTTTTTTTTTTCGCGGTGAGATGTTTTGAAGTTTTGAAATGAGATGGAGAAGTTAGTGTAATTGGAGGAGTTTTTATGGAGAGTATTTGGAATGGAAGAAAGTGGGCGGGAACTCCAAAATTTTCGTGGTGTTTCCGCGTTTGAGATGGAGGGCTAGGATCACTGGATGAGAGATGTTATCTATGGTTCACAGTTGCTCTATGATGAAGACACGAATTCCGATCCGTGTATGTGCATATATGACCAATAGGAATTGAGCTTTGATTTTCTTGAAAACATAAAGTCTTCTTGAAAAAATTAATGACGTTTATAGTTATAGTAGTAATTAAAATTTTCATAATTTATCTCATTTATTTAGCCGATATTTGCTCGTGTCAAATATCTCATCATCTATTTATCGGTAAATTAATTAGGGAATAACAAATATTCATATAATTAAACAAATAAATCAATCATATAAATATATACTTGAATTTTTTTATTGAATCTTTAAAAATTAATGAGTGGAAATGTTAATCGGTAAATAGTTATACTAGTTATATTGCTTATGGTCATTGTTATAAAACTATACTTCTTGGAATATTACTTATACAGCTATTACTTACTCAATTAAGTTTTAATTATAGTCATCTACGTGAACTATATTATAACAATATACTTATATTGATGTGTGATTGTATCTATGAGGTTTAAGCCATGGGTTTGTTTTAATCGACAGCTGGGATGAAATGATATCTTATTTGTTGGATTTTACATATCTATCAATATATAATCAACGAGATAGATAAAGAGATTACACTTTAATCTATTAAGTTTACATTTTACATTAATTATTATTGTTGTTGTTTAAAATGTTTTCAAAAATATATTCAAATTTTTACTTATATTCATTTAATAAGTAAACTTATATAAATTATAACAGACCTTATAGTATACGATATTTTGCTTCATATCAAGATCTTGCTAATAAGCAATAAAATTTAGTCCATTAAGATCTTGTTAATATGCACAAAGATATAGTAATTTAATTAACAAACCTCCCTATATGTTATAACAAACATATTATTGAAATAATTAGTTGATAAAGAAGGTAACAACATGATACAAAATGACCCTACTCGGAGTTTAACCGAAGTCAAATTGACGTTCAATAGCAAATGAACCTGATGCTTCACAATGATCGAACTAAGGTCATAAGTGTTACTATTACTATTAGTATTTATATTGTTATTGTTAGTATTCCTATTCTTATTTATATTACTATTGCTATTTTTAGCATTGTTACTAACACTGTTATTATTTGTATTATTATTATTATCATCATCGTTTTATGTTTATTATTATTATTATTATTCTCATTATCATCATAGCTATTTACAAACTTATATATCAATCATAATACTTATAATAATAAATCATTTATATTAAGTTTGGGATTGATCGTCTACTCGTTATTATTGTCGTTGCTTATAATATATATATATAAGAACATATGAAGAGTCGTTCTACTCCTTTACTCATTAGAGTGGTTTTATGCAGTTGATTAGTCGAAATATAATAAGAGTTGACTAAGAGAATACACTAAACATCACGGTAAAAAAATATAGTATTTTTTATTAGTTTTTCGCTAACATCCATATATTTATCACACACACACACATATGTATATATATGTCTATGTTGATACTTTTAATAATATGATTCGTTTACAAAATCCATAACAAAATCAAAATGACCCGACTAGGAGTTAACCGAAGTTGAATTGACTTTCAATAGCGAATGGACCCGAAGCTTCACAATGATCGAACTAATTGGTCATTAGTGATTCAACTCGAGTACAATTGACTCTACCCAAGCGTACATGAAACCCAAATACGACCTGCGCAAACCCGGTTAAAAATTGTCCACAAACGGTCATACCCGGGAATTGATCGACATGTAAATGGAACGTTCAGACCTGTCCGGCACCCGACAATCCCATGATTCAAATTTAATCGACCCAGTTGAACAAAACCTGACCAATCACGACTAGGGCACTGACTGTCAGAATCCTGACCTGTCCGGGTCTGACCTGGTTCGCCGTGGGTATACTCAGAACCTGTTTGAGAACCTGTTTTGACACCACTAGAGGTACCCTCTTGCTGATATGATGCGATGTCGCATTCCTTACTAGTAGAATATTATAATATTGCTGCGGATTTTAAGTGGGGTATTGCTGCGGATTTTGCCGCGTCGCAGACAAGGGCACAACAATAAGTAAATTTATTGCTGCGGTTTATAACCGCAGCAATACGTCGACCTATTGCTACGGTTTCTTCCCAAAACCGCAACAACAGACCAAGTTTTTTTTATGTAAAAAAATACATTAAAAAAACGATTTTTTCACCATATACCCCTAACAAATGAAAAAATTCATCATATACCCTAATGTTTCAGATATTCACCATATACCCCTTAGTTTTAAAAAAAGTGCACCAACTACCATTTTTCCTAACCGACGTTAAGTCGCCGTTTGCAGTATTTACAACTTTGCCGTAATTAACCTAATTAACCCTCCCTCCACCCTAACCTCCTAACCCTAATGCCCTAATTAACCTAACCTTAATGCCCTTAACCATAACTAATTAACCTTAATAAATGAAACTCTATATCTCACCGCCAAAACGACTTTTTTTGAAAAAACGGACGCCACCGACGACCCATTATGAGCACAAATTTCGAGATGCCCATCAAAACAAGTACAAACACGACGGTATTCAGGGCACACTTCCCGAGGTGATCTTAAACGGTCGATTTCACCGCCAAAACGACTTTTATTGAAAAAACGGACGCCACCGACGACCCTATAAGGGCACAAATTTCGAGAAGCCCATCAAAACGAGTACCAATACGACGGTATTTTAGGCACGCTTCCCGAGACGATCTTAAACGACCGATTTCACCAGCCAGACGACTTTAAGGGCACGAATTTCACGAAGCCCATTAAAATGAGTATCAATACGACAGTATTCTGGGCACGCTTCCCGATACAATCTTAAACGACCGATTTCACCGACAAAACGACTTTTTTTTGAAAAAACGGACGACACTTACGACCCTTTAAAGACACGAATTTCGAGAAGCCCATCAAAACGAGTACCAATACGGCGGTATTCTGGCACGCTTCCCGAGATGATCTTAAACAACCGATTTTACCGCAAAACAACTTTTTTTTGAAAATCGGACGCCACATACGACCCTTGAAGGACACGTATTTCGAGAAGCCCATCAAAACGAATATCAATATGACAGTAATTAGTCAGTGTCGATAGTAGAGGAGAGAGATGGGGATTTTTTTTATTTTTTTAAAGATTATGTTAATAGTGGCAAAGTCGTAAATAGTGGCAAACAACGAGTTAACGTCCTTTATAAAAAGGGCATATGGTGAACGTTTTCGAAAACTCAAGGGTATATGGTGAATGTTTGAAACTTTGAGGGTATATGGTGAATTTTTTAATTTGTCAGGGGTATAAGGTGAAAAAACCGTTAAAAAAATTGGTCTGTTGCTACGGTTTTGGGAAGAAACCGCAGCAATAGGTGCATGTTTTTTTAAAAAATAATTGAAATTTTAATCTTCATATTAACATTAAAATGCAACTAAAACCAAAAGTAACTAAAATGAACTAGTACAACACATTGTATTCATCCATTGAGTAGAAAATCAAAAATAATGAAAATAAAAAATTACAATATCCAAAATATAAAATAAAACAAATCAGATAAGTTAATGAGGAAATGAAACTAGAACTAAAGCACGAAATGAAACTAATTACATTTCAAGTAAAAAAAAAACAACAGAACATATTACATAAACTCGAGCCTGAAGGAAGAGTGCCTCTAACATTGAGAAGTTAGTGATAATTCCGGGAGATAACTCTGAGAACCAGCTCAGTGCGAGCCACTTAAGTGTGTTTGGGAAGTAGCGACACCTAGGGGTGTAAGTTCGGTTTTCGGTTCGGTTTTGAGGCAAGAGCGAACCAAACCGAAATAAATTCGATTTTCACATTTCAAGTCCAAATCCAAATCCAAACCAAAATTTATATCAAACCAAACCAAACCGAAATTACAAAACAAAATCAAACCGAACCGAAAAAACCGAATTATTTTATGATGCAATTTTTTTTATCTAAATCATACAAATACTACGTAAATATCAAAGTTTAAATCATAAAACATAGAAGAATTACTTAAAATCACAACCAAAGTTTAAGATAAAGTACTAGAACTAAAGGAAATTGATAAAAACAATAAAAAAAATACATAATATTTTTCGGTTCTTAATTCGATCCTCTCGAAATTGTTCAGAGCTTTGATAGCAAATAGCCCAGCATTCAGATGGTGGATTCGATTATACCCCTTTCTTTAGTTCAATTTTCTTCGAACAACGCTTATTTCTTCGAACAACGCTTATTTCTTCAATCTTCTTCTATCCAGTGTGAGATTCAAGCCGCCGTGAATTTTTTTTCAAAATCTTCGATCTATCAGACTATCAGTTAAGTCTTCAAGGCGACGTGAGAGAAGAGAGAAAAATGGAGGAGAGAGAAGCGTAGGAGAGAGAGAGAAATGGAGGAGTGAGTTAGGGTTTATTCCTTCTTAGGAGAGGAGAAGAAATGGCTGCTATGAGAGAGAGAAATGAAGGAGTGAGTTAGGGTTTCTTTAAACCCCTTATCACTTGTAACTTGTAATTGGGCTGAGGAGTAAGAAATGGGCAGAGCCGGCAGCTAAATGGGATATTTGGCCCTATAACATATAAAATTCGGTTTGGTTTGGTTTTTTCAGTTTTTCAAAATTAAAACCGAACCAAACCAAAAAACGAAAAAAAAAATGTAAATCCAAACCAAACCGAATGTAAAAAAAAAACCAAACCAAATTTCTAATTCGGTTTGGTTTGGTTCGGTTTTTAACGAAATAACTTACACCCCTAGCGACACCATGCCACCTCACAACCCGTTTGCACACTCATTTTTGCTTTGTATGAGGCCATGTAGTCAGCTGGGTCCGTCGAACCCGCATATTGCTCGATGAGAGGCACTTTTACTTTACATGGGTTATGGGTATCCATTATGATTTCTTTGCTGATGGGGGTCATGAAGTTCAGGACACCTCTATTGACCTTCTAGGGGTCCCTGCTGTTGCGTGGTTGAGAGGAGGCCGAGTCCCTTTCATCCTCCCGGCGCCTAGGCGAGTGATGAGGTGATCTCTCTCGCTCTCGGTGGGGAGAGTGGGCTGACCAAGTTCACGCTCGCGCCTCGATGGGGCCACCCTTGAAGCTTCCTTCCTATTCATGATTTCCTGGAACATCCATTTGCCCTTTACGGAGTCGGTTCTCTTCGATTGTCTGATGGGCGTCCCTCATCCCACGTTTTGACCGAGGTGGTCTCTTCTCTGACCGAGGGGGTCTCTGGACTGACTGAGGGGTCTCTGAGCTGACTGATGGGGTCTTTGCTCTCTCAGTTGTTCATGCCTCTAAGCTGAGGGCTGAGGGGGTCCAGTGACATTTGATCTTTGCATCCAAGAGGCTCCTTCCCTCGCCTCCATCTCAGGCTAAGGTTGGAGTTGGGGGTGTCCCCCATATTGAAGAGTGGCCAACATGGCCCTTAGGTTCCGTTCAATGTTTCCGTTTAGCTAGTCCGCTATCCTCTGGAGTTCAGCAGGTAGAGGGGATTGTCGAAGAGGGGGTCCAGCTAGCTGAGGCTGAGGCCCATGCTTTGGCTGAGGCGTAGGGCTCTCATCCTCATGATTGTCGAGTGTCTCAACGGTAGGTGTGCGATGAGAAGGTCGATTAGGTTCTGGCTGAGGAGCTTTACGGTTTCGGTGGATCGGTGCCATTTCAGCTCTCGGTTGTGGCTTGAGATTGTTGTATCCCCACAGACGGCGCCAAACTGTTTCTGCTAAGAAACTTTAAGTAATGATGAATGGGATGACAACTGGATGCTGAGAGGGTCCGAAAGCTCCAATGGGTCTTGACACTGGTAAACCTCTAAAGAACATTGAAAAACTATCCCGGGGGTTTTCCCGGGAACGCCCCTCCGACGCTCAAGTCATTAATTGAGATAGAGAGATAAAGCAGTAATTGTAGAGAGAGATGCTATAGCTTTTTAGGTGAGAATTGAATATCTTTTGACTAATGGGACAATCACTATTTACAGTGGTTGTGAATTCCAATAAATTAGGGTATTTAGGTCAACTCTACCTGGTGGAGGGTTGATGGCCCTAGAAGTAGGGGTATTCTAGTAATTTTGCTGGAAATCGGCTGGTCTATGAAATGGGCTCTAACACTGAGGTTCTTTAAATTGCAAAGAAACGAACCCATATAGCGAGACGAACCCTAAAAGAAAAGGAAAAATAAAAAATCTACCTATTGTTGCGGTTCTGGGTGGAAACCGCAGCAATAGATGTCAACGGGATTTTTTTCAAAATTTGTTGACCGGGTTTGACCATATCTATTGTTGGGGTTCCCACCCGTAACCGCAAGAATAGATTAAAATATTATTAAAAAATAATATTTTAAGCTATTGCTACGTTTTCTTGAAGAAACCGCAGCAATAGGGTCATTAGGGTTTTTTTTTATAGTTGAGCAATAGGGCGCCGTTTCCTCATAACTCCTCTCACTGATTGTCTCTCACTTCACCCTCACCCTCACCCTCACTCCTCTCACTGATTCTCTCTCACTCCTCTCGATCTTTCTTCAACTTCACCCTCACCTTCACCCTCACCTTCAGCTTCACCTTCACCTTCACCTTCACCTTCACCCTCACTTCACCCTCACCTTCGCCTTCACCCTTCTCGGTCCGTCTGTTTCTTCTTCTTCGTCGGCCTTTCTTATCCTTCGTCGGCCGTTCACCGTAAGAAGACCAAAAATCGATCGAGAAACCAGAGAGAGAAAGGGCTTCTAAGGAAAGAAAAAGGGGTTCGAAGGAGAGAGGAGTTCGGTTGTGGAGGAAGAATCTCCGGCGCCGCACAGCCATTTTCTTGACCGCACTGCACCGCCAGATCTGATTTTTAGCAACCGCAAATTTCGCCTCTGTCAAACGAACTCGTTGAGATTCGTCTGTCACTCCGTCCATCTCAGGTCGTTCGTCGCTTCAATCCTCCCCTTTCACCTCGCCGGTCCGTCAAACGAGCATAACTCGAGCCTCCCTCTCAAGTTCTTTATCTTAGATCTTAATTTTTTTTTGAGATTTATTATAGCGATTTTTATTTCGCATTTGATTTATTTTTAGATCCAAAAATTTTGTTTGATTTTTGGTGTATATATTAGTTTAGGGTTTTTTTTTTGGTGATTTATTATATATATATTTTTTGGCGATCTATTATAGCGATTTTTATCCCTCGCCAGTCAGATTTCGAGACTCATCTCCGTTCTTCTCAATCGGTATGAGCATTATAGCGGTTTTTATTTCAAATTTGTTTTATTTTTTGATCTTGATTTTTCGTGTATATATTAGTTTAGGGTTTCATTTATAGATGTATGATTTTTTTTCCTCCCTTGTATAAACATAAAACATCTTAGGTTGGTGATGAAATGATTTGAATTTGGTTATATGTTACTATGTCAAAAATTATGATGAAATAATCTTTTGGATATTGGAGTTAAAATCACTTGCAGTAGTTAGAATTTTCTCTAAAAAGCCAAAAAACCCAAAAACCGCAAAGAATAGGCTTCATTTTTCTATAAAAAAAACCCTATTGTTGCGGTTTTGGGTAGAAACCGCAAAGAATAGGTTGTTCTATTACTGCGGTAAATTACCTATTGATGCGCCCTTAATTGCGGCGTGGCTAAAACCGCAGCAATAGGCCACTTAATGACCGCCGCAATAAGCAATTATTCTACTAGTGCAAACTGCTCTTGCAAGTAGACCGCATCAGAGAGAATGTAAATAGAGCAGTTCGATTGTGCAGATACAGGGAGAAAGACGCATATCGTAAGAGAGAGAATAGAGGTAGGTTAGTGAGTGAAGAAAAATGAGAGGGGTGTCTGATGTGTGTGGTAGAGCAAGCAGTAAGTTACAACTCATATAATAAGACCATATCGTTTAATACAAGCAAAACATGCCGCTCAAATATTCCAATGACACTTGTGCGAAGCGTCGAGCTAAAAGCGTCTAGAAATAGTGGGATTTGTAGTAGTGAACTATAATCGGGGGAGAGAGAACATCCACAAGAAGCAACCACTTAATATAGATTGACTCCTGAAACGACGGAATTTCGGTAGAACTTAATTCAATTCGGTGAAGCAAAGGACCCACTCAAGAAATTTAAGGCTTTTGCAATCAATTGTATGCTATATATGGAGTTGTGAAGACAAAGAATGTAGGATTGATAGTGTTTCTTGATATCATTTTGTTTTGTGTTGTTTAGGTGAAATTTCATGTAAGGACGAATCGGATCAATGAATCGTCGACAACTAGTTTAAACGGCTGCGACGAGATCGACTTATGAGGGGAATCAAGGGAAAAGACACAAGTGTTGACGCGGAAAAACCTAAGATGGGAAAAACCACAGATGGTTATGAGTCCACCAATCCACTAATGCAACTATCGTCAATGAAGGATGATAGTCAATACAGATCTAGATCTAATAATTGTGGAACAAATGTAAGTAATCGTAAAATGTAAGTAATGTTTGCTAATGAAAATGACAGCAAGTGTTTGCAAGTGTATTCTTGTTTGCTTTTGAGTGAGCATGGGAGCGTCACCCTTCTTTCCTAGGTTAGACAGCCTTTTCTAGCCTCTTCAACACGTCCCAGTCGTTCCACTAATGTAGGCCAGAATCTCGGAAAATCTCTAACAGCTCTTGACTATGTCCGACTTTATTTATTTAGTTCGCTGAGTGTACTTCCTTGCTGACAAAGTCTCGCACAAATGTAGCCCATCAGTTGTGTACTAATTAGTCCGGACCACCCGCATTAGTCATACGGTCCGGGACGAAACGTCGAACACCATCTTTGCATAGAAAGTTGACCATAACAATTTGCCCCAATTGTCAAGTGGGGATGTCAGCATTCTCATGAGACAATTGAAGTCTGTCGTACATCAAGAAGATAATCATCAATACTTAAAATCAAATAAACCAAGAGGAAAAAGATAAAATTTGAAAACATCCGAATAAATATCATTTAAGGCTGAATTTTTTATCCGTTAGAAGTATAAACCAATTATGACATCGTGAAACGGGCTACTATAAAAGTCGTGCCATCCTTTGTCTTTTTCTACTCTTGCACGCAAAATCTCCACTCTCTCCAATCTTTCTAGAATTCTCGAAGCAACCAAGGCTTTCAACAAGTTCACCGAAAAACTCCTAGTGACCCGGGTAATTTTCCGGCCGACTTCTTCATTAATTTAGCTTTACTATTTTCGAATTATGCCTCCTCGTCGCCGTAGTACTAAGGTAGCTACTGTGTCGGTGAACGATACAGAAAAATCAAAGAAAGAAACCATATAATCAAAACCAATTTTAATTGATGACGATAAACCCTCAGATGTAAAGTCTTCAATTACTGAAGGAGAATTAGGAAAATTCTTAGAAATTGCTAATCTACCAATTGATACCGTGATTAGAACATTGGGTGAAGATGAACTCCCCGAAAATTACCCCAAAAACTGGGTTGTGTTGTACGACTACCACTTTAAGATAGGTTTTAGGCTACCCTTCTCTTCCTGGTGAGAGACTTGATGCGAATCTATTATTTCAGCACAGGACAATTGATGCCCCAAGTCTGGAGGGTGTTGAGTGTGGTCGAAAGAGTGACTGCGACATAAGATGACCCGATCTCCCTTCAAGACTTGATGTATAGCTACAACGTCAAGGTCAAGAACAATAGACTATCTTTGCATGTTAGATCTGGTATGACTATGCCTGTAGAAGGGACTAACGTGAACAAAGAGGCTGGAAAAGTCGCTACGTCTTTGCGGAGAAGGCGTCACTGGGTGAATTAGGAGATTTCCTCAGAGGAGGGTGGAATTCTGGAGGTCCGTTCTATTTTACCTTTTATCGTATCGTCGGATTCTGCATCATTAACTTGGTGCTCACATCCTTGTCTTTGCTGGTATCGAACCCAATCTTCTGGAATACTGTGAAGGATTTAGAGACAAGATCGACTCATTCATCCTAATAGACGCACAAGAACGTTGTTTCTGAAAGATCATTGTTGCCGATCAAGGGAGTTGTTCGTCAATGGCATCAGGTATACATTCTTCGCTTTAGTCTTTATCATGCCCCATTGTAAATTCCTTATATTGTCACTCTCTTCTTTAAATAGCGGGATCTAGTCGGGCCGCTTCATGGGGGTCAATAGACTTAGCTACCCTGTCGGCCGTCCTGACAAAAAGGAAGAGGTCGAACGAAGAAAAGGAGAAAGCTAAAAGTATAAATGTGGCGATGTCATCTTCTGCTAAAGGGGACCCTAAATTGCTACCAACTTTGAGGACGATCAGTCTGATGCACCATTCAGCAAGATACCGAAAATTACTCCAACGTTTAAAGAAACAGCAAGCCTGACGCATACAATCGTCGTACCTAAGGACTTCTTGGACCACCGCAAGACGATGTGGCCTAAAGCATAATGCCTCCTCTTCCCAGCGACTGAGAGTTGCCTCAAAAATCAATCCCTTCCCAACATAATGATGGAAGGGACAGAGCTAGTAATTCAGGTATCCGTCGCAAGTCCTTGGTAACTCCTACATTTAGTCAGTTTTATTGTTTTAACTCTTATTCTTATGTGTTAACAGGCGACGCAACGTTTCCTCATGGTTAAGAAGGGAATACATGGGATGGTCAAAGGCCATCAAGCTCTAACGAAGAGGCTGGAACAATCTGACGTGATGCCGGGGAAGAAGGACAAAGAGTTTCGAGGTTTGACAGAGAAGATAAAAGCGCTGGAAAATGAGTCGGAGAAAAAGAAAAAAAAACTTGCTGACGCGCATGCAGAGATCGACATCGCCAAAGCTTTGATGGTAGAGCAGGAAGATGACATAAAACTACTGATAGACAGGGTTGAAAGGCTGAAGCGCGAGAGTGACTTGGTCGAAGCGGACACGACAACAAGGGTTAGGGCCAAACTGAATCACCAATTCCTGATGAAGCAAACTGACCAATAGAAATCCTCCGTCGACATTAATTTCTGCCTCAAACAAATGGGTCCAATATCGAACCTTCAAGGAAACGACGGTATAAAGGCGATAGCTGAGTCGTCTCCCTCTAACGACCCAAAAGAAACAGTGAAGGTAACTGAGGTCGAAATGATCGACAATGTTACAGAGGTCTTGCCTCCAAGTCATGGTGAAACGATCGAATGTGACTACGACTTCTATTGCAGCACCCGTAGACGAGCCTACTGATGTCTGATCAAAGCATGTTTCTCTTTAGTTATAATCTGAACAATTGTGGCTTAGTTTGAATGTTTTGGTTTCGTTTGAACTTATGTTGTCGCAACCAATTTCTTTAGAAAACTTTTTGGGTCTTCTAAGGAGGAGACCATATCTAGGAATTTTTTATTACTCTATTGATGTGCGTCGTACGTGTGTTATTGCCCAAGTAACTGCCATTTTTCTGGCGTCTATTGTTAGATTTAGCACCAAAGCGTCATAAATGTAGAGATACCATGCGTCTCAGGCAATGAGAGAGTAACTAATAAATATCACAAACACTTACTTGTAGGGAGTTCATATAGACATTAAACTGACGATGCTCCCGACGTTATGATATGTCGAACACTCTTATTTGCCTGCAACTTTAAATACCCATGCCTAGTACTTCATGACCTTACTTATTGAGAATCAAAAATTAGTGACCACAACAATCTCCATGTTATTTTGCACTTATTCCTGAAATGAAATGGTTAGACCTAGGTCGCTGGGTTTACAAACGACATGACGATGCATATGTCATCGTTTATTTTCATGCATAAACGAAAATTTGTAAAAAGACAAACAAACGTAAAAAGGGACTAAACCAATCAACTATGATATTCCTTTAAGTGGATGGCATTCCAACTTCGTGGTATCATTGATCCGTCTCGTCACCGTAGTCGTTAGGCTCCATTACCAATGACTTTGTCGATCTGGTAAGGACCCTACCACGACGCTCCTAGTTTATCTGCATTTAACTCTTGAGTTTATTGAAATATCTTTCTTAAGACCCAGTCACCTTCTCTGAATGCCTTGGCTTCGACATTTTTGTTAATACTTCTAGCGACGATCTGTTGTTTAGCTGCCATCCTTACTAACACTGCGTCTCTGAGTTCGTCTAAGGTATCTAAATCGGTGATGAGTTCGTCTCGGTTTTACGACTCTGTCATGAGGCCATACCTTGCAGTAGGGATTCTAACTTTAGACGGTAGAACTGCTTCACACCCATATGCTAGTGAAAACGAAGTTTGTACTGTGTTTGTCCTTGGCGTCGTTTGATTAGCCAATAAGATGGATGGTAGTTCTTCTCCCCACTTCCCTTTCCTTGATTTGAGACGCTTCTTCAACGTCTTGATGATGGTCTTATTGCTGGACTCTGTTTGTCCATTGGCTTGCCGATATCGCGGCGTCGAAGTTAACAGGGTGATGTACCATTCGTTGCAGAAACGTTTGGTTTTGTCAGTTATGAATTGCGACCCAATGTTGCATATAATTTCTGACGGGACTCCAAACCTGCATATAATGTTAGTACGTACAAAGATAGGAAAAATTGATAGGAACAGTCCCAACTATGGGCGTTCCGTCATTTTCAGTCCCAACTAAGGATTATTTCTGAGCGGTCCCAACTATGCATCATTTTTGCCAAAATTGGTCCCAGCTGACTGGTTACCTATTTAACAAATTAAAAAAAAAATTTAAAATTTTTTTTTTAAGTAAATTTTTTTTTTAAAGTAAGTTTCCTTCTTCTTTCTTCCTTCTTCTCTCTCCTATCTCCTTCATTAAAACAGCTATGGAAGCTTCGAAATCCCATCCCCTTCCCAACCCCTCCCCCTTCCACCCACTCTCCAACCCTCCCCCCACCCACTCTCCACCTCCCCCCCACCCACCTCCCCGCCACCTCTCCCACCCACCTCCCCAGCCTAACCCCCGAAATCCCATCTCCCTCCCCCGCCAACCCTCCCCCTTTCACCCACCTCCTCCGCCAACCCTCCCCTACCATCCCTCCCCTTCCCACCCCCCTTCCCACCCCCTCCCCGCCTACCCCGAAATCCCCTCTCGCCCTCCCTCCCCCTGCCACCCCCCCCCTCCCATCCGATGGTGTGGTGTCGTGGCGAGCGAGGGAGGAGCAACAAGTGACGCCCCCTCCCTGCCACCCCTCCCTCTCCCACCCCCCTCCCTAGCCACCCCCCAAAATCCCATTCCCCATCCCTCGCCACCCTTCCCCCTCTCCCCTCCCCACCACCCCCGAAATCCCCTCCCCCTCCCCTCCCCTGCCACCCATCTTCGTTCCCCGCCACCCCTCTCCCGCCACCTCTTTTTTCGAATTAGGTTCGGGATTATGAGAGACCGAATAGAAGGTAGTAGTAGGTGATTGGTGTAATGGAAGGTACTTCTTTGTAATGGCGAAAACATTGTGTGCGCTTGAGCTTCAGACAAGCCTCATGAGAGGCATGATTTTGTAGACTCTGAGCTAAGAAGTGGGTGGATATGTTTGTGAATAATGAAATTAAGTATGTAATTGACTGATTGCTAGTGATTAGGGCCGATGAAATTTTGTCAGGGATTTCGTAAGATTGACCTAGAAATATGGGAATTTGCGAACGAGGAGTTCATGAAAGATAAGAAGCAGGTGAAGCTCGAGGAGAGAGAAATTGGGGCAGAAACTCCGGCACCAGCAAGGACATGGTGGAGGGAGGAGTGAGAAAGAGGTGGAGGGAGGAGTGAGAAAGAGGTGGAGGAGGAGGAAGAAAAAGGTTGTGGCGAAAAAAAAAGAACAAAAAAAACACATTTTACCTGTTGTAGCAGGTCATTGACCTGCTGGGACCAATTTTGGCAAAAATGATGCATAGTTGGGACCGCTCAGAAATAATCCTTAATTGGGACTGAAAATGGCGGAACGCCTACAGTTGGGACTGTTCCTATCAATTTTTCCTAAAAGATATCACTTCCTTATCTCGTACCTGCTGAAACGAATCTGCTTCTATCCACTTAGAAAAATAGTCTATAAGAGCCAACATAAAGATCTTTTGTCCTGGGGCTAGAGCTAGTTTTCCAACTATGTCCATTCCCCATTTCATGAAAGGCCATGGAGTTAAGGTAGGATTCAATAATTCGGAAGGTTTGTGTGTCATACCTGCGTGACGTTGACAACTGTCACACTTCGTCACATACATGGTGGCGTCCTGCTTCATTGTCGGCCAGTAGTATCCCAACCTTAGCGCGCGATTAGAGAGGCTTCGTCCACCAGAATGGTTTCCACAAGTACCGTCATGAAGCTCTTGTAGAACTTGTGGCCATTGGTCGCGTTCTAAACAACGCAAAGAAGGTCCTGTTGTCGATCTTTTGAACAATACTCCTTGGATGACTACAAATCGCAACGCTTTGAACCTTAACTTTCTTGCTTCACTTTTGTCGTCTAGTAAGTCATCGTTACTCAAATAGTCTAATATAGGCGTTGTCCATTCAATACTTACCTCGTCATCATCGCCTTCTATTACGTCGACGGAACGGACGTTCATCGTTGACGCCGGCTTATCCAAAGCTGGTTCTGTCAGATGGACGAGCGGGACAGAGTTGAACGTTGGGTCTCTTAAAGACGAACCCAAATTGGCTAGTGCGTCTGCTTGGGCATTTAGTTCTCTTGGTACCTGTGTTACTGAAAAGGGGTTAAACTGTTTACTCTAACCTATAGCGATTTCCATGTACCTCGCCATCTTTGAGTCCTTTGCCGTGAATTCTCCTTTTACTTGACTGACGATCAGGAGTAAATTGATATACACTTTGACCGACTTTTCCCCCAAGTGACTGGCTAACGTCATTTCGGCTATTAGGGCTTCGTATGGAGCTTCATTATTGGTCGATTTAAAATCACATCATATGGCCCGCACTATCTTGTCCCCTTGTGGCGGCTTCAGCACAATACCTAGTTCTGCCCCTCGAAAGTTGGAAGAGCCGTCGACGAACAGGATCCATGGGTTGTTGCTGACGTTCGTGTACCATGCGAGCTATTCGTCTGCCAGCTTGCCTAGTTCTGGACTGAAGTCTGCCACAAAATCGGTCAATGCTTGGGATTTGATCGATGTACTTGGCAAATATTGAATGTCGAATCCACTTAGGGCGATTACCCATTTTCCCATTCAACCTGTCAACTCTGGTCTACGCAACACACTTTTTATGGGATAATTAGCCATGACAACAATAGGATGTGTCTTAAAATAATGCCTTAACTTCTTAGCTGATGTGACTAATCCTAATACGAGTTTTTCGAGAGAAGAATACCTGGTCTCTGCATCTAGCAAAGACTTACTAACGTAGTATATTGGTAATTGTTGATGGTCTGCTTCTCTTGTCAAAACGACACTTACCGACGAATTGCTGACAACAAGGTACATCTGTAGTATCTCTCCTTCCTTGGGTTTGGACGGCAATGGTGTTGTGGCTAAGTATGCTTTTAATGCTTGCTCGTGCTCGTCAGTCCAATTGAAGCATTTGTTCTTTCTCAATACATCGTAGAACATATGGTATATCGATTCACTCCTGATCGTCAGTGCTGCTACTCGTCCCGTCAATTTTGCACCTCCTTGACGTTTTTGGGTGATTGGATGTTAAAAAGTGCCCTGATTTAGTCGGGGATCCCCTCTATCCCTCTTTTTACGACGTACTCGAGAATTTACCTGCACTCACTCCAAAAGTGCATTTTGTAGGGTTTAGTTTCATGCCTTGTCGAAGGACTTCAAATGCCATCGTCAGGTGTTGAACGTGATCAACTGCTTTTTTTGACTTAATGAGCATATCATATATGTAGACTTCCATCGTGTCCCCTAGTTGTTTTTTGAACATATGGTTGACTAGTCTCTAATACGTCGCTCCTGTAATTTTCAGACCAAAAGGCATACCTTTATAACAATAAATACCTTTGTCGGTGACGAATGTTGTCTTTTCTTGATCGTCTGGATGCATGAGAATTTGGTTGTACCCAGAGTAAGCGTCCATGAATGTCAACATCTCGTGCCCTGCCGTCGCGTCGACCATAGCGTCGATATGTGGGAGTGGGAAAGGGTCCTTTGGACATGCTTTCTTTAGGTCCGTGAAGTCGATGCAAAATCTTCATTTACCGTTCTTCTTGCTTACGACGACGATGTTTGCCAACCAATCTGGATACTTTATCTCTCGAATCTTCCCGATCTCAATGAGCTTTTTTATTTCGTCATTGATGATTTGGTTACGTTCGAGAGTGAACTTCCGTCGCTTCTGCTTGACAGGTTTGTGATGGGGATTGACGTTCAGCTTATGTGTGATGACGTTTGGACTGATACCTTTCATATCTTCATGGGACCAAGCAAAGTAATCTTGGTTAGTCTTTAAAAAATCTATTATATAAACTTTCAAATCTGTTGGCAAGGAGGCTCCAATTTTGACGACTCTGTCGGGGAAGGCTGGATCGAGCACTACTTCATCGATTTACTGTTCGTCTGGTTCGTCGGGCGTCGATCCTCCCTGTAATTGCTAGATGGTGGCTTTGGATGGCTTGAGTGACGAACTATAACATTCTCATGCTGCTTTTTGCTCTCCTTTAATCTCTTGGACTCCCCATTTAGTCGGGAACTTGATCGCCTGGCGGTAAGTAAACGGGACGGCTTTCATCTTATGGATCCATGGAGTGCCAAGAATCACATTGTAGGCTGAGGGGCAATCCATGACGTTGAATTTGGTCTGGAGGTTTACACCTTTTGCATAGGTGGGCAAAATGATCTCTCCAATGGTTTGTTTTGTCTCACCGCTGAAGCCGACTAGCACCGTTGATTATTTTGTCACGTCCTTTTCGTCTAGACCCATGCCTTCCAATGCACTTTTGAAAAGGATGATGGCGGAACTGTCGCCGTCTACGAGAATGCGCTTGAGGAGGCAGTTGCTGATGGTCAGAAAAATGACCAATCCATCATGATGTTCGTCCTCGCATATATCGTCATCGTCGAATGTGATAGACATCGCCTCTAACCTCCTTTCATCGGTAGACCTGCAATCTTTAGGAGCACTCGACGAGGGGGATCCCTCTCTAGCTAGCCTTTTGGCTGCTGAATATGTTAGTCCACAAATATCGGATCCACCAGAAATGATATTAATTACCTTTACATGGGATGGCGACGCTAGTGGGTTTTGCTTCGGAGGGTTCTTGTCGAATGATGATTTCCTTTGTCGCTTAGGAGGTCTTGCAAATGGCGCTTGTTCAGCATGAACGCGACTTCCCTCTTGAGTGCAATGCAATCTTCGGTTTTATGCCCATGGTATGCCCATGGTCGTGATGGAATTGACACTACTTCGTCTGATCTTTCTAAGCGTCTGGACGATCGCTCTTGCGCGGCCATCGTACAGGAGCTCCGATTTCAGTTAGAGCGTTAACGACGCCTTCGATGATGTCGGAGAATCCGTAGGATTCAACATCAGGATATGCATTGGGATCTGCCTTGGCTTCGGTACCTGTACATTCTTGCACTTCATTAACGTTATGTACCTGATTTTGGACGACTATATGGATGACTCCTCCAAGTATGCCTCTTTGGATGAAGGCTTTTCGATCACTCGTTCCCTCTGATATGACGAGTGGAAATTGTGTTGAGGATTGCGTCATCTTCCTCCAGACACATTCAATCGCAAAATGAGTCCTTTCCTAAAATATTGAATAGCATTTTTGGTATCTAAATATTTAATACCAATCATTTCTTTGTTAAAACGATTATGATAATCGCGAACAGATTCTTCTGGCTTCTGGACGACGCCATATAGGTCGTTGGTTTACTTTTCTAGACTACGACTTCCTTCGAACTTATCTTAAAATTCGTTGACCAGGGTCGAAAAATTGCCGATGCTTCCAGGCTTGAGAGATCTGAGCCACTTCAGGGCCGGTCCAATCAATGTAGCTCCGAAGGACTTGCACATGCATGCTTCGACAAGATGCCAGGGTATGGACGCCTACCACATTCTCTGCTTGTATTGGGTGACATCCTCGGTCGGGTCAGTGGATCCGTCATAGGTGGCAGTCAGGATAGGAAGATTGAGCTTCTCTTTTGTGATTTTTTCCACGAACGATGAGGCTGCATAACCGTCACGATGCTCGACGATACTCGGTGTTGGGGCTCCAGGAAGTTGAGACAGAAGCCTCATCATGCGGCGGTTCTGCTTCTCGATCATACCCATGCGCTTCGCCATAAGGTCACCTTCGTTCAACGGGGTATTCTCTAGCGTTGCTCCGTCTTCATCTCCTTCTGAATCACTATCATCTCCATCGTCTTCCGGTTCTGCACAATCTGTCCCGGACAAGGATTGCATGGTTGGGATGTCTTCGGTGCTGAGCCAACATTGTTGTTTGGATGCTTTAGTCGATGCCAACTCCTCTTGCAGTTTTTGGATCCTCTATTGCGACGATGTGAAGTCTGATGACAATCGTTCGTTGGCCTTCTTCATCTCAGCCATATATGCCTTCATTTGGTCGTAGAGCTTCTGCATCTCGTCAGCGTTCATTGGTGCGGCCATTTCGTTGATGTTAAGAGAAAGTGGATGATCTAGCTGTCATTCCCAGGGTGGGCGCCAAATTGTTTAGGTGAAATTTCGTGTAAGGACGAATCACATCAATGGGACGTCGACAACTAGATTAAACGACTGCGAGGAGATCGACTAATGGGGGGATCAAGGGAAAAGACACAAGGAAGTGTTGACGCGAAAAAACCCCAATGAACATGGGAAAAAACCGCGGGTGGCTATGAGTCTACTAATCCACTAAAGCAACTATCGTCAATGAAGGACGATAGTCAATACAGATCTAGATCTAATAACTATGGAACAAATGTAAGCAATCGTAAAATGTAAGTAATGTTTGCTAATGAATATGACAGCAAGTGTTTGCAAGTTTATTCTTGTTTGCTTTGAGTGATCAGCATGGGAGCGTCACCCTTCTTTCCTAGGTTAGACAGCCTTTTATAGCCGCTTCAACACGTCCCAGCCGTTCCACCAATTTAGGCGACAATCTTGGGAAATCTCCAACAGCTCTTGACTACGTCCAACTTTATTTATTTACTTCACTGAGTCTTCCTTGCTGACCTAGTCTGCCACAAATACGGCCCATCAGTTGTGTATTTAGTCTGGATCACCTGCATTAGTCATACGGTCTGGACGAAATGTCGAACGTCATCTTGGTACAGACCTGCATAGATTATCGACCATAACAGATGCCACGAAGGGACAAATAGAAGAAAACGTTTTTGTGACTTCTACTGAGACAAACAAGAAGAGGCGGGGTGGGGAGAGGGAGATGACGAGAATAGGAGGATAATGTCACTGGTAAAAAAATAAAAACAAGAACAACAAATAAATATATTACAAGTGGTGATAGAACTCAAGCTAGAGAGAAGTATTGAATCATGTTTGAGAGATAATTGGAGAAAATATGAGAGAATGAAAAAGGAATTTTGATTTCGAAATATTGATTACGAGCTAGGAGATACTTAGGTAGAAAGATAGGACGAACGAAGCATCCCGATGACAGCAGCACCCCGGTTGCAGCTCCGGCAACACCGCAGCAACGGCAGAACGCCGACAAAAGACCACCGACGGAGAATGACATGCAACAGAAATCCCGAGTGAGCGAGAGAGAGAAGATGCGAGAATGGGGAATAGGGGTTTTAATTTCCCCCCCCCAAATAAATAACCGAATTCAGGAGGTTTTCATCTCAATTTATGGAGTTTAGATGAAATTCAAAACTGAAATTGGAGCTTTTCTCCTTTTGACACCATGAGAGAAGATGATGATGTATTGTTGTGTTTTCTTTGACAACAATTGACACGAGGAAGGGAGGGAGATATGAGAGATTTTTTTTTCTTTTACTTTAAAATACTCAACTCAAGTTATATTATTTCCATAGAACCAAACTAATTTCATATTTGTACTTCAGAAAACAATTTTATAAGTAATTCATAATTCTCAAAATATTATCATACTAACATTATCATATAATTAATAAAATATAATTAACCCTTAATTAATGCTGCTGAAAAGATGGGCTATTACATACTACCACCCTTAGAAGAAGTTTCGTCCCCGAAACTTGAAAACATAAAACTTTTGAACATTAGAAAACGAAAAGATTCACATGAAACGTTTTTAACGAGAATCAAATCAATTCACTTCTTAACTTAACTCCAATACCTCTAAAAATTTGCTTCTCAAACAAAAATCAATAATCTCGAATCCAAATTCTCCACAATCTCAATCAATACAATTTGATCTTTCTCTAATAGTTACTCAAAGCTAAAACCCTGATAGAGCTTTTCACTTTTGCAAATTTTCATTCTCAATACTCAACCTTCAATATCTCAATCTCTATTCTCAATTTTTTTTAACCAACTAATAACCCAAATCAATATAAAACAATCCCAAATATCTTTCTTAAACTCATATGTCATGATATGAAGACCACGACTCTAAAATAACCTTGCTCTGATACCACCTGTAACAGCCCGCACTTTCGAGCAGCTAGCTAATCATACTTAACATTCATAAATCTCAATTATCACCTCAAATTAACTTATCTTGCAGCGGAAACATAACTTATAAAATGATCCTGGACTTGGGTCAAGGCCCACAATATAACATTCCAAAACGTATATACAAAGAATTAATCTACAATAAGTCTCCAAAACTATGTAATAATACACCATAAAAATTTTCTTAACTAAACTATATCATCTCCACCATTGCTCATCCGGAAGTCATTTCATATAACACTTACGTCCATTTCCACTATCCATCTCAGAGTTCTTATAATACCTGCAAAATCAATAGCAATGAACACTGCCCCCACCATTGGACAGGTTCCAAGAACAAAATCAGCGAAACTGAGTACACACTGTTCAACCAGAAAATCTTTTTGGTGGCTTAAAACGTATTTACAAATTTAAGTTTGTCTTACGAGACAATTGAAATCAAGATACAGAAAATCATAACAAAAAGAATCATATAACAAATACTCAATACAATTTAACAATGTTACTTCTTGTTTCAAAATAATAATACGAATATCTCACAACATAAGTAGTATATCCCCAATTAGCGGAACCATGAGAATTCTATAGAAGTAATCCGATCTTCTAAGAATCAACTCCAACTCTAACATACTTTAAGTCATAAGAATATCTCCCACTTCGGTGTTTCAGATATAAAAACCTTCAATCCAATATGTATATCGTAGATAACTACTTTCATAAATTCCTAACGAGTTTCTTGGTGAATCATTCCTATATTCGGCAGATAAATTCCATAACTTGGGTGAGTAAAATATCACTACGTAGATAGTAAAGTTTGAAATAACTTTCCACGAAATCGCTTGCATATTCAAATACAAATTCTATTTTCTATCAGAAATCAGATTTCATATACTGGGGAAGAGAACACGAATAGAGTTGCCTTCCAGGCGAATTCTCTAAACTTTTACAAGGGACGTCTCCCGCTTCCGTTATGTACAGCTTGCAAGACTTTTCAGGACATGTCCACAGAATACAAATATACAGAATTACAGAATACATAATGTTGTTCGTCACTGCTCTAGCAGCTTCTTCCCCTCACAAAACAGAATCAAAATACATAATCTATATTTTCATATTTTCGAAAACTCAGATTCATAAGTCTCAAATTTTCATAACAGAATTGCTTTCGGGTATTTAATATACCCAAATAAATTGCTTGCATAATATAATCGAGTTTCTAGTAACTTGGTATAAATCAACCTTTTATAAAATTCATTGGCTAAATCCCTTTCAAATACGGACTTTAAAGAAAATATAGTCCAATTCTTTAGTCCTAACATAATTAAATCCCAAAACATAGTTTTTCAATCAGAATCCCAAAATAGAATGCAAGGTTTATATACACTTTATATCTTAGTTACAAAGTTCTTTGCTCAGAAATATCTTTCCAACTAATCTTATTTAACTTCTTATACGGCTTATAACCTGAGTAGATCTTGATATTTATACTTATGTTAATTATACTAAATATTGTAGTGTTGTCATATCCAAGTAGGACTTCTATTATTCTTCTTGAATACTCGTCCTAAAGTCAAAATGTTATAACATTAAACCTTCATCGCTCATATCCCTACACTTAGAAATGCAGATCACATGTACTTAGTCTCATAATATAAAACATCTTGGGACATATATTTGTAATTTAAGTGAAAAACTTGTTAAGTCCGGACTCATATATTAGAATCATAATCAACTCTTCCATTAATCTGATGTCTAACACTCGCTTCTCTCAAATTTTTTTTTAGAACTCTCTTACTTGAACTTCCAACTTTTAGTTACCCAAATGACAAAGAATCTTATAAAATAATTGAACTGACATCTCATACTTAAACTGACACCTCATTACTTTAACCTTAGTATCATATGATAGTTATTAGTGTTTCCGACTTTCTTGCCTCAATACTTTATACTTCTATGTCCATATTCTACCATATTTTATAATCTATAACTATTATTAAAAATATTTTTTCATCTTTCCGTGTTAATAATTTTATTATCTAACTTTAACTCATAGCCCATATTAGTTTTAAACCTATAACCCATAACAACATTTTTCAAATATTTAAACTCAATGTTCATATTAATCTTAATTCTATATTTATTTCATTATCAGATTATCTCACTAGTTCCCAAGCATTCCATTATACAAGATTCATATTTTCCCCAGCTTCCATTCTTTACCTTACTATTTCAATTAGAGGATATCATCTCTAAATCTTTTATTTGTCCTCACTCCATATTCATAGTAGAAAACTCTCGATTTGGATATAGTCCTTCACAACTTAGGTACTACGACTCATTATACTGTTTCTCTACTCCTTCGATACATCACTCATCTCTTGAGTTATTATATTACTAATATAAACATCATATATTCGATTTAATTCCCAATACTTGATTTATGTTAATCCAAAATTTACAACTTCTTTGCTCAGCATGCTTAGAGGACCCATGCTTAGAGGACCCATGAAATTCCTGTAACAGCTCCTTTACTCTACTAAACATTTAAACTCCGAAAGTTACTTCCAGATTTACAACCTTAATTGTCCAACTTAACTTTCTCAGATAACAACCTACATTCTAAAGTAGAACTCTTTAAACAAAACAACTTATTATACGACCACTCCAACATGGATTTTCAATTTTATAGAAACTTAATTCCAAAGATTCTTTAAACACACCTCTGAATAATGTAATATGACTTTTGATATAAATTTCATCTCTTCACAAAAACAGAATAAAAAAGCTTACTTTATAGCATCACCAATTTAAACTCCAGCTAGTATCCCAAGGATTTATGGCTAACCCCGGTAATTATCATATATCCAAACATATAGATAAATCTTCCATAGTTCATAATTTGTACTATACTTAACATCTCCAACAATGGTTTGCTTTTGAAATCTCCATCCTCAAACTTTCCATGACCCAAATAATCTCAGCACGCAAAACTCAAAATAAGACATATAGATCCTGAGATTTTATATCATAGTCAAACTTTCCAAACTCATATTTTCAAAAAGTCAAGTCCACATTCCTTGATGGAGATAAACCAATATACTACAAATCTTTGTATCTTGAACATATATTTCAGAATTTGTATATAGCGAGTTTGAATCATAAAACACTTGACCATTACAATATATTATTCGGACTTTCAATAACATTCTTAACTTTCATATAATATCTTCACATATGGGTCATCGATTAGTTTATACTATTAAATCTCAGAAACCAGACATATTCTAACTTATACTATTAGATCTCAGAAACCAGAATATTCTTCAATATAGAACAAGATTGACTTAGTATAGCAGAACTTGGTATCCTTGGATAACCTCTTCAAATTTTCGAATAAAACTATATATCTTCCATAACCAAAACTTACAAAGATATATCTCAATTCAAAAATTAGGAAATCAATGACAAACACTATATGCTCAAACACTTGGCGTTAAATCATATGCTCCGGAAAATCCGAAAAACATAGTATTTAAGAATCACACCTTGAAACAAGCTAGACTTTATAATCATAAATTGATTACAAGTTCAAGTCAGATCTAATTTCACTTAATAAAATCATGAAATTCATACAACTTGTAGTTGCGCAAACAAATGTAGTTATAAGGTGGATGGACAATGTGTACCTTTACATGATCCCTAAGATCATAGATACTTGATCACCAATCTTTAGCTTGAACTTCATAATTATCTTCGTAACCATTTTCAAACAATCACCACCGAACAATAACGACAATTAATATCCATTCTCACCATACTTTGGATAAAGAAATTGACTTATTCATTCTTTCTAAACTCTCTTATGAACTAACCACAAACCTTTATATACAAATCATTTCATTAACCAACTCACATTTTCTACCCCACATGATACCTTTAATTCCCTATTTTAAATTATAGAGAATATAATCAAACAACATAATTTTTAAAATCAGATTTTACATTCTTACTTAAGAAGAACCATTTCATATTGTGAGCTTCAATTGATGAAATAAGGATAAAATATTCAATCTTTAAATTGGCCAAACTCTTACCCTAACTGATTTTGCTTATTAACAATAAGATTTAGAGCTGAATTTATTTATGAAATCAGAAAATCCAACCAATTTGTAAGGACTTGAATGACTATAATCAAACAAGAGGAGGAAGAAAACTTAGCTTATACTTATGAATAAGAGGAGTACACAACAACGACAGCAATCTACACTTAGAGCACCACGGTGGCCCCACACCTCACGACAAGACCGTACAGTACGGCGGTAGACCACGGGAACAGTGGCAGCAGCACAGCACAGAAAACGAAGCAGAGGAGAGAGAAAGATAGGACGAACGAAGCATCCAGATGACAGCAGCACCCGGTTGCAGCTCCGGCAACACCTCAGCAACGGCAGAACGCCGACAAAAGACCACCAACGGAGAATGACATGCAACAGAAATCCCGAGTGAGCGAGAGAGAGGAGATGCGAGAATGGAGAATAGGGGTTTTAATTTTTCCCACCAAATAAATAACCGAATTCAGGAGGTTTTAATCTCAATTTATGGAGTTTAGATGAAATTCAAAACTGAAATTGGAGCTTTTCTCCTTTTGACACCATGATAGAAGATGATGATGTATTGTTGTGTTGTCTTTGACAAAAATTGACACGAGGAAGGGAGGGAGAAATGAGAGATTTTTTTTTCTTACTTTAAAATACTCAACTCATGTTATATTATTTCAATAGAACCAAGCTAATTTCATATTTGTACTTCAGAAAACAATTTTATAAGTAATTCATAATTCTCAAAATATTGTCATACTAACATTATCATATAATTAATAAAATATAATTAACCCTTAATTAATGCTGCTGAAAAGAATGGGATATTACAGTTACAACCAATACCCCCCCCCCCAAGGCGGGGATGGTTGAGAAGTATACATGGCCAGCTTGCAGTAGCAGCTTCAATTGAGGAGAAGAAGAACATTAGTGAACAAATCAGCAAGTTGAGACTTTGTTGGCAAATAAGTTAACTTAATCAAACCTTCAAGCACTTTGTTCCTTGCAAAATGACAACTTATGTCAATGTGCTTAGTTCTTTCATGGGATACATGATTCTTAGCTATGTGAACTGCTGAGTGATTATCACAATGCAATGTGACAGGAGTGAGATTAGAGACATTAAGTTCTTCAAGCAACCCAACTAACCATGTACTTCTAAGGCTGCAGACGCCATGTCCCTGTATTCTACTTTAGAAGAAGATTTAGAAACTCCGTTTTGTTTATTTGACTTCCAAGTGATAGAAGAACTTCCCATAAGACAAGAACATAACCAGTAATAGATCTTCTAGTATCAATGCAGGAGGCCCAGTCTGAATCTGAGTAGGCTTGGAGAGTAAGAGTATCATTGGAAGAAAGGAGAATTGCTTGACCAGCTGTATGATCAATGTATTTGAGTGTGTGATGAAGAGATTGAAAATGTGAAGATCTAGGAACTTGCATAAATTGACTCAAGCTCTAAAAAAACATAGGGGATGTCGGGTCTGGTATTAGTGAGGAAGTTGAGTTTGCCAAATAATGACCTATAATGTTCAGGATCAGGTACAGAAGCCTGAAGTTTAAAATTGAGAGGAAGAGGAGTCACAACTTTCTTAGAAAGATTTACCCCAACAGCAGCTAATAACTCTTTGGTGAATTTCTTTTGACTGAGGATGAAACCTTCACGGACATATCCAACTTCAATACTAAGGAAGTAATTGAGCCTTCCGAAGTCATTAATGTTGAAAGCTTGATGAAGATGAGACTTAAGAGCATCCATGCTGTCAACATTAATTTTAGTCAAGGCGATATCATCTACATATACTGCTGCAATGTAAATCAAATCTTTATCCTTCTTTATAAACAATTTGCAGTTATTTTTAGACTAACAAGAACCCTGTGATGTTAAAGCTGAAACCAGTTGCACATTGCACTGCCTAGAAGCATGTTTAAGGCCATATAATGACTTATTAAGCTTACAAACCTGATTGTGAGGATTAGAAATACCATCTGGTACTCTCATATAAACATCCTCAGATAAATCTCCATGCAAAAAAAAATATTATTCACATCTAGTTGAAACAAAGGCCAATTTTTAGAAGCAGCTAAGGCAATCAAGCACCTGATAGTGCTCAATTTAACTATAGGAGATAAGGTATCTTCATTGTAATAGCCCAAATGTTAAGGTGGTTTAATTAAAATGTAATTATACTTTAGTAGTTTAATTGAGTTATTAACATTACCTTGAGAATATGATTTTAGATGTCAAAAGTAAAATTACAGTTTTACCCATGAGTTGTTTTTTTTAGAAAAGAAAAAAATGATTTTTACACTCATTCTCCTTCTTCTCTGTCGTGGCTGAAGGATGTAAAGCCACCTCTCATCTCTTCCCTTCGTGTCCTCATGTGAGGCTTCCAAGCAAGAATTTCTTTTTGTCAAATTTCATTCCACTCAAAATAACTTCTCAATATCACATAAAACTTTTCAGAAGCAACTTAAAGATCTGAAATTCAATTTCTCATTCAAATTGGTTAAAGAATCAAAACTCCCGATTTCTTTGCTCTCTCTTCTGGGTCGGGTTGTGCTTTTAGTTGCATGCGCTGCTGCCGGCGGTACACCGCCCTAACCGGTGTTGCCAGCGTGTTGCGACTGCCGCTGCTGCTGCTTGTGTTGCTTGCCGGCGCTGCCGCCGTTGTTGTCCCTGACACTTTTCTTTCTCTTCTCCGGGTCTGCTGTGTTCGCCGCCGCTGCTGTGGTGGTTCGACCACCACCGGTGCTGCTGTGCATTGGTATCGTTATGGGTACGTTTCATATGCTGAAGTTATGGGTTTAGTTCAATTCATTCCTTAAGTTTTGATTATAAGAGGGATTGGTACCCAAGTTTTGATCTTGATGAATTCTAATTTCTTTGGCAAACATCAAATTCATGTATAATCAGTTTTTGATTAATTTTGATATAACCTTGCAAAAAATCAGATTTTGTTCAAGTAAAAGATTGAATCTTTCCTCCTATAATACATTGAGATGTGTTTTGAAACTTTATAATCAAAGATATACTACTCTTAAGATGTTTATGGCTTCTTTCATCCTTTTGTTAAAATCTGATATGTAGAATAGTTAAATCAGGTTCTTAGTTTAATATAGGTTGTGAGCTAAATTTTATTGGATATTGTTCCGTGATCGATTAGGTGCAGAATTATGATTTTGAGCTATGTAGAATCAGTTGGCAGAGTTGAGGATTCAGGAATTGGAATTATGATTTTTGATAATGTATAAATTGGAATTGGTTATGGTGTTGCTTCCTAGTTTCAGAATACTTTGAGAATAGTTAATAATTATTGTTATTGTGGGCAAGCTCAGTTAAATAGTATCTCTTTAAAGAATGCTAGTTAAATGAGATTATATTAGAAAGAATGAGTTAGACTAGTTTCCAATTATCAAAAACAAGGAGTGACTTCTGATTCTTATTATTATTTATATTATGGTTACGGATATTGATGTGAGGAGCTCAAGTATGTTGGATGAACCAAGACTCAATATGGAATATGGTAGAATTCGGAGATGGAAAAAGGTACACATTGTCCTTCCACCTTATAACTACACTTACTTGCGCAACTGAAAGTTGTATGAATTTCATGATTTTTCCTTAAAGGATTTATAGTTCTTACTTGAACTTGTTATGGTTTTATATTTATAAAGTTCAGATTATTTTTGAATGTGTGATTTTAAAATGCTAAGTTTTGGTGATTTTCCTTGAGTATATGATTTGACGCCGAGTGTTTGATTATATATATAGGGTTCTGCATTGATTTCCTAATTTTGAATTGAGATATATCTTTGTAAGTTTTGGCTATGGAAGATAGTTTTATTCAAAAATTTGAAGGAAGTAAAGGTTATCCAAGGATACCAAATTCTGTTACACTAAGTCAATCTTGTTCCGTATTGAAGAATATTATGGTTTATGAGATCTAATAGTACAAGTTAATCGATGACCCACATTTTAAGATATTATATGAAAGTTATGGATATTCGATTATGAGTATTTAAGTAAGAATTATTGATATAATTTCCAATGTCCTTACAAGTATAATATTCAGTGGAATTTCTATATGCTTTGCAATAAGGGATATGATTAAGTCAATGGGATGATAAGCTTATGAAACCTAATTAGGTGTTTGATAAAATTCATCTATATATAGTTCTAAGGTGTATAAGTGTACCAAAAGTTTCACTTATGGAATGGTGAAGTGTTTCCAAATATAAGTTGTTATATAAATTCCGAAATATGTACAGGATACAAAGATTTTTAATATATTGGTTATCAATAACTTTGAGGAATATGGACTTGACTTTTGAAGACATGAGTTAAAGGTCTGACTATAATACAAGATTTTCAGGACGTATCTTATTATGAGTTTTGCGTGCTGGGGATTACTTGGATGATGAAAAGTTCAAGGTTAGAGATTTCTAGATAAATTGTTGTTTGGAGATGTTATATATTGTATAACTTATGACTTGTGAAAGATTTAACTATATGATGGATTTATGATAATTACTATAGTTGGGCATAAATCCTTTCGGATATTAGATTGAGTGTAAGTTGGTAAGTTATAAAGTAAGCTCTCTGATTCTGTTTTTGGGGAAAAGAGGAGTTTATATTAAAAATTAAGCTACGTGTTGAGCTTCAATTATAATAAGCTTGGACTATATTTCCTTTAAAAGTCTGTGTTTGAATGGGTTTTAGCAAATGAACTTTGTAAAGGATTGAATTATACTAAGTTATTGGAAACTCAAGTATATTGTGTAAATTTGAGTTTGTATATGATATACCCAAAAGCGATTATGTTACGAGATTTTGATATATCTGACTCCAGAATTATGAATTTGAGTTTCAGAAAAATATTGAATTGTGAATTATGTATTTTGATTTCGTTTTGTAAGGGGAAGAAGTCGCCGGAGCGGTGATGAACAACATTATGTATTCTGTATATTCTGTATTCTGTATATATTCTGGGAACATGTCCTGAAAAGTCTTGCAAGCAGTACATAACGGAAGAGGGAGATGTCTCTTGTAAAAGTTTAGAAAATAATATTTATTTGAATGTGTAAATGGTTCCGTGGAAAGTTGTTTCAAACTCTATTTCCGAAGTGATGTTTTACTCACCCAAGTTATGGAATTTATCTGCCAAATATGGGAATGATTTACCAAAAACTCGTTCGGAATTTCTGAAAGGAGTTAGTTACGATATACATATTGGATTGAAGGTTTTTATATCTGAAACACAGAATTGGGAGATATTCTTATGACTTAAGTATGTTAGAGTTAGATTTGGATTTAGAATATCGTATTAATTCTATTGAATTCTCATAGTTCCGCCAATTAAAGTATATACTATTTATTTTGTGAGATATTCGGATTATTATTTTGAAACAAGAAGTAACATTATTGTGTTCAAGTATGTGTTATATAATTCTTTCATTATGACTTTTCTGTACCTTGATTTCAAATATCTCGTAAGATAAACTTAAATCTGTAAATATGTTTTAAGCCACCAAAGATTTTATGGTTGGACAGTGTGTACTCAGTCTCGCTGACTTTGTTCTTGGAACCTGTCCTGGTGGGGGCAGTGTTTATTGTTAGTGTCTTTGCAGGTATTATAAAAGCGCCAGAATGGATAATGGATCAAAGGCGTTATGTGAAATGATATTCCGATAAACAATGGTGGAGGTTATATAGTTTAGCTCACAAAATTCATATGGCATATTATTGTATAGATCCATTCAGTGTATAAATATACTGGGTTATTGTATTGTGGGCCTTGAACCTCAGGTCTAGGATCGAGATATGAGTTAATTTTTGCTGCATGGAAATGTAACAAGATATTTACTTAATGTTAATTGAGATTTGTGAAAGTTGAGAATGATTAGCTAGCAGCTCGGAAGCGCGGGCTGTTACATTCATAATCCACCCTATACTTTTGGCTAAAACCTTTTGCAACTAATCTGGCCTTGGACCTTTCTAAGGATCCATCAGCTTCATTTTTACTTTTACAAACCCATTTACTTCTAATAATTTTTTTTCCCACGAGGAAGATCAACTAGCTCCCAAGTGTGGTTGTCATGAAGGGCTGTAATTTCCTTGTTCATAGCTTCAATCCAAAGTGGGATTGTAGAAGCTTCATCATAAGAAGAAGGTTCATGAATATCACAAGATTGACTTAGAAACGTTGTGTGAGAAACAGTATATTCAATATAGGACACCAAATTGCACCAGTTAGAACTAATGGAAGAAGAGTCTGAGGAAGAGATGTTACAAACATAGTCAGTAAGATAAGCAGGTGGCTTATAATGTCTAGTAGGTCTTTGTGTGGGAGAAGAAGAATTTAGAGGCAAATGAGATAAAATAGGTGATAGATCAACAAGATCATTAGAAGTATCAGAAGTAGGAGAAGAAGAAGAAATGTGAGATAGGAGTGGTAGAAAAAGATTTGTGGAAAATGAATTTAGAGGAGGAGAAGGTGGAGAATCAGGAGGTGAAGTGGTATAAATGGGAAAAATGTCATCTTCAAATGTGTGTGAAGATGTAGAAGAGGGAAGATAAATAGCAGATTGTTTAGGGAGCGGTGAAATGAAAAGGGAAGAAGTGTACATAAAACAACACATATCCCTTGATACAAATACTTTATTGGTGGCCATATCAAGAACCTTATACCCCTTCTAAGAGTTTGAATAAACAATAAAAACACATAGGGAGGCCATGGGATCAAGTTTTGTTCTATGTACTCTGGAAGTTGACATATAGCATAAACAACCAAAGGTTCATCTATAAGGTGTTCCAAAGAAGCATCGGTGTTGTGTAAGGTAGCATAAGGAGTGTGGTTGTGCAAGGGCTTGAGAGACATTCTATTGATCAAATAAGTAACACAAAGCACACAATCTCCCCAAAATCTATTAGGAATCTTAGACTAAAAATATAAGGCTATGGCTGTTTCCAACAAATGCATATGCTTCCTTTCAACTACTCCATTTTGCTGTAGAGTATCATTAATGATGCCTTATTTCTGATATGAAAAAAACTTTATTTCATAGCACCCTTACAAAGCTCCTTAGCATTATTAGACCTTATGCAAAGAATTTTAGAAGAAAATTGTTCCTCTACATACTTAGCAAAGTTAGTCATAATAGAAACAACTTTAGTATTGTGTTTTATAAAATGAATCCATGTAAATCTGGAGAAATCATCCACAATTGTCAGAAACTAATGACAAGCTAGTATAGGATTTAACCATGTAAGGACCCCACATATCAAGGTGTGTCAACTGAAAAGATGAAGTAGTATGTGTACTACTAATGGGAAAAGATAGCGTATGTTGTTTATAAACAAGACAAACCTACCAGATACTGTCTACAACATAATTTTCACAATATAATCAGGCTTAATCAGCTTTATTTGAGAAAATGGCAAATGAACCAACCTTAAGTGCCACAGTTTGGCATTATTAACATCAGTTGAACAAGCATTAGTAGTAGAAACACGTGAAATTCTAGTAGAAGAATTATCTTCAACACAATACAACCCATTGGTCAGATTACCAAGAAGAAATGGTTGCTTGCTCTATAAGGGATCATGAATAAAACACTTGTTGTGAGAAAATTAAACTTCACAATGAAGACCATTGCACAATTTGCTCACAGAAATCAAATAAATTTAAAGTCTAGAACATGCTAGCATAGCATAAGAAGAGGATTCTGACTCACTGAACTGAGCACCAGAATGATGAAAGTCTGTCATATGATTTTTCAACATCTCCATGAGTTGATAATATTGTACAATAGAAATGCTATTATCAGAATCAGTAGAGGAATCATCAGCAAAGGTTGAGTGACAACAGCAGCAACAGTTCTGTTGTCTTTGAAGCCTTTGAACCCTAATGGATAGCCATGAAACCTGAAGCACTTTTCATTACTGTGGCCAGGTACTTTACAATGAGTACAATAGTAGTTTACTCCCTGTCTTTTGTTCACATAAAAGGAACCAGAATTGCCAAAAAATGAAAGACTTATGAGAAGAAGAGTTATTGTACTTCTGAAAAAGTACAAGGAGGTTTATAACCTTTGTTACCAAATCTGGTTATCAGAACGATATGTTAATGACTCAGTTTGAGTGGAGAGTGTAGCAATCTCCTTATGTCTTTCTTCGTGAGAGAAGAGCCTATAGGCTTGTGTAATCTTAGGTAGGGATTGCAGCATCAACACACTCCCTCTAACAGAAGAATATTGCTCATTGAGCTTCATCATAAACTGATTAATCTCTGCTCCTATTGTCTATCAATAATCTTCTTACTGACATAACATGTACATTTGTTACATGTACAAGCTGAAAGTGGATGTGCATCATTAAGAGCATCCCACACAGTTTTGATATTGGTAAAAAAATCAGTTATACTTTATGACCCTTGAGTTATTTTAGTTTATTTTTGTTCCAATGTCTAAACCTGAGTCATAGATGCATATCCAAATCTTTCCTCTAAATCATTTTAGATCGATATCTACTGCATTTACTAAGAACATAACACTCTTAGCTATTGTATCTTCAAGATTGAATAACAGCCAAGAATATACTAGATTGTTGCATCTCTCCCAAATTTTCAGATCCGGTGAATGCATCATCAGGTTTCTTGATGTCACCAGTAACAAATTCGAGCTTAGTTTTGGCAAAAAGAGTGAGAATCATAGCTCTTTTCCAATTAGAAAAGCCTTCTCCATTGAACCTAACAGATACTAGCTGATTAGAACTAGCATCAGATGGTTGTATATAAAAGATGCTAGTAGGATTTTGGTTTGGAGGTAGAGTTTCAGGTTGAGATTAAGGCATGATGAAGAATGCGGTTGACACCAGAATTATCAAGACAATAAGGTAAGGAATATGAATAAGAAGACAAGAAGTGAACAAATTATGAGACAAACAATTTAGATTTGCTGGAATGAAATTTAACAAACACTTAGTGTGCAGATTTGAAAGGATGAAAGGAAAATTTTGTAAATACAGAGATGATAATGAATCAATTTCCTATGGATGAAGATTATGAATAACTATCAACCACAATTTCATAATCAAATTATAGAATTAAAAAATCACAAAGTTATCACAAAATTTCTTGGTGAAATCAACAGATTCATAGAATTTCAAATGAATTTAGGAGATTCATAAAATCTTTAGATGTAATTTCAGCAAACACATAGAATTTTAGGAAATATTTCAAAGAAGATTACGAGATTTCAGAGAAATTCAGAAGATTTCTAAGAAGAATTTTGCCAAAAATGATGAACCTCATCTTCAGTGAGAAGAAGAACTTGAATTCTTCAAGATTTTGCAGAAGATCATATCAAAAAGAGCTCAGCAAGCTCTGATACCATGATAGAATTCAAGCTAGATAGATGTATTGAATCATGTTGGAGAGAAAATTGGAGAAAATATGAGAGAATGAAAACGGAATTATGATTTAGATTTATTGATTACAAGCTAGGAGAGTTTTATGTACAAGTGATAGCAACAAACTAAACAACTTATAACTAAAAGCCAGCTAACTTGCCAGTGTAGTAGTAGCTAACAGATTTAGAAACTGACACTAACATCTTTTATTACATCAGCAGTAGTGTTACAACCAATAAGTGGAGTTTTTAAAGGGTTTGACAAGTGAACATAAACCCAAATCAGTTTTGGAAGGGCATCCTTAAACTTGGGATTATTGAGAAATAGATGAAACTCGAGATATATGGTGGAAGAAACCCCAAACTTGGTAAAAATGGTGTCAATGTTCCCTTATTTATAATGGTACGTAGATAAACTTTAATAAGCTATAACATGTACTACTTCAATTTCTATATACTTGAAACATACTAAAGGAACATGAACCAAGGAGAAGGAAAGATAGTGAAGCATGGTCCGTGTGTTTAACGATTAAGAAATGTTTTTTGTGTACTATAACTCACCTAAAAGTAAAATATTGCAAGAATTATATATGTGATAAGTCATATTTATATATAGTTTTAAAGTGCATTTAGGTTGCATTTTAGAGCATTTAAATTCATATTTAGGTTCATTATTGCATCATATTCTTAAGTTATGTTATTCTATTCCTATTCGGTATGTTTTCTTATTTTTGATGAATTTCAGGTAATGAGAACGTATTTGGAGTATATTTAGCTGAGCTTGAGGATTAGGAGCACTTGGAAAGAAGCTACGATGCATAAGGATCATATGGATATGTCATAGTATGAGTTTGAGCGAAAACGAAGCGGAAAATCATTAGAAGAAATATGAAAAAGGAATCATGTATACTCTTCTGATCATAACTTTTGATGTGCTTCTTAAAATCAAGAAATTCCTATTGGGTTGGAAACTAGACTTGAAGGGCTTTCCAACGATAGGTCACACGCCCCAAATGAACTTCTGGTTTAAGAGATACAGCCTTCGCAAGTTGACACAAAAATCGTAGTTTTCCCGCCCGGTCGACCGGGTGAGACAAAATTTTCTTCAGAGTCCAAGGCATGTCCGCCCGGTGAACCGGGCGAGGAAGGAGCCAAAATCGTATGCGCGCCCGGGCAGCCTCAACCGGGCAAAATTGTTCCTTTGCTCGTAAGTTCAAGACAACGTCGCCCGACCGGACGGTTTGGCCCGGTCGACCGGACGGTTTTTCGGGAATGTTAATCTTTGCCTTTTTTTAGCCGATTTTGTAAAAACTATAAATAGGTCTTCTCTCTCTCTCCCAACACCTCTCTTTTAGACATTATATCTTATTTTTCTGCGTTTTTAGGTTTAGTCTTCTTCTCTTTCTCTCTAGTTTCAGTTGTAAACCCTAGTTTTTCTTATTCTTCTTTAATTCATGAATTCTATTAGTTTCTTTCATTAATTTCTTTAATTATGTTTTCTTTTATTGTTTTAGTTCTTATTCTTTGTTTCATGATTGAGTAGTCTTATTTTCTAGGGTCTGGGAATCCATGTTTATAAGATATGATTATTGATTGATATTTATTCATGGTTTGATTAGTCTTGATATTTCTAATTGATTAGTGTTTATATTATTAATCTTGCAATCTGATCAATTGTCTGATTAAATATTGCTAATATCGAGTCATAGATCGAGAGATAGTACTCTTTAGAGGCTTACCTACAATTAGCAAATTGATTATGTTGAGCGACCGTACTAGCATATGTTGATTTGAGAGCGTTAAGGCCCGACCGTAGGATTAACATGTGCTCTAGATATCTGATTAATTTAACCATTGATGATATTTTGATATATTATAGTTATAAACATGGTAAACCATTGCCCTAGATCCTTTTTAGTTTGATTAGTTTAGAACTTTAATTCTCATATTCCTGATCTTGTTTAGTTTCTCTATACCTTAGAAGCTAGATTAGAACAACCATCTCTCTGTGGATTCGACTCTACTTACCCTACTACATTGTTAGAAGGTTTGTTAGGAATTATTTTTGACAGGTGTACGACAGCCTATCAAATTTTGGCGCCGTTGCCGGGGAGACGGTATTGTTTTATTTAGTTTTATTGTTGGTGATACTAAACTGTATATATTTTTTTTCTTCCCTTTTGTGAATAGTTTTTTTCCCTCTCTATAGTGTGTTGTCATGGAGGGGTATAATTATAGTTCAGAGGGGGATGTTTTTTCTAATTATCAAGGGCAATATGATTATTCTGGGTATTATAATGCAAATGATTATGTTTATGATGCATCATATGATTGTCAAAATTTACAAAATCTGTGCATGAATTCCAATGAATATTCCCATTACCCTAATGAGTCTTATGTGCCTGATTATACCCAATGTTATCAGCCTGAAGTGAATAATTATTTTCAACCCGAAACATTAGAGCTTCAGGAACTTCTTAACATGATGAAAGAGTATATTGTTAAACAACATGAAGATTTAAATGAATTAGCTTATGATTATCAAAACATGGCGAAATCTATTGAATTACTTGCTGTGCAACAATCTACTAACCAACAGGTTATACTTGATGATTCTGATAATGGTGTTGAGAATAATTATACTTCGGAGGAGAAATGCGTTGATTTGACTCATGATAATTTGGTAGAAGGTAAGGGTGTAATTGGTGAAGTGGGCAGTTTGTGTCTCTATGTTGACGAATCCATAGTTGAGAGTGAAGTGTCTGACACTTTTTCGATAAACTTTTCATCTGCATATGAGTCTAAAGTTGAGAGTGAGATAATGCATGAGTCTTTGTTGGTTTCATCTGATACTGTTTTTGAGTCTCATGTTCCCTTCTCTAAAAAAACTTGATCTTATTCCTTCTTCCCCTTTATTATATCCTCCATCGTTCCTTCTTTCTCCCCATTTGAATGACTCTCATGATAATGTAAATGATGTACAGTTAGTTTCTTTTCTTCCTTTTGAGTCATGTAAAATTACTAATGATTTTTCTTCTTCTTGTAAATATAATTTTTCCTTTGATTTTTCTTTTTGTAGATTTAGTAATTTTTTAGAACTAATTTTTTTTATTTTTCCTTTCCACTCTTATATAATATGCTCTGAGATGTTTGCAGGAACATAGATATGCTTCTTAGAGCATTGAACTATTATGAGTGATCTACTAGTCTTAAACGGTCATGCAAGACCTTAAATTTGCGCTTATCGGGAGGCAACCCGACTTTGTTCTTTTTTTTTTTTTTTTTGGTTTGACTAACTTTGCTAATGTGTGATGAAATCTTTTGCTAGGTACAAGCATAGCCAATTTTTTTTGGCTAAGTTCACTGCCTCATTACAACTATCGATTGTGGTGGAGGTGTCGATGCTTTTTGACACTCCCTTTGATTACCCACCCCTTTTGTAAGTTGTACCTCTCCTTCATTTAATTCCTCTTTGTTCACATTGAGGACAATGTGTCATTCAGCTTGGGGGAGGATGTTTGTCATCATTACTTAGCGCATGTTAGTTGCATTTAGAGTAGTTTTTTTTATTGCTTTCATGGGATGTTGCACGGTTTGTACCGCTCACTAGGAATGGGAGTTTACGTGTAACCAAAAAAATTGTACTGCTTTCTTAGTTGCATTTGCATATATTTTTTATCTCATATTAGACTTCATCTCATTTTAGTTGCATCTATGGGACTATTGCTAACACTTTTTGAGAACTTTGTTGATATTTTACTACAATTCATAAGCATCATTTATCTTGTTCATGATTCTTCATAGCACGATTGTTTCGCAATTGATTGTTTGTGGTAAAATTGATTGATCCCTCTCTGGCTCGATTTAGCTTTACTGTGCAGACACCTTAACCTAGTGAGCTTCTGTGCCTATAAACTGACATATCGGTGTCAGTTCTATTCTTTCATGTGTGATTAGTTCCTCGTTGTTGCATTGATCTTGATTTTGACTTAGTACTCCTTGATATTTGATAGTGCATACATTTTGATATGATTGAGGCATTCTATTTAATGATCTTAGCTCCAGAGTTATTCTTTTTTTCATATTATCCTTCCTCTAGCCCCGCTGAGCCTTTCTGACTATGTTTGATTGCTACCTACATTACAAGCCATTGGCCTCATTTGATATTTGTCCTAAGCCTAGCTTGGGGGAGCGAGTATTAATTTTGGTTTGGTTTGTATTGAATTGAAGTGCTCTATTTGTGGTTTAGAAGGATGAAAAAGTATGTTTAGTGAGCTTTGAAATTGAATTGAAAGTTCGAAAAAAAAGGAAAAAAAAAGTGAAAAATGAAATGAAAAAGAAGTGAAAAAAAAGAGTTGTGAATAAAGTGAAGTAAAAAGGGTTATGATTGAATTTCTTGAATGAAAAGTGTTGTTGATTATATTTGTAGATTGTTGGTTGTTGCACGGAGTTGTTGTGACCTTTCTTGGTCATGTTTTCAGTTATATGATGCTCCCCCTTCTTGGTTTTTCCACCACAATTCCCAAATTATTCCATACCTTTAACCTCAGCCCCATTACAACCCTTAAAAGTCCTCTTGATCATTGTGTATTATATTATTGAGTATTAAGTGAGTCAAAAAGTCAAAGTTAAAGAGTATATGTTTCATCTGAGTCGACTTGTTTTAGGTTGAGTGTCATCATTTATCCTTTAAACACATGAGAAATTTGAGCGCACATGACTATAGTGAGGTCTGTCAGGTTTGTTTAAATCCAGCTTGGGAGAGATTGTATGCGGTATGATTGGAGAGTCGATTGTGATACATGACATGCTATGCGGCTTTGTTCGAGATTGTTTCGATGCTTGGTTTGTGTAGTGATTATATCTCTTGTGTTTTCAGTTGAGTGTTTAGCCCTGTTGTAGTCCTATATTATAGGTCGTCTTTCTTTTCCAATGTTTATGTCTTATTGCTCGGGGACAAGCAATGGTTTAGCTTGGGGGAGTTTGATAAGTCATATTTATATATAGTTTTAAGGTGCATTTAGGTTGCATTTTAGAGCATTTAGATTCATATTTAGGTTCATTATTGCATCATATTCTTAAGTTATGTTATTCTACTCCTATTCGGTATGTTTTCTTGTTTTTGATGAATTTCAGGTAATGAGAACGTATTTGGAGTATATTTAGCTGAGCTTGAGGATTAGGAGCACTTGGAAAGAAGCTACGATGCATAAGGATCATATGGATATGTCATAGTACGAGTTTGAGCGAAAACGAAGCGGAAAATCATTAGAAGAAATATGAAAAAGGAGTCATGTATACTCTTCTGATCATAACTTTTGATGTGCTTCTTAGAATCAAGAAATTCCCGTTAGGTTGGAAACTAGACTTGAAGGGATTTCCAACGATAGGTCACACGCCCCAAATGGACTTCTGGTTTAAGAGATACAGCCTTCGCAAGTTGACGCAAAAATCGTAGTTTTCCCGCCCGGTCGACCGAGCGAGACAAAATTTTATTCAGAGTCCAAGGCATGTCCGCCCGGTCAACCGGGCGAGGAAGGAGCCAAAATCGTATGCGCGCCCGACCGGGCGAAATTGTTCCTTTGCTCGTAAGTTCAAGACAACGTCGCCCGACCGGGCGGTTTGGCCCGGTCGACCGGCGGTTTTTCGGGAATGTTTATTTTTGCCTTTTTTTTAGCCGGTTTTGTAAAAACTATAAATAGGTCTTCGCTCTCTCTCCCAACACCTCTCTTTTAGACATTATATCTTATTTTTCTGCGTTTTTAGGTTTAGTCTTCTTCTCTTTCTCTCTAGTTTCAGTTGTAAACCCTAGTTTTTCTTATTCTTCTTTAATTCATGAATTCTATTAGTTTCTTTCATTAATTTCTTTAATTATGTTTTCTTTTATTGTTTTAGTTCTTATTCTTTGTTTCATGATTGAGTAGTCTTATTTTCTAGGGTCTGGGAATCCATGTTAATAAGATATGATTATTGATTGATATTTATTCATGGTTTGATTAGTCTTGATATTTCTAATTGATTAGTGTTTATATTATTAATCTTGCAATCTGATCAATTGTCTGATTAAATATTGCTAATATCGAGTCATAGATCGAGAGATAGTACTCTTTAGAGGCTTACCTACAATTAGCAAATTGATTATGTTGAGCGACCGTACTAGCATATGTTGATTTGAGAGCGTTAAGGCCCGACCGTAGGATTAACATGTGCTCTAGATATCTGATTAATTTAACCATTGATGATATTTTGATATATTATAGTTATAAACATGGTAAACCATTGCCCTAGATCCTTTTTAGTTTGATTAGTTTAGAACTTTAATTCTCATATCCCGATCTTGTTTAGTTTCTCTATACCTTAGAAGCT
>CANSZD010000649.1:5000-262623 GCA_947648045.1 Beta corolliflora | reverse complement strand
TTTTGGCGCCAAATGGAGGAAGAAAGGATGCGTGGGCGTGTATGTCCGCATTGCGTGCTTCTTTAGATTCGTTATGTTTCGAAAAGATTTTTTTAGATATGATGATGGTTTAAAATGGGAAGGTTATAATTGGGCCTGGATATGTGGAACTTATGATTTTGATTTAGGGTTGGAACCTACATACATGGACTATGGGCTTGTAAGTTATATCCCAAAAATACACTGCAAGAAAGGATCTTTGATTACATGGTGGTAGGCTCTTCGACTTGCAAACGGGCGCCAGGTCAATCTCGCTGCTCCCATTTTTTATAAAGGATTTACCCTTATTCATGCAATAAGGGTCTAAACCAATCAAAAAGTTTATTGTAAGAGTATTGCATTGTCATATGGAGTAGTATGATTGATGCAAGATAAATTTACTTTGTTGAAAGAAAAGAAGCAAGTTGAATTAGGGCGATCTTTGAAAAACAATCTTTGTTTATAATCTTTTAATAATTAGGGATAAAGTTTGCATGCGTCTAAAACCTCCCTAAATCAATATTTATTATGATTCGCACCACTTATTACCTAATCTTTAAATGATTTACTTCACTTACATGTTATATTATGGTTCACATCACATCATTTATAAAATTAATATCGATAATTAGTCATAGGATTGAAAACTCCATGAAATATGGGCTTGAAGCCCAAAAGAAACTACAGATTAGGATGTTGAGTTATATAACTATCCATATGGACCATTTACTAGTAAAAGATTATGATTATCAATTGTCTCATTATATGTCCTATTTAGTATTTTATGGCAATGCCTGCATCACCTTTGTTGTTACAAATGCAATTAACGAACAAAGTATTAATGAAGAACAACACAAAAGATTTAACTTGGTTCATTAACAAGTAAATGTATTAATGTCATGTCCAGTACGAGATGAAAACAATTTTTATTATTTTTTGGAGAGAGTATGATAAGTGACATTTATGTCAGCTTTTAGGGAATAGTTTTTAGATTGTTTTCGTAGTTTATTTTCATTTATTTTCAATCTATTTAGCCTTTATTTCTTAACTTTTATATTATGTAGCTTAATTTATTTATATAGTGATTTTTATTAGTTTTTAGCTCTTAATTTCATAGTTTATTAATTTTCTTTGTTTCATTTATTTTAGAAGGATTAGTTTAGTTTTTGTAATTAATTTCCTATTTTATTCCCTTTTAGTCACTTTTAATTTTATTATTTCATTTTATATTTTCTTTATTTTCTATATCTCGTTCTTCCTTCGTATTTTGGTTTTTCTTGTAGGTGTGCGCTTTGGAGGTGCGAGCATCAAAGATAGAGTTAGTTTTGGAGTTATAATCGCAAAACTTATCCTCCCACCACACTCTTATCCTTAACCCACACCACATCACACCACCTCTATTCAACATCCTCCACCCACACTACATCACAAGCCACCACCTTCCTAACGCACAACATTACAGCACCACCTCCACTCCATTAACGCCCTTACTCCACCTGCGCAATCTGTCCAAAGCCAGAAGGGAGCGGGCGCTCCTTTGTACACCGGAGCGGGCGCTCCGTTCGAACTCAACAAAAGCAGAATGTTAGGCAGAATGCATGAGCGACCAATGAGCGACCTCGGAGCGGGCGCTCAAAGAAAAACGTGCTCAATACTCATTAAATGAATTGACGGTTGTGATTCATTGAAGAAAATCCTCCATTATTTACAGAAGAATTTAGGAGAAAAATCAAACCAAAATAAGAAAATCGTACGGTCATCATTTGATGAGTGTTGATGAATGATGTTGATGCAATGAAGATCGACGGCCATGGACGTTGATGGTGATGATTTTGGCGAACTCGGCGCAGCGAAGAAGAGCGAGAAGAAAGAAAGGGGGTCTGATGGTTTTAGTTTTGGGTTTTCATTTTTCAACTTTCTTTTTCCTTTTCTCTTTCTTCCTTTTTTTCTCCCTTGATGTACTTCACGTGTTTCCCATTTCTAATCTTTTTCTTTTCCTTTTTATTTCTTCCCTTTTTTTACTCCTTTTCTTTTACTTCTCCTTTTATTTTCTTCCCTTTTTTTATTTTCTATTTAGTTTTAGGAGTAGTATAAATACTTTTTATTAGACCAAGTTTTTAGCCTAAGTTTTATTCACCACTCTTAGTTTAGATATTTTTTAGGGTTTTTAAGGAGGATTAGCCCCATAGATTAGTTTAGGGAGAAAAGGGAAAAAGCTCGAAAGAAGGTGGAAGATTGTAAGATTGAGGTGACACTTGTATTGGAACTTTCAACCATTAATCAATGAGAATTTCTTACTCTATCTTCTCTTTTATAGCTTTATTTTAATTGTTTTCATTAGATTAGTTGTTAAATGCTTAGTTTAATTATTTATGGGTTATTTTGTTTAGTTTAATGTTAGATTAATGTTTAGTATCATGTTATTAGTGGTTAATTTCTCTAAAGTCCTCATTTTTGTATTTATGGAGTAGTTTGTTGGTTAGGGTTTGGGTGAAAACCCAACCATGATTGAATTGGGCATTTGAGATTGGATTTGGATATTTGCGTGATTAAATTATTATTTGTCTAGCTTTTCTAATCTATATTGCATTCTCTTTGATCACTTGAATGTTGTATTGGATTGGAGTAGATTGATTTAGGTTGGCATGAGAGTGTGACCTATTGATTTCTATTATTGACTTGGGCTTATTTGAACCTCGGGATATGTTAGTAATGGATGAGAGTCCTTATTTGATGTCTTTGAGAATTTCTTCGCCTATGAGAGTAGGATGAGAGTTTTATGTTGGGTCAATAGCTAATTCAAGTAGTGTTCATGCATTATATCTATGTTTGATATTCTTATGCCTATTTCATGATTAGTTGGTGTTTAATCCCATCTCCTAACTTTAGTTATCCTTGATATTTAGTTATTTTCGTAGTTCTTAGTTGGTTATTGACAATTTCCGACTTGATTCCGGCCTAGCTTGTTGTTTATCAACACATTTTGGTGTTCCCTAGTCCTTGTGGAAGAATGACCCTTGCTTACCACTTTACTTAGGTTAGTGGACTAGTTAGGTAGTTTGACCTTAGGTGTTTTGTCCAACGACCAAAATACCCTATGTCAGAGTACAAATTACAGAATTATTGAGGCAAAAGTTAATTAGAACGTTTATATAGTACCATTCTAATAAACTAAACATAATTGGCCTAAACCCGAAACTATAACAGAAACAATTTGCTAATACTAACTAGGGATGACAATTGGGCGGGGTGCAAAGGATGGTCCCTCTACACCCGCACCCGCATAAAATTTCCGTATTGATCCCCGCCCCACCACCCATTGTGGGGAAATTACCAAACCCATCCCCGCCCCAACGGGTACGTAGCTAGACTCATCCCCGCCCCACCACATGCATGTGTACCTACGCCCACTTCATACCCGCAACTATTTGATGGGTCAAAGCTCATATTACAAATTTAAATTTTGCGAAATAATTAAGATTATTAATAATATGATCAGTATATAACATGGATTTTTATAATAAATTTTCTATTATATACTATGTTTTTTAAAAGATAGGAGGGTATGAGATGGAGGAAAAGCGGAGCGTGGAGTGGGGCGGGGATGGGGTGGGTATAACATAAAATTCACACCCGCTCCACCATCCATTGTGGGTACGATTTTCATCCCCGTCCTCGTTAAACCTAGATGGGGCGGGTCTCCTACTTGACCCACCCCCGCTGACATCCGCTAATCCTAACTTTCAAATACCAGTTACATTACAAGACAATGCAACCCTTCTCATAACTACCCAAGATATCAAGAAATTTTTGATAAATAGATAGAAGAGTATAACAATGAACGAACTAATTTTGATTGGTTATGACATTTAGGATAGCACCACATCATGTCATCGTCCATCTAATTTGGTTCTTAACAAAAGAAACGTACCACGTGCACTCTGCTTAAACTTCTAATACATGTGTTTATAATCTCATTTAAAAATATTAACAATATATAGTTACTAGGATTCGAACACATGACTTTTGAAATAAAATGTGAGTGTTTAACCACTAATACACTACAATTTCAATGCTTAATGTTTCAAAGTAAAACATAATAAAGTCTTATAATTATATGTAATCATAAAGACATATACAAGTTTTTGATCTCTAACACTTTTAATAAGTTACAATATTTTTATTAAGTAACAAAAGTTTTTTTTTAAAAAACAATTTATCAATGCCATAACGTCCATTTTTCAATTTTGCACTAGACATAATATTAAGAAAATCTAATAAAATCAAGTATGAGATTTATGAATAATAATATATTTGATAATTGTAAATGACTCGCGGCATCGCTAGGGATAAAATACTAGTTAAGAAATTATTTCACGTTGGAGATTTGTTGAGATATGCCTTGAATGATCTGATGCTAGGATTAATTATTAATATATTTTAACGAAATTATATTATGTTAATTTATAATGGGAAAACAATTCTTGTCTACAATTTTCAATAATTTAATGTGTTAGAATTCACAAGATAACTTTTGACGTTATGGTCCTAACTATGACCAGTTTACTTTTAAAAGTCCCAACTTGTAATTATCTTAGAGTGGTCCTAACTTTTAGGGTTCTCTTCCCAAAACGAATAATTAATTAGCTTAATTAAACTGCTAAACAAGTTAATTGAGACACATCAAACTCATCTATTAACCAATTTTTAATTAATTGAAGCCAGTGGAAGAATCTAATGTGTCATAATTAACCCATCTAGCGAGTTAATTAATTTATTTGAATGACCGTTTTTGCAAAGAAACTCCCCTAAAGTTGGGTCCACTCCGAGATAAACAAAAGAATTGGAATATTTCAAAGTGAACCGGCCATAGTTTGGTTGGTAGTGTCGATTTTTCCCCTTTTTTTTATAAGTACGATAGATAAGAATAAGAATCCTCTTCCGAATCGACAACTTCTTGCGAGGTTTACTGAGTCGATTTTATAGGTCGACTTTCTTTAAGAGTTAGGAGGGATGGTAAAGGTACCTCATCCCAAAGAGAATCCACAAGATAATGAATAATTGCAATTCATAAGTAGGTTAGTTTTATACAGAACTTTTTTTTTTTGAGGGGGGTAGTTTTATACAGAACTTAGATAGTAATCATTTCGAAATAATCTGAACAACTTGAGGTCTGACATTTTTGTATGCCAACCTAAACTTTCCTCCATGCATTCAATATCTTCATTGTTCATAGGATATACACCTACGTTGATTGCTAGGAAGGTTCATCAATGAGATGTTGATATTTTGGACCTAGTCCATCATTTATATCATAAGCTTCAAACAACATGTGGAGCCCAATATTCAATCATCATACATATTCATCTTGATTTGATACAGTAACTCTGATCTCTGAAGCATCATATGATGTTAACTTATAATAACTATTAACTGAATTTCCATAAATGATTGTAATGCAGCTAGCAAAGAATGAGATGTTGCCTGATCAGGACATGAAGAAGAACGGCAAAGGAATGCGCCCAAACCGCTAAGACTCGGAGGTATAAGTCCACAGCCAACCGACATTGGCCCCATGCATGTATTGTTAATTGGTCCCTTCAACGACCATGCATGACATTGACTACATGCATGTTGCATTGTCAAAACAACTCGAGAATGACTCTCTTTGCGTCTTGTACGTCTATCGATATTTTCCCAATTAACCGAGATATCTGGGGCGGGCGCGGATGTGTCGTCGTCGTCTGCCGCACCCGGTCCAAAAGATAAAATTTCTCCTACTCTCTTTTACACTAAGGTAGTATAATGGAAGTAGGGGCGTATCCATGAGGGAAACGAGGACGAGCTTTAATATTCGGCGTGATTCGAAACCTAGGGATAAGTGGCAGGCAGTAAACCTACTAATAATTACAAAGAGGGGTTTCAAGTTGATTTATAACTAAACTACAACTAACTAGCATATAAACAAAATGAGAAATCAATTATAGGAAGATCTTGAATCCGATTAACATTCACTTCAATTCATTATCGATCCTTGAACCTCCACTCTAATTATTTCCATAATTATCTATTGTCGAGAATTAATCTCGTGTTCTCCTTATTCTTAGTTGAATAGAAGACGATCGCATGACTATAAAACCCTAACCAAAGGATAACCTAGTCCGATAGCGGCTAAGTTCAATCCAATAGCAAGAATAAACACGAGAGAACCAACGACACTGCTAACGCCATACAAGCGATAAACATTCAACAGTTAATTCAATTTCCCCAAGAAATAACCAAGATGATCAGCATCTAAGCTACTCCCTAGTTTGCTACCAATTGATAAAAGAATAAAACAATCCGATTCTATTCTTAAATCTAGCATTAGATTAATTACACAATCAAACTAGCAACGTTCCTAGCATAATCATGCAAAAATCATAGAAAGCAAGCATAGAAATTAAACCATAATCAAAGGAAATAGAAAGAGAGGAAAGATCTCACAATAATGCTTGAAGCTCCATATTAATCTCATTCAAGAACGGTTCAAGCTATAATCGGCATAACATAAGCCAATCCCATAATTGAAATCTACAAAAACTAAACTAGAAAATAAAAACTAAAAATGAAGACAACAAGAGAGGAGTGGAGTTTTGGAGACTCCCTCTCCTTGTGGGCCTGTGGCTGCTGCCCCCCTAGGTCCAAAAACAAGCTTTAGTATTTATACTAAAGCTCAAAAATCAGCCGACATTTAGACCGACCTAGGGGTCGCGAGGTGCGAGTCTGGTCGCACCGTGCGAAGGGTGTTCTGCCTTCCAAAACGAGCTGAAGCCCAGCGCCAAACCAAGCAGGTCGCACCGTGCGAGATTCCTCGCGAGGTGCGAGAAAGAAGGTCGCGAGGTGCGAGCTAGCGCTGGGCGAGCGCTGGGCTGAGCTGGGCGAGCATGCTGGGCGAGCGATGGGCGAGGCTTGGAGCTTGGTTGTGTGCTGCTGGGCTATGCTTGGTGCTGCTGTGATGGGCGAAGCTGCTGGGCATGCGATGCTCACGAGAGCCTGGCTTGGCGAGCTTGTGGTGATGCTTAGGCTTGCGGTGATGCTTGGGCTTTGCTCGGCTCAAATGCACTTCACCTTGGAAGCTCGGAATACATGACGTTAACACCAATTATCTAGCAAAGCTCCGAACTTCCGCTAAGGGTTAAATAAAACATGAACGTTAACAATTACAATCAAACCCTTAGCAAAGTGCACCCAAAGTTACGTAAATACTACGTGTAACTTGAGCGTATCAAATACCCCCACACTTGAACTTTACTCGACCTCGAGTAAACTCAAAATGAGGATCACCAAATAAATCATCACCCAAGCTAACGACAACAACCTACACTCCCCACCAACTACATCATCATCATCACATCTTAACGAAATACGCTCAAAACCTAAACGTAAGGGACGATGATTCCCCCACACTTAGATTCAAGCTACTATCAGAAATACAGACGCGACAACAATAATCACCAAACGACAACCAAAATGTGAGCTCAAATCCTGAAGGATCTCAAAGGAGTTGAACCCACTCCAACGCCACAATCAAAATGACAACTCGCCTAAAACCTCAAAAGATAAACTAAAACTACTACTACAACAACTAATTTAAAATAGCAAGCCATGGAATGAAGACAAAAAAGGGATAAATTCCATGCTTACTCCCAAAAACAAACAATCAACCAAAAGAATGCGAAAGCCAAAACAAAACTTCACAAAATCAAGGATGAAATAACCAAACCAACCCGAAAACGCTTTCCACCTTATGACACCATCTCCGGCAAATGAGCTTTCAAAGTATATAATTCTCTCTTAATCTCTCATTTTGCCTAGGAGCCCTTTCGGGTTTTCATCCTAGCTTCACACATTTCTTTTTGGTTGCATCTCACCATCTTACCCGCTCAATATAAGCCACTTTTTTGCATAGATTGCCCTTTCGGGTTTTCAACCTATCCGGGCCCCCATTTTTGCCTGAGTCGCCCACCCTTGTGGGTTTTCAACTCAGCGGGTTTCATTTCATCACTTTTTTTTTATATTTTTTTTTTCATTTTTTTTTTTCATTTTCATTTTTTTTTCAAATTGAAAGTAATATATACAACATAGATATACAACATAGATACATGAGAATGAGAATACCCTCCCCCCTACTTAAACTACACATTGTCCTCAATGTGTCGACAATTAAAAGAAAAAGTATACTGAAAATAGGGGGGAAATTTGAAAATCGGGTAAATCGAAGATCGATGGTCAAAACTCATGAAAAGCAATCCGTCAAACTCAAATTTCTTAACAACACCAACTCAAATCTCATAACTCAACTCACAAACCCTCTCCCCTCGAATCACTCAAACAAATGACAAGTTCAAAAGTTTTGAATTTTTGAGATTTGCACCTAGCTTAAGAGATCGAAAAGATACATTAACAATCTCAATCCTCTAGTGTTACCAACTCCTAGCTATTGAAGTCCTCCCAACGGATTTTCTTTTGTGGATTTTGGTTACAAGCGGATTAAGATGTGTTGTTGTTCGTTTTTAGTAAGTGTGGGCGGTGGGTGGAAGAAAATTTGTTGTGGTGGTGGAAATTTGATGAGAAAATAAAGGAAAAGAAAGAAAATAAAAAGGGGTCTCGGGTTGCCTCCCGAGAAGCGCTGTTGTTTAAAGTCGTGAGCTCGACTTAGTACCTTAAGCTTAATCATTGGGTTGTGCTCCATGTGTGACAATGGTGGTTCCATGTCAATCTCCAATTCAAGTACCTGCATAATTGATTGAGAAGAACCCTTGCAATGCATTGTTAGCACAAACAAAAACAAAGAGCACAAACAATATCATCCAAAAATCACACTAAATACAAACAAGTAACACCGTTTCCCCGGCAACGGCGCCAAAATTTGGGCGGGCGCGGATGTGTCGTCGTTGTGCACCGCACCCGGCCAAAGATAAAATTTCTCCTACTCTCTTTTACACTAAGGTAGTATAATGGAAGTAGGGGTCGTATCCACAGGGAAACAGGGACGAGTTTAATATTCAGCGTGATTCGAAACCTAGATTAAGCTAAGGGCCGAGAAACCTACTAATAATTACAAAGGGGGGTTTCAAGTTGATTTATAACTAAACTACAACTAACTAGCATATAAACAAAATGAGAAATCAATTATAGGAAGATCTTGAATCCGATTAACATTCACTTCAATTCATTATCGATCCTTGAACCTCCACTCTAATTATTTCCATAATTATCTATTGTCGAGAATTAATCTCGTGTTCTCCTTATTCTTAGTTGAATAGCACGATCAGCATGACTATAAAACCCTAACCAAAGGATAACCTAGTCCGATAGCGGCTAAGTTCAATCCAATAGCAAGAATAAACACAAGAGAACCAACGGACACTGCTAACGCCATACAAGCGATAAACATTCAACGAGTTAATTCAATTTCCCCAAGAAATAACCAAGATGATCGCATCTAAGCTACTCCCTAGTTTGCTACCAATTGATAAAAGAATAAAACAATCCGATTCTATTCTTAAATCTAGCATTAGATTAATTACACAATCAAACTAGCAACGTTCCTAGCATAATCATGCAAAAATCATAGAAAGCAAGCATAGAAATTAAACCATAATCAAAGGAAATAGAAAGAGAGGAAAGATCTCACAATAATGCTTGAAGCTCCATATTAATCTCATTCAAGAACGGTTCAAGCTATAATCGGCATAACATAAGCCAATCCCATAATTGAAATCTACAAAAACTAAACTAGAAAATAAAAACTAAAAATGAAGACAACAAGAGAGGAGTGGAGTTTTGGAGACTCCCTCTCCTTGTGGCTGCTGCCCCCCTAGGTCCAAAAACAAGCTTTAGTATTTATACTAAAGCTCAAAAATCAGCCGACATTTAGACCGACCTAGGGGTCGCGAGGTGCGAGTCTGGTCGCACCGTGCGAAGGGTGTTCTGCCTTCCAAAACGAGCTGAAGCCCAGCGCCAAACCAAGCAGGTCGCACCGTGCGAGATTCCTCGCGAGGTGCGAGAAAGAAGGTCGCGAGGTGCGAGCTAGCGCTGGGCGAGCGCTGGGCTGAGCTGGGCGAGCATGCTGGGCGAGCGATGGGCGAGGCTTGGAGCTTGGTTGTGTGCTGCTGGGCTATGCTTGGTGCTGCTGTGATGGGCGAAGCTGCTGGGCATGCGATGCTCACGAGAGCCTGGCTTGGCGAGCTTGTGGTGATGCTTAGGCTTGCGGTGATGCTTGGGCTTTGCTCGGCTCAAATGCACTTCACCTTGGAAGCTCGGAATACATGACGTTAACACCAATTATCTAGCAAAGCTCCGAACTTCCGCTAAGGGTTAAATAAAACATGAACGTTAACAATTACAATCAAACCCTTAGCAAAGTGCACCCAAAGTTACGTAAATACTACGTGTAACTTGAGCGTATCAATATCAGTGGCGAATCTTAAACCAAAAACTTAGGGACCAAGGTTTGAACTTCCATCTTCTAATTTTAAAATTGTATTGTTGACAACTCTACTACAAATCTATTTTTATGTGTATATCTTCAATATACAAATATATATACAATCTAATAAGCTATATAAAAAAGTATGGGCCGAGGGACAAGCCTAGATCTATACCCGTTCCAACTAAGATCCTCCCTTGCTAGATAATATCCGTAACGTAATAGCAAAAAGTATATATATTGCATGTAAAGGGTATTTTCGTCATTGCACTTGACTAACTCGAGAATAACTCGAGAATGACATTTTTCGCGTCTTATCTTTAGAATTATAATTTACCTAAATGTCTTTAATGTTTTAAAAAGAATCTCTTGTGTTGAAGGGATACATTCGTCATTTCACTTGACTAAAAAAAAGTAGATGAGAGAATTCCATAAAAGAGGGAATATTTTGTCGTTTATGTTGTAGGGGCACATGTTAGAGAAGAATTTCTTTTTAAGTGAAAAAATTAAATACGTGTTTTGTAGGAAATTGATTAATGGTAGTAGTTTGGGAAGGATGAGGAGGTAAGAAGATTGGCGTGGCTTTGGCGTCTGCATGTCAATGTCTTATATTTGGTACCCCATGTGAGCACGTATATGTGTAATTAAATGATAGTAATGCTCCGAAATGAGTTTTGTTAAATAGTAGCTAGAATACACTACTATACATAACAAACTTTAATTTCCAAAAGTTTTCTTCATTTATATAGGATGTATTCCTCCATCTTAACGCAAACAACTCAAGTGTTGATGAATATTCCATTAGATACATCATAATTCATACATATCACATCGTCTTTGAGGCCCATGCAACGTTGCATCAACATCTCACTAGGGACATAACAACGAAGTAGGGCTAAGAGAGATACATATGGATGCACGTTGTATCAACGCCAATCCCTAAAACGGACTATGTAATTGATCTGCGGATCTTATATCCGATCATTTGTGTATTATCTATCTGCAATTTTATTTATTAATAGTAGGTTGTTATTATTGCCATGGTTCAACAGTTATAGTTCTAAAATACATTATATTTACCAATAGTAAAAAGTGATACATATAAGTGTAACTAAACAATGGAAAGAAGATTTAAGTTCTTTTATGTGTGAAAAAGTAGAAGATTTGGAGAGCTGAGCGAGTGAGCGATAGTTAAGCTATCAGTTTTATAGTGGTACATAGGGTTTTGGAGCTAGATCTACGTACTTGCGAGACTTATTTGCCATTTCATAAAACAACGTTAATTCCTTTTTTTAAGCTAGACATATAACTACATAAGACTACTGACTTATTACTATAAAGAAGTGTGGTTGGTTTACTGGACCACCCTACCTTCCACATGACCCTGGTAGGTTCAAAATTTCTTAGCTTGTATAACAAATAAAGACCCCTCTAAAGACGTGGAGAAACATGCTTTTTATAAAAGAACGTAATACAAAAAAAGGTTGTTTGGTTGGAGGAATTATATTAGGGATCGAATAAGGATAAGTAATCTAAAAAATGAACTTTTTAGATTGTTTAGGGGGATAAAAATAGGGATAATATTAGAGTTGGCAATTCGGATCAACGTGATGTATTCATATGTGGTCTCGTTTATAATTTTGGTGGTTTTTTTATAAAATAGGTCAAAAACTATATAAGAAGTAGTAAGATAATGCATAAATGACAATGTGATCAAAATTGGGTCAGATCTGGGACAATTTTATGTACGTGTTGCATCTTTCATTTTTCTCTCAGCACTATGACCAAATCTAGATAGATTAAACCTGCTTTTTATCCAACAAAAACGTAATATCATGGGAGGATGTATAACTTATAAGAAGAATAAATAAGAAATTGTGTAGATTAAAAAGAAACAGAGGGAGTATATGTTCGTCTTTATGCAACAATCACTATAGATGTTCAAAGTGAAGTGTATAAAAAGTGACAAAGTTCAAAAAATGTAGATTACAGAGAAACAAAAGGGGTAGTAAAATACTAGGGCTGGCAAAAGTTGACTCAACCTGATAACCCGACCTGAAATTGACCTGAAAATTCCGGGTTTGGGTTGAGATTTTCGACCTGAAATAAAAAATGGGTCGACCAAACCCGACTTGAAAATATAATGGGTTAGGTTTGGGTTGACTTTTTGAACCTGAAAATAACCCAAATAACCTGATTTAGAAGTCGGATTACTTTCAGGTCGGGTCAACCTGAAATTAACCCAGACTTTCATAACTTATACAACCTATCTTTTGTTATTCTTATTTGTATTGGGCCAAGACCATTTCTTGGATCACCTAAATTATATTTCAGGTCATTACCCCATACTTTTATAACTTACAGTGTATACTTGAATTTCAATTCAGGTCATTTTGGGTTGGTTTCGGGTCAACCGAAAGTCGGTAAGGTCGGGTTTGGGTTACGATTTTCAACCTGAAATTAGAATCAGGTCGGGTTTGGGTTAGGGGTAAGTGACCTGAAATATAAATCAGGTCAACCTGAAATTGACCCAACCCGACCTGATTGCCAGCCCTATAAAATACTCCTCCAATTTTTTGAAAATTGAGACATTTTGCCATTTTGGGATGTTTTTTATTTAATCGAGACATTTGATAATTTTTTCTTAGTCCATCATTTATATGTTTCTTTTACTCTCTTTCTCCTTACCTTTTTTACTTGTTCTTTACTTTTTCAATCTCATCTACTTTAGTACTTTTTCCTTGGTTCATGTGCAAAAACAAAAAAAGGTTAAATTTTAAAAAAACAATTATATTAGTAAATGGTCAAAGTGAATCATAAGCATATTGTAAAATCAAATTGAACTACTTATTCGGGAATTTTTGCTTGAAAGGTGGCAAATCCTTCTAACTTTATTTAGATTTCCCTTATCTATATCTAAAAATGAAAGCATTCATCCAAGATTGTGATATTTAACAATGAATTCGTATTCCGCTTTGCTAAATTTAGAATTCATCAAAATTCAATTAATTGGTTTTTCTAGTCCAAATTCCATACTTCATTTGTCTCATGATTCATGCAAGTGATGCAACAACGTATTATTACAAGGTCAAAATTTATAAACTTTGACTACAAGTTCTCATTATGTAAAAAATAGTGATGTGAAAATTCATCTCAATTCAATGTGTAGTTTTTATACGTCAAATTTTTATAATGTTTACTAATTTATAATTAAAAACATTAATGATCAAAATTTTGCATTGAAAATCGTGGAATCCCAATTATCGCAACAACTAGAGGTGGCCATTGGCCGGTTCAAACCGAACCCAACTTTGAACCAGTCCAATTCGGAACGTATCCGAATTAGGTTTGAACCGGCCAGGAACCGTGAATCCAACTAGTTAAAACGGGTTGGATAGCAGAGAAGACAAACCAGCCTGGACTAACCAAGAAACCGAAATGTGAACCGTTAAAAGCCCTGAACCGGACCACACAAGGGAATATCCCCGAACTGCCCAAAACCGGTATCATAAATTGCTTTTTTCTTAGGTTTTTACGTTAGTTTATTATTAACTAAAATTAAAATTCCGGACTAAAAAGCATTTCCAAATACGTGAAAAATGAAAAGGTGAACTAGCGGACAGCCCTGAACCGAACTGGCCCGAGCTATGAACCGGAGCGAATCATGGTTGAACCGGTTCAGGTTGGACAATACCTAGCCCTGAACCTGAACCGGGCTAGATGAGTCGGCTAACCAAACTGGACAAGTCATAATAACTGGTCCTGTTGAGGTTCATGCCAAACTGAATAGGCCTGGCATGTAAACCAGCCTAGCCCAACCCGTGGCTATGTCTAGCAAGTAGCAACAAGCTACGTATAAAATGAACTAAAGAAGTATAATGCATATATTTTGATTCTACGATGGAATCAATATGTTCTGAGCTGATCAGTATATGAAGATAAAGATATATCGCAGTATCGCCCACTATGTATACGCGTCCCTAATACACCAAAAAGAAGGGATAGAAGTAATGATTTTGTTTCCCCTAAAAAAAAAGCTAAGGGCTCGTTCGGAATCGCTGTAAGTTTCCAGTTTTTGGTTTTATGAATATAAAAGTCATATGATATAAGGGGTACAATAAACTTAAAATTAATCATACTTATACCAATAATATCAATTTTGAAAACTGACAACAGAATACTGGAAACTACTTTTTCTGGTTTTCATATTTTTATTTTTGGTTTTAAAAAAAACTAAAAACTGGAAACAAAAAACGATAACGAACGACCCCAATGTACTGAATTGGTTGCCACCTTCTCTAATACCATAGGCATGAGTAATAGTCATTATTTCTAATATGAGCACCAACAATGTGATTCACGTTTTGTCTATAATACAGTTTGGTTTCCCTAATTTCGCTTAGAGAAGTGAAGTTAGCTTTGCTAGCTACAAAGACAATAGGACACATGTTTCTCATAAACTAAAAGTTGATTACAGTTCAATGGTGTTACTTTGGAGGAAGACATTATTCTGAAAAAGTGATGTTTTCAGATTCCTTTTTTGATTAAGGCTATGTTTAGTTCACCTGAAATTTTCTGATCTGAACTTATCTGATCTGATCTGATCTGAACTTATTTTTTCTGATCTGATCTGATCTGATCTGATCTGAACTGATCTGATATGTTCTGATCTGAACTGATTTGATCTGATCTGAACTGATCTGATCTGATCTGATCTGAACTTATCTTTTAAAAAACATATTATTACTAATATTATTATTACTTTGTATTTCATTACTAGTATTACTATTACTATCATTTTATTACTATGCACAACTTTCAATAATAATAATAATAATAACAATATAATAATAATAATAATAATTTTATAATAATAATAATATAAATAATATTATAATAATAATAACAATAATAATAATAATAATAATAATAATAATAATATAGATAACGTAATAATAATAATAATAATAAGAATAAGAATAATAATAATAATTATTATTATTATTATTATAATTATAGCATAATTAGTTTTTTTTTTTTTGAAAAAGAGCACATTAGTATATGAACATACAATTAAAAATAAAAGACTAAGGATTCTTGGGTCCAATGGTATGGCTTCTTACCTCACACATGGGAGACCAAGGTTCAAATCTTGGTGGAAGCATATATTTCAATATTGTTGTGGGTGGGGGAGGGGGTTAGGGCTTGTTGGGTCTCTAGGTGAGTGACCCCGTGCGCAGCGGCTAGGGAAAATTCATCTTACCACGGGATTCCCGAAAAAATAAAAGAACACTCATGTTCAAGGTCCGTTAATAATAAGAATTTAGGTAGTAATGAAAAGAACATATAATGATATTAAAAAAAGAACATATACTGAAAGAGCATACAAGATCTATTTAAAGAACACATTTTAAAAATAAAAGATAGATGTTATTTTTATATTGATGACATGTTTGGATTTAACTAACAACATGTTCTTTGTTATATCAATAAATTGTTCTTTTTTATTATAAATAAACCTATAAATATATATAATCATATGATCTTGAACAAAATGGTTAAATATTCTTCTTATATCGTTGTCTTGTTCTATATAAACTTTGTTTTTAAAGATAAGTTGAAATCCTTTGTAGGGAAAATTTTGAACGTGATGACAACACCATTAGGTTATCCCATGCTACTCATGTTTTATATAAACTAGTAATATATAATTTATAGTATTCTACCAAAATTGTTTTAAAAAATAAACATCATATACTATCGTCATGTTCGTAACATGTACAACATCAAAAAGAACATCACATATCAAAATTATTAATTAGAATAAATATAAAAAAGAACACTTACAAATGCCAAAAGAACATTCTTCTTCTTGAACACAAATAGCTTCAATTAGTGATATCAATGACATTTATAATAATAGCAACGATATTAATAATAATTACCAATATTAAAAATTAATAAGTACAACAACGACAATAATAATAATCTTTTTGAACAAATGTACTAGTAAATAGTAATATTAATAGTAATAGTAATTGTATAAAGTAATAATAATAATAATAATAATAATAATAATAATAATAATAATAATAATAATAATAATAATAATAATAATAATAATAATAACAACAACAACAACAATAATAATAATTATTACAATAACAATAATAGCATTAGTAATACTAATAACCATAATAATCATGATGATAATAATAATAATAATAAGTTTTTAAATATAAGCATAATCTGAACTTATCTGATCTGATATGAACTTATCTGATCTGATCTGATCTGATCTGAACTTATCTGATCTGATCTGAACTTATTTTTTCTGATCTGATCTGAAATAAGCAAAAATAAGGTGAACTGAACATAGCCTAATTGGGTTTAACGAATGAAATATAGTTACTCGTTCTAGGGATTAGAAAACGTTTTTCCTTAATTTTTGCACCTTCCCCTTACTTTTTTCTGAATGCATGATGCATCATCTTTCTTTCATTTTCCTTTTTTTTCATCTGTAACCTTATTTATTTTATTTGGTGCAAATGAGCCACAAGGGCGGGGATGAGAATCGATCCCAGTATCACCTGAAACCGGGAGGGAAGCTCTAACCAATAAGTTAACGGAGATAATTATTATAGGAAAAGTTATGCATTTTTTTTTCAGAATAAGGATAATCATTTCATAATCTAAAGGTTCACATTAAAAAGAATAAAGAAATATTATGCATATGATATGAGAAAAAAATTTCGCTATCTAAGAACTTTCAACAATCCTTAAAACAACATAGTAGTCTAAATATTTCAATAGATGCTTATACAATGTAAGAATTAGGTTCTGTTCTTTTGGACTGAATAAATGGAAATTCATTTTAGTTCGGCCGGATCGAATCGCTCGGCCGTACTTATTCATTTCGGCTCGCCCGGCCGTACTTATTCATTTCGGCCGCTCGCCTCGTACTACAACTTATTATTTTTATTTATATTATTATTATTATTATTATTATTATTATTATTATTATTATTATTATTATTATTGTTGTTGTTGTTGTTGTTGTTGTTATTATAATAATAATAATAATAATAATAATAATAATAATTATTATTATTATTATTATTATTATTATTATATTCTTATTCTTATTCTTATTCTTATTCTTATTCTAATTCTTATTCTTATTCTTATTCTTATTCTTATTATTATTATTATTATTATTATTATTATTATTATTATTATTATTATTATTATTATTATTATTATTATTATTATTATTATTATTATTATTGTTGTTGTTGTTGTTGTTGTTATTATTATTATTACTATTATTATTATTATTATTATTATTATTATTATTATTATTATTATTATTATTATTACTATTATTATTATTATTACTATTATTATTATTATTATTATTATATTCTAATTCTTACTCTTATTATAATAATAATAATAATAATAATAATAATAATTATTATTATTATTATTATTATTATTATTCTTACTCTTATTATTATTATTATTGTTATGATTTTTGGCAATGTCACTTTTAAACTTTTTGGAGGGTATTTTTTGACCCATTGAATATAAAATAAGAGGGAAAAGTGATAAAAAGAGTAATTTTTGGTGAAAAAAAGTGAAAGATAGAAAAGTAATACTCCCTCCGATTTATTTTGTTCCTATCTTGAATAGTTTTGTGAGAGGAAATTGGTTAAAGTAGGAAGAACTTTTGGAAACAGAGGGAGTATTACTTTTTGGTGGGTGAAGAACTCCAAATAAATAAGTTTAAACAATGTAGCATATTATCAGTATTAATATTATTACTAATATTATTATTATTAATATTACTCAATTCATAAGAATATTATTATTATTATGCATATTATTAGTATTAGTATTAGTATTAATATTAGTATTAATATTACTCAATTCATAAGAATATTATTATTATGCATATTATTGGTATTAGTATTAATATTATTATTATCATTATCATTAATATTATTAATTATTAATTATTATCATTATCAATGATGATAAAAATATTATTCTAATTGTAATTATTAATAATACTCAATTTATTTCAGTTCGCCCGCATCGATCGTATCGGCCGCCCGCACCCGCCCGCCCGTACTTATTCATTTCGCGCCGTACTTATTCGCTTAAAAGCAATGCGCCCTTAAACTCTCAACATGTCCCGCTTAGCTTAAAGAGGATACTTTTACTAAATTGTGGAAAATGGAGTCGAACTATCCACTCTCCAGTCTCCACGACTGGCATGACATAACATAGTGAAAAGAAAAAACTTAATAATCTAATTGTTTGAAATATTACCTTATGCTTGAAATATTAATGTGATAATCTTGTTCTTTTTTCCCACAATTTTTCCGGACTCTATCTGCGGCCAACATTTCAAGCTTCAAGCACTTTACTTTTTTAATTTATTCTGTACGTTGAAATTTATTTACTTTTTGATTGTGCATGCGTCGTGATTCGAGATCAGTAGCAATAAGTGTTGCAACTTTGGAAACTTTGTCCGTGAAACACCATGCAATCATGCATACACTACATCCTTGACGTGAGCATTCGTACATGACTCATCCATGTGCGTGGTGTGCATGGTTAGTAATTTTTTACGTCATGTTATTATACACCGACTGACTAAGTACTAATTAACTAGTACTAATATAAACAATATACTAAAGTTACCTAATCTATTTTTCCATTCAAAAAAAAAAACATTACATGTTCTATAATTAGGATATTCCACATTCATGGCTTAAACTTTCCCTTCCATATTTTTCCGAAATAGGCATTGCTCGATCAGAACATAGACAAGAGTTTACGGGTAACCGAAGGATTTTGTCCTCGATCAAGTGTAACAAACTAAATATATATATGGACAAATTATGGAGATAACATATTCAATAATATTAGGTGACCGCAATGTTTTGCTAGAACCTAATTGCGGTTTGTTGGGCTAGTATATTTAGGCCAACTACTAATATGTATTGGGTCCTATGAGGTCACACAATGTGACAACCTTTGGATATTACCCAAATCCATTTGTGAAATGGGTTGGGCGGTTTTATGATGGATGGAAGAGTTGTAACTCATGAGTTTATTAGGCTCATAATGTATGACATTATGAGGCAAAATAAAGCCTCATGAAACACCTCTTTGTAACCACCTTATATAATGATATGGGGGTTACAAAGGAGATATAACAACACATCATTTTAGTAATGAAAATCTGATTTTCTTTACTCTCCTCTCTCTCCTCATTCGGCCATCATACACCTCAAAAGCAAGAGGGTTCTCCTCTCTTCCGTACTAGCATACGTGGTGATCTAAGGGTTGTTCGTGGACCAACACTAGAGGAACGGCGTTTGACGTTCTAAAGGATTTCCACTAAAAGGCTCGGGGTGGAAGTGGAATTCACGCATCAAGATGTATATCCTATACTCTTTATAGATTCATGTTAATTTATGCAAAGATCTTGGTGTTAGATGTTTGAGTATGTGATACTTGTTTTCCGCATTAAGCATCTAAATCCTACAGTGGTATCAGTTAGCCTATTGCATAGATTAATATGATCATGTTGATGCATGTTTTCCTTCATTTTAATTCGTTTAGGGAAGGGTATTAGCATGAGGATATTGTTTGCATGATTAAAATTGGATTTTAATCTAGTGGGAGTATAAAAGTTGTTTATACATTTTTCGATATATATATATATATATATATATATATATAATTGTTATATTATTTCATGTTTTAATTAAGTTGTTAATTAGAATATCATGTATATATGTATGATTCATGAATTGCATGCTTTGAGTTTTTATGCTTAATTTGATTATGTATAATTTCATGGCATGAATTCTTGAATTTGAGGCCAAGTCTGATTTAGTTATGCATAAAAGTGTTTTAATGTATAAAGAAAATCATACGTATTTTGATTAAAATTACTTGAATTGAGATCGGAATCACGGAAGCAGAACGCTTCTCGCGAGCCGCGACGACCATCGCGAGTCGCGACCTAGCTCGCGAGTCGCGAGCGGTGGTCTGCCTCAACGGCTCGTTTTCTCATTCAACGGATAAAAAAAAACGTTTAATCCGTTTATCCCTAAATGCATATTAAGTAGTTATTATGCATGGTATCATATGCTAATGCTTAAATGAATTAAAATTATGACGGGAGTTTCATTTTGTGATATTTAATTTTATGTTAGGATGTTAGTTTTAATAAGTTGATTAATTCTTTCATGCTAGTATTTGTGATTAAATATCATGCTGAATTTCAACTTAGGTCGTTCCCTCTAGGGTTTCTCCTTGGGAGGATTTTTTCTCTCTAGGGTTTCTCCTTGGGAGGGTTTTTTCCTAGCCTCTATCGCTAGGTTTTTCTTCTTTTTTGAAGGTTTTTCCTTCATTCTTTCTTCTTTCTCTTTGTTTTTTCATCACTTTTCTTCTTGGTCTCAATTGTGAATCTTTGTAGGGGCTTCCACTGGTGTTCGTACCGGTGGTAAGCCCCAAAAAACCCCTTTAATTGCTTCCAATAAGTATATCCCATCCTTAAGATGGTTTTTATTTTAGGGTGTTTAATTTCTTTTTTTGTTCGTCTAATGAAGAAGGAAGATCTAACAATCACTATTCTCTATAAGAATCTAGAAGACCACGGAAGTATTTTCACCCAAACGACTATGCATCAGCGGAAGTTAAGCCGAATCAAGGCGAACTCACGCATTGTATTGCTTCGTATGAAGTTTTTTATTAAGGCTATTTTTAATCAAATCTGCGATGTATCTAGTTCTAAGGTGTTATATACCTATGTTGGAATTTTCGATTTTTCAGGAATTGATTGTAAGTGCCGTTTGGCTATCCCTTATGAATGAAATTATGTTTCTTCCCCGTCAAAAAAAAAAAAAATAAAAAAAAAAATTTATCATGCTATGTTTTTATATTTTAATATGATTAAAATATATGTGGTGCCTTAGAGTGCTTATATATTTTTCTTTAAATTTAATAGTTGATTAAATTTGTTAGATTAATATTTTAATGCCCTTGGGAGATGAGTTCTAATATGATTAAAATTTGTCTTAAGGTACTAACCATTTGATTTAATATGAGATTAAATCTAGATGGTGTTATTATGATTTAAAGTTGTTAAAGCATAGTAATTTATTTTAATAGTTGATTAAAATGCATGTTTTATATATATGATATTGTGAATGCATGCGGTGACTAGTATGGCCCAAACTTGGATAGAAAATACGATCTGCGTATCGTTAATGTATTTTTGTAATCTAAATACGATCTGTGTATCGTTGGTATTTTTGTAATTTTTAGTTTAAAATTCCAAAAATGATTATTCAAGTTGTAATAAGAAGAATGGTGATTCCATCTTATCCCATGAAGCACAAGGATGGAGATCCATGGTGATTCAAGAATGGAGGCCTTAAAGAGTAGTCTTTAGGGTTAGGGGCCATACTAGGATCACATTTTATTTTATGCATTTAAATATTGCTTTTGAATGCTTTCTAAGTTTATTATGCATGTGATTTTTTGCAATGAGTTCACTAGTAATTAAATCACATAATAATTTACTTAGGTCCCTAAAGCTAATATTGGGTAGTTGCTATTCCAAATAAACATCTACTAAAACTTTGATCATTAGTAATAGGTTCTGCCAAAGCAGAGTGTTACTTCCAATCTTGGGCTAAGTAGAGTAAATTTCCGAAATTTGCATGTTTTGTTTGGTTTGGCCCAACAAAATCATCAAAACGGTTTTGGATTTTGAAGCAAAGAATTGGGTTTTCGCGATTGGGTGACAAGTTCTGTCTAGGATTAGGAAGGCTCTCCCCAACGTTGTGGGTAACTTCCTTACCTGGGAGCTTTGATCACCTTAGCAATCACCCATCAACTAAGAATTACAATTGTTGTAATTAGTAAAGGAGTTTACTTACCTTTTAAACTTGGTTTTAAGTTGAGGCCAAAGTCCACTTATAAACCATGTTTGATAGGATCTTAGAATCACTTGATTCAAAAAGGGGACACATTGAAAATTGGTCAAGTGCATAGCTTTTATTTTAAAGTGTTTAAAATTTGTTAAAAGCTATTATGATAAACATACTTATTACTTTTGCATCTTCTATGTAGATATCATGTCTGGTAACAACAATAATTCACCTTTTAACTTACGTTCAATCCTTGAGGATAAGTTGAACGGGAAAAACTTTCTTGATTGGGAAAGGAATCTAAGAATTGTTCTTAGATCTGAAGGTCGAGAGGATGTTCTTGAAACCCCGATCCCGGTTTTAACAACCACCTCTACTGAAGCCGAAAAGGCGGCCCATAAGGCCGTTGCAGAAAGGTCAGTAATTGTTACTTGCCTTATGCTCGCGGCTATGGAACCAAGCCTTCAAAAGAGGTTTGCATGCTTGGATGCCTACAGTATTATCCGACAGCTGAAAACCATGTTTCAAAGAACAAGCTCCTGATAGAGAGGTATGAAACTCACAAGGCTATTCTCGAGTGTGCATTAGTCGAAGGCAAGCTCGGCCGCCACTCATGTCTTTGAAATGATTGATTATTTCGAGGCAATGGAGAGGTTGGGCTTTCCTTATAGCCAAGAGTCAAGCACGACATCATACTACACTCACTTCATGAAGGCTTCAACCAGTTTAGGTTGAACTTCAATATGAATGGGGTGTCGAAAACCCTTGTTGAGTTACATGGGATGCTCATGACTGCCGAGCAAAACATCTCTGTTGCACCTAAGAAGGAAGTTCTTATGGTTCAAAAGGGAAAGGGTTTTAAGAAGGAATGGGCTGGCAAGAAAAAGCAAGACAAGGGCAAGCAAGTTGCCACTAAGATCGCCGATAAGCCACGTGCAAAGGCAAAGCCAAAGGTGGCCACAAATGCCAAGTGCTTCCATTGTGATCGAATAGGTCATTGGCGGCGTAACTGCCCGAAGTATCTAAAGGATAAGAAGTCTGGGGCTTCTTCTTCAGGTATCTACGTCATTGACATTAATTTAGCAACATCTACTTCTTGTCTTTCATGAGGCTTTATTTTGCCTCATAATGTCATACATTATGAGCCTAATAAACTCATGAGTTACAACTCTTCCATCCATCATAAAACCGCCCAACCGATTTCACAAATGGATTTGGGTAATATCCAAGGGTTGTCATATTGTGTGACCTCATAGGACCCAATACATATTAGTAGTTGGTCTAAATATACTAGCCCAACATAACTGCCCGAAGTATCTGAAGGATAAGAAGTATGGGGCTTCTTCTTCGTGTATCTATGTCATTAACATTAATTTAGCAACATCTACTTCTCGGGTATTTGATACCGGGTTGTGTTTCTCACATTATTTCGAATGTGCAGGGACTAAGAAGGAGTAGAACCTTGGCTAAAAGGGAGGTAGAACTGCGCGTTGGAAATGGTGCAAGAGTTGCGGCCGTTGCAGTTGGGACTTATAGTCTACCTTTGCCTTCTGGTTTAATATTAGAGCTTAATAACTGTTATTATGTTCCTGCTATTACCAAAAACATTATTTCTATTCCTGTTTTGGATAATGAAGGGTTTTCATTTACAATTAAGAAATGTTGTTTCTCTGTTTATTTGAATTCAATGTTTTATGCCACTGCTAAAAGGTCTAATGGTCTATATTTCCTAGACTTAGACAAAGATGTCCTTAACATAGACAAAAAAAACATAGATCAAGCGATACTAATCCTACTTACTTATGGCATTGTCGTTTAGGACATATAAACGCGAAACGCATTCAGAAGTTACATAGAGATGGACTTCTAACATCCTTTGACTTTGAGCCATTTGATGTGTGTGAATCATGTTTAATGAGTAAAATGACAAAGTCACCTTTACTAGAAAGGGTGAAAGCGCCAAAGGATCTATCGGGCCTAATACATACTGATGTGTGTGGACCAATGAGTACAAAAGTTAGGGGAGGGTTTGGGTACTTCATTACTTTTACTGACGATTTAAGTAGATATGGATATGTCTATTTAATGAAGCATAAATCGGAATCATTTAAAAAGTTCAAAGAATTCCAAAATGAAGTCCAAAACCAGCTTGGCTTAACAATTAAAGCACTACGATCCGATCGTGGTGGTGAATATTTGAGCCAAGAGTTTAGTGATCACTTGAAGAGTTGTGGAATTCTTTCACAACTCACTCCACCTGGAACACCTCAGTTGAATGGTGTATCCGAAAGGAGGAACCGAACTCTACTTGATATGGTTCGGTCTATGATGAGTTTTGCTGATCTTCCCATCTCCTTCTGGGGATATGCTCTCGAAACTGCTACTTTCACACTTAATCGAACTCCATCAAAGATAGTAGAAAAGACACCATATGAGATGTGGAGTGGAAAAGTTCCAAGTTTGTCTTTTCTACGTATTTGGGGTTGTGAGGTTTATGTAAAACGTTTACTTTCAGATAAACTCGCCCCTAAATCAGATAAGTGTTTCTTTGTGGGTTATCCCAAAGAGACCAAGGGCTATTACTTCTACCATCGAACTGAGGGCAAAGTGTTTGTTGCTCGTCGTGGTGTCTTTTTGGAAAAAGATTTTATTTCCAAAAAGGCAAGTGGGAGTAATATATTTCTCGAAGAGGTTCGAGAAAAGCAACAAACGGATATAGTTCAACCTATGTTAGAGTCAGAAGCACAAGTGCCAGCTGTGGAGCTTGAAGTAATTCCTCCTTTAGAGGAATCTTCTCCCATAACTGACCAAGTATTGGAGGACGTGCATCCTGTACACGAACCTCCTACACTGTCCCACTCGAATCTAATTCGTGCGAAAATTCTCAAGTTGTTGAGAAGAAAATTTCTCCTGTTGCAGCCACTCGTAGGACTAGTAGATCAAGAATAACAAACAAAAAGTTTGTTGATTTCTTGTTAACCGAAAGTTAATGATCTTAGAATTTGAGGAACATACTACCTACAAGCAAGCTTTGATGAGTGAAGACTCCGAAAAATGGCTTGAAGCCATGAGGTCCGAAATGGCATCTATGTCTGAAAATCAAGTATGGGACTTGATGGATTTGCCCGACGGGGTTACACCTATTGGTTGCAAATGGGTTTTCAAAGTGAAAACAGACAAGGATGGTAACATTCAGGTTTACAAAGCAAGGTTGGTTGCAAAAGGGTTCAAGCAAGTTCATGGTATAGACTATGACGAAACCTTTTCACGAGTAGCAATGCTTAAATCCATTCGGATACTCCTAGCGATTGCTGCCTTTTATGATTATGAGATTTGGCAAATGGATGTCAAAACCGCTTTCTTGAATGGGTTCTTGAAAGAGGATGTGTATATGACACAACCGGAAGGTTTTGTGAATCCAGAATATCCTAGGAGGGTATGTAAGCTTCAAAAGTCTATTTATGGATTGAAGCAAGCATCCCGGAGTTGGAATCTTCGTTTTGATGAGGCAATCAAACAATTTGGTTTTCTATAAAATGGAGAAGAGTCTTGTGTTTACAAGAAAGAAAGTGGGAGTAACATTGTCTTCTTGGTCTTGTATGTAGATGACATACTTCTCATAGGAAACGACATTCCCATGCTTGAGTCAGTCATGGAATGGTTGAAGAGTTGTTTTTCTATGAAAGACCTTGGAAACACTGAGTACATTTTGGGGATCAAGATCTATAGGGATAGGTCTAAGAGGATGATTGGACTTAGCCAACGAACTTATATAGATAAGATCGTTACTAAGTTCAATATGGAAAATTCGAAGAGAGGTTTTCTACCCATGCAACATGGTGTTTCGCTTAGCAAGACTCGTGTCCTTCCTGGACTCGATGAGATTAAGCGAATGAGTAATGTTCCTTATGCATCAGCTATAGGGTCCATTATGTACTCCATGATTTGTACTCGCCCAGATGTTTCATATGCCTTGAGCATGTGTAGCAGATTCCAATCAAATCCAGGTGACGCACACTGGAGTGCAGCTAAGAATATCCTAAAGTACTTAAGAAGAACTAAGGATAATTTCTTAGTGTATGGAGCTGAAAGTAAGTTAATTATTGAGGGTTACACAGATGCGAAGCTTCAAACCGACAAAGATGATTTCCGATCCCAACTGGGTTTCATCTTTTGTCTAAATGGAGGGGCAAAGTGAGCCGGAAAAGTTCAAAGTAAAGTACCGTCGCCGATTCTACAACGTAGCCGAGTACATTGCTGCGGCAGATGCAACAAAGGAAGCTGTTTGGATGAAGAAGTTCATTCTGGAGCTAGGAGTAGTGCCTAGTGTTGGAGATGGTATTGTTTTACATTGTGATAACAATGGTGCCGTAGCTCAGTCTAAGGAACAAAGATCACATCAAAGGTGTAAACATGTACTTAGGAAGTTTCATCTCATTCGAGAAATCGTTGAGAGAAAAGATGTAATAGTTAGCAAAGTTCATACGGATAGCAATGTCGCTGATCCTTTGACTAAACCATTGCCTCAGCCTAAGCATGAGAGTCATACAAGGGCTATAGGGTTTAAGCATGTAGGAGAGTGGTTTTGATTGTGTACTATTTACTTTTAATTAGTTCACAGTTATAGTTACTCTTGTGATATGTTTGGTTATGTTTATCAATAAAAGGTTATGTTCTTATTTAATCTTGGTTTAGTATTAAATAAAACGTTCAAAGTATTTTATAACGTTTGATAGGATTGTCAAATATGTGATTTGACGAATGAAACCCTATCCAAAGGAACGGGAGTTATAATTTACCTTGGTCCCTAGTTCGAATCATTAAAATTGAACGTAAATGATTCTGTTTCATGGACTAGGTTGCAAGTTGATTGATAGCGCAGTTTCATGGGCTATGGGGACATAAAGATGTCTAGTCATTTGCATAGGCGTATATAGTTGATACACGTTTGGGACGTACCTAGTGAGAGTTCTCTAAAAGGTTTATGAGAATCTCATTAATATATTAAGTGGATTCCTTAGACATGAGTATGACACTATTCTTACTTAAAGATTAGTATGTTTTTGACACTGCAAAATGTCGTGCCGTAAAAGGAGGCTATAAAAGAAGTGATCGAAACTGCTACGAATTGAGTGGGAGTTTTGGCTATACAATACTGGATAAAGTCCTCCTAAGAGTTAGGATTGGTGTCTTGGCCTCTTGAAGAGCGAGAACTGAAAATGCATGGCCGTGCTCAATGGATTAAGGAGTTAATCATTTGTTTCGACAGTTCGAACTCGGATTTCAAGAAACAACTTGAATATTGGTATGGTTTACATACGATGTTACCATGTTATCAAGTTAGACATTAAGCGACTTAAGGAGTTTGAAGGTTACATACTTGTTCTTAGACAAGTGGGAGATTGAAGGATTTTGTCCTCGATCAAGTGTAACAAACTAAATATATATATGGACAAATTATGGAGATAACATATTCAATAATATTAGGTGACCGCAACGTTTTGCTAGAAGCTAATTGCGGTTTGTTGGGCTAGTATATTTAGGCCAACTACTAATATGTATTGGGTCCTATGAGGTCACACAATGTGACAACCTTTGGATATTACCCAAATCCATTTGTGAAATGGGTTGGGCGGTTTTATGATGGATGGAAGAGTTGTAACTCATGAGTTTATTAGGCTCATAATGTATGACATTATGAGGCAAAATAAAGCCTCATGAAACACCTCTTTGTAACCACCTTATATAATGATATGGGGGTTACAAAGGAGATATAACAACACATCATTTTAGTAATGAAAATCTGATTTTCTTTACTCTCCTCTCTCTCCTCATTCGGCTATCATACACCTCAAAAGCAAGAGGGTTCTCCTCTCTTCCGTACTAGCATACGTGGTGATCTAAGGGTTGTTCGTGGACCAACACTAGAGGAACGGCGTTTGACGTTCTAAAGGATCTCCACTAGAAGGCTCGGGGTGGAAGTGGAATTCACGCATCAAGAGGTATATTCTATACTCTTTATAGATTCATGTTAATTTATGCAAAGATCTTGGTGTTAGATGTTTGAGTATGTGATACTCGTTTTCCGCATTAAGATCTAAATCCTACAAGAACTCCATTTGTAGCTTACTTTTCTAGTAAAAATATTATGGACCGTGGTTAGATCAATAAAAATCCTTATTAGAAAGTTGGGGGTATAGATTGGCTGTATTAGGGGTTAATAGACTTTCCCTACCAAAATTTAATATTAATCACATTTTAGATGGGTAAAAGATTAACAACTGTAAACATGTTACTACGTACAAACATACAAACACAAATTATATATGTGGACAGATTAATTACGATGCATGATAGCATTTGTAAGTTATGTATTTAACATTTTTTTTTAAATGAGGTAAGTTGAAGTCCCTTATAAGTAGGGAAAGTTTAAGATCCTCTTGTAGAGCTGGCAAAAGTTGACATGACACGAACCGCATACAAAAAGATTGGGTTAGTTTTTAGGATTTTCAACCCGTTTAGTTAAACAAGTTAACAGGCGTCTTACTATATATATGGGTTGGGTTAGTGTTGAGATGTCCAAAATGAAGATGACACGTTTGAACTCGTTTAACACAAATGCTACACATAGAATATAGGATATTAATATAGAAAATTGGTTTAAAGTTACCAAAAAGTATAGTTAAACGCGACAACTTGACACGAACCGAACACGAAAAATGTGGGTTAGTGTCGGGATATCTCAACACGTTTAATTAAAGGGGTCAACACGACACGTTTATATATGACAAGATCTCTGGGATCGGAGACACTACTAGGCTATCACCTGCTGCTTTAAAACACGCCATATGGCCCTCCAAATTCTACTACATTTTCACAAACCGTTAGATATAATTTATATATGGGCACCTATAGGGCACACGAGTCCACCTACAACTCCACCATTAGTATGATATTGTCCGCTTTGGGCCTAGCCTACACGGATTTGTTTTTGGGCTCCTTCCCAAAAGGCTCATACTAATGTAATTGGTGAATTCTTATAAAGTTGATAAGTACTCCTTCTTATCTCGCCGATGTAGGACTTCGAATGTATACCCAACAATACCTACTACTCAGGATTCCATTTGTCCATCGTTGAACCCCCTAAATACTTGCGGTTGGAGTACGGCTAGAATCTCACAGGTGATGGGTGAATTTGACGGTCCATATTCATATGCACCATGTGATCTCTGTAACACCACCATACTTGTGCATCCATAACAACTTCCCATACTAGTAGGTGTATTATTTTTGGGTTATTTCACAGGTGTTACTTCATGGTCGAGGAAGAAAATAAATATACGGTTTCTTGTTTTTTTAGTGGCATTATTGAGAGAGGGACTCATAGGAAAAGTCAATTTTCATAAGAAACATATGCTTTTGTAGTTTGCTTTTGCCTTCTCTTTCATATGAATGTCGTTAAAAGTTGCCACATGGAGTAACTCGAAAATATTTTGGTAGCTTCTGTGTTTATTAAATATTAGTTATTATATGACTATGAGATATTGAGACCTCGTCGTCAAGATTATTAATACTCTTTTAAACCATACAATAGATACAGTTTTAGCTTTATGACTTAGCCTGTTCTCCCCTGCTTATTTTCGGCCGTTCGCCGAATCGGGCTTTAGTTCGCTTGGCTTCCTAATTTATTATCATTACTATTAGTTATAATTTAATTCAGTTTAGTTTAGTTCAATCCGGCGGCCGGCTCGATCTGAATCGGCCCGTTGTTTTTATGCCGAAGAGAACATACCCTTAGGAGAGCTAGCTCTACCACTAAAGGTGGCATTTTTCAGGTTGGGTGGTTGGGCCGACATTTTGGGTTAGGTCCCGTAACTTGAAAGCGTTTATACTTTCACGTTTTTCAATGCACAACTTCAACCATTAATATCATCAACTATATCAAATAAGTAACAAAATTATAAAAAGTTGATATATTTAAAGTGTATATAGGGACGATCAAGTGATTATGTTTAACCTAACATATTAATCATACTAGAGGGTCAAAGGGAGTGTCTTGTCTAAGTCCATATGTTGCAAGTAAATTGGAACGGATGAAGTATATAATAATATGATACTAGTATCTTATAGGGTTATAATGTATAAATTGAGGAGTATTTTTTTTAAAGGTAAGATGAAGTCCCTTGCAAGGAAGGGGGGAAATTGGGGATCCCTCCTTGCAAGGGGTGAGACTCGATCCCAGGATCTCTGGGATCGGAGGTGATGCCAACACTAGTAGGCTATCACCTGCTGCTCATAAATTGAGGAGTATGAGTTAACCTTCTCCAAAAGGAATATAATCATGTTATCTAATTTCTATTGTCTACAATTAGCATGTAAGATATTAACCACTAGGAAGAATGATACCAATCTTCTACCCCATTAATCATGTACCACTTGTGTGTCACTATGTTTTATAGGTTGTTATTATTACTATGACCCAACATTCGATAATTTAAAATATAAAATACACAATATCAACTACTAGGAAGAAGTGATACACACCAAGCTAAGCTTGGCCTAATGGTTGGGATTGTGCCTTTCAACCTCAAGGTTGGGGGTTCAATTCCCACTAAGGGCACTTTGAGGGTAAGTATTTCCCCCTACCATCCTCGGCTCGTACTCTCAGAGTATCTAGCTCGTTAACCTGTGTGAGGTTCCCACCCCCGAGGCCATTCATCTTACCAATCCAAAAAAAGGAAGAAGTGATACACAATTTGTGGGACAGAAGATTTGAATTTAGGAGGTATGTTAAAGGTATACATATTGAGAAGATAAGGGATAACCAACTGCGTGGTTTGAGCACATGTGATAAAAGGTTCGTTTTTTTCAACTTATTTTTTGTTTATCTCAACTTATGTGAACTTATTAGACCTTTTTAGTTATTATTAAACCTTATTTAAATTTATTTTGTGAATGTGTCGAACCTTATTTTTGCTAAACTAAACTTATATGAACTAATTATTCGTTATCAAACCTTATATAAACTTATATTTTTTTATAAGAATAGAAAAATAAGGTGAACAACACAAACCCGAAAGATTGATGAAGGTTAAGAATTCAGATTATTAAGATTTTAGAAGAAGCCAGTAATAAAAGAAAAAAAAAGACTTGCATGGAGATTGTCATTAAATGCTATGAAAAAATTCTTTTTACTGGAGCACAATCTTTATGCACGACCTCATGACTTCTAAATTTCTTATTAGTTCATAATGTTGTTGTCTATATAGACTATAGTAAGTTTGGAAATCTTATTTTCCAAAACTTCAACTTCCAACATTTTACTAGAAAACTAAAAATGAAACGCAATTTGTATCTCCTACTACTCATGAAAATGGACCATGGCAGACAATAGAGTAACTAATTTTTTGTTATAATGAAACAACTGTAGGATTATATAAGAACTCTAAGCGGAATTTCATGAATCAAATTCATAAGCACTTAAAACAGGATCTCATGCATATACATTCAAGGATCACATAATAGTTAGGAATTTACCTTTGAAGCGTGAATTCCACAAAGCTTGAATAACCCAGATTAAGAACCTCAATTGCGATTCCTCTACTTGGTCCACCAACCCGGATCAACACTCCACCAATGCTAGTTGGAAGGAAGAAATTCTTCTTCTACTTTAATGGAGTTTTTGTGACTTTTGGAAAGAATATGAGATAGAGAATAATAATGAAAGATATCTAGTATCTTTCCTTATTGCCTAACCAAAAAATATATAGATATAATTAGGTTAGGAGGAGAATCAATTCTCCTCTCTCTTCCTCTTGGCCGGCCACCCTAGGGCCCCTTATGGGCTCTAGGTTTCTTTTGTTGATCCAAGTATTTTGTGTGACCTAATAGGATCCATTATATTGGGCTTTGGGTTTATTATTTCCTAACCCAAAGTTCTATAGCATTCTCTAGCAAGACGTATAGACGACCCAATAGAACGAATTTATTATCTCTATAATACGATCCATAATATAATTAGTAATTGCATTTAAGTCGAGGACATAAATCCTTCAATCTCCCACTTGTCCGAGACGAGTGTGCAATGTTTAATTTCCTCAAGTCTCTTAATGTCTTAATTTGATAGTATGATCATATTTACATATCATCCATACTAGTTTTCAAATTAATCCTTGAAATCCGAGTTCGAATTGACAAACAAATGATCATCGAATGATCCATTTGAGCACGGCCATGCATTTTTCAATTTTCGCTCTTCAAGGGGCCAAGACACCTATCCTATCTTGTATAGGAGGACCTTTTCAATCTTATGGTAATCAATACTCCCACTCAATTTTTAGCACAACCCGAATGCTGCCTTTATAGTCCCCTTTTACGGCATGACGTTTGACAAGATATCAAAGTTATACCAATCATTGGGCTAAGTAATGTTCCACTCATGTTTAAGGAATCTACTAATATAATTTTGAAGTTATAAAACTTCTAAGCGTGTCTAGTTCGACTATGTATCAACTATACATATCCATATGATTGATTAAACATCTCTATGTTTCTATAGCCCATGAAACGGTGCTATCAATCAATCTTATATGCTAATCCCTTTAACAAGTCATTCATGTCCAGTTTAATGACTTAGATTAGGAACTTTTAATATTCTACGAATTCCGTTCACTTATGGTGTTTCATTTATCAAATCACATATTTGACAAAACCATAGAATTCAAGATATATTTTGGACATTTTATTTAATACTAAACCAATAATTAAATAATGTAAAATTTATTCTTATAAACATAAATAGCAAAACCATGTCTTTACATTGTAACAAGTTTCTTTAAACCTAGTACAATCTAAAGCCACTCTAACATTTGCTTCAAGCCTATAGCCCTAGCGTGACACTCATGCTTGGGTTGAGGTAGTGGTTTAGTGAGTGGATCGCCCACATTCTCATCCGTGTGAACTTTGCGGATCCCGACATCCTTCCCCGTCAACAATCTCCCTAATGAGGTGATACTTCCTCATTACATGTTTGGATTTGTTATGTGATCTCGGTTCTTTTGCTTGCGCAATAGCACCATTGTTATCACGTAACAACTCAATCCCTTCTAGAGCACTAGGTACGACATCCAAATTCCGTCAAGAATTTCTTGATCCAAACCGCTTCTTTAGCCGCTTCAACCGCCGCTAAATATTCCGATTCCGTCGTAGAGTCCGCTACAAGTGCTTTGCTTTGAGCTCTTCCAACTCACCGCTCCTCCATTTAGACGAAAGACATACCCCGACCGAGAGCGGTAATCATCTCTGTCGGTTTGGAAGCTTGCATCCGTGTAACCTTCAACAACCAACTCACTTTGTCCCCCATAAACTAAGAACATGCCTTTAGTTCTTCTCAAGTACTTAAGGATGCTTTTAGCCGCAAATCCAGTGTGCTTCTCCCCGGATTTGCTTGGAACTCCGCTACACATGCTCAAGGCATATGCAACATCCCGGTCGAGTACTTATCATGGCATACATGATAGATCCTATAGCCGAAGCATAAGGAATGCTACTCATTCGCTTTAACTCATCGGGTTCGCCGGGCCCGACTCTTGCTAAGCGATATGCCATGTGACATGGGAACGAAACCTCTCTTCGAGTTTTCCATGTTGAACCTTGTAAGAACCTTATCAATATAAGTTTCTTGACTTAGTCCAATCATCCTTCGAGACCTATCTCTATGGATTTTGATTCCCAAGATGTACTCGCCTTCTCCTAGGTCCTTCATAGAGAAACAACTTTTTAACCATTCCTTGACCGACTCAAGCATTGGTATGTCATTTCCCATGAGTAGTATGTCATCTACATACAATACCAAGAAGACTAAGTTGCTCCCACTAAACTTCTTGTAGACACAAGATTCTTCTTCGCTTTTGATGAAATCAAATTTCTTGATTGCTTCATCAAATCGAAGATTCCAACCTCCGAGATGCTCGCCTCAATCCATAAATGGATCTCCGAAGCTTGCAAACCCTTTTAGGATTTTCTCGATCCTCAAAACCCTCGGGTTGTGTCATGTACACATCCTCATTCAAGAACCCATTCAAGAATGCGGTTTGACATCCATCCGCCAAATTTCATAATCATAAAATGCAAAGAATCGCTAAAAGTATCCGAATTGATTTAAGCATTGCTACTGGAGAAAAGGTCTCATCATAGTCTATACCATGAATTTGTCGAATCCTTTTGCAACCGCCTTGCTTTATATACATAGACATTCCCATCTTTGTCTCTGCTTTCAATTTGAACACCCACTTGCATCCAATAGGGTTAACCCCACTAGGTAAGTCGACCGGGGTCCAAACTTTATTCTCAAACATGGAGTCTAACTCGGATTTCATGGCTTCAAGCCATTTTTCGTAGTCCGGGCTCGTCAAAGCTTGTTTGTAGGTAGTAGGCTCTGAATTCTCCAAAATCATAATTTCGTAGTTTTCACCAACAGAAATCAACCAACCTCTTGTTTGGAATCCTTTCTCTACTAGATCTACGCGGGGCCTGAGCATCAAGAAAAGAGTTCTCTTCAACTCCTTGAAGATCTTCACTTGATTCAATTGGGACGGTAGGAGGTACATGCGTTGAATACATCATCTCCTGAACTAGACTTTCGTCTTGTCGGGCCGTCTCTGACATGGTGTGAACCACGTCTATTTGTTGCTCATCTCGAATTTCTTCGAGAATTATTTTACTCCCACTTGTCTTTCTAGAAACAAATTCCTTTTCAAGAAAGACACCATCACGAGCAACAAACACTTTGTTCTCTTGACGGTTATAGAAGTAATAACCCCTTGTCTCTTTTGGGTATCCTACAAAGAGACATTTATCTCGACTTGGGTGCAAGCTTGTCCGATAGTAACCGCTTTACATAGACCTCACATCCCCGCATTTTAAGAAAAGACAAGTTTGGAGTTTTTCCATTCCATAACTCATATGGAGTCTTTTCTACAGCCTTTGACGGGCTCCTATTTAGTGTGTGTGCAGCTTTGAGAGCGTATCCCCAAAAAGAAATCGGAAGATCGAAGAAGACTCATCATCGATCGAACCATATCTAGCAAGGTTCGGTTCCTCCTTTCGCATACACCATTCAACCGTGGTGTTCTCCGGTGGAGTTAATTGTGAAAGAATTCCACAACCCTTTAGATGATCATCAAATTCTTGGCTCAAATATTCACCACCACGATCGGATCGTAGTGCTTTTATTGTCTTACCAAGTTGATTCTGTACTTCATTTTGGAACTCTTTGAATCTATCAAAAGATTCCGACTTATGTTTCATTAAGTATATATATCCATATCTACTCAAATCATCGATGAATGTAATGAAGTAGTTAAACCCTCCCCTTGCCTTTGTGCTCATAGGACCACACACATCCGTATGTATGAGTCCTAAAAGATCGCCGGCTCTTTCACCTTTTCCAAGAAATGGTGATTTTGTCATCTTTCCCATTAAGCATGATTCACATACATCAAATGATTCAAAATCAAATGATGGAATTATACCATCCTTTTGTAACTTGTGAATACGCTTTTGGTTTATATGACCCATTCGACAATGCCAAATGTAGGTTAGGTTGGAATCATTTGATTTTTGTTTCTTGCTATCTATGTTATAGATTTGTAATGACTTATCAAGCACATATAAGCCATTTATCAATTTAGCATTGGCATAGAACATATTATTGTAAGAAATGGAACAACACTTGTTCTTTATTTCAAAACAAAACCCTTCAGAATCCAAAACTGAAACAGAAATTATGTTCTTAGTTATTGAAGGAACGAAATAACAATTATTTAGTTCTAAAATAAGCCCAGATGGCAAGTGTAGACTATAGTTTCCTATGGCAAGTGCAAAGAACTCGTGCTCCATTTCCAACGCGTAGCTCTACCTCGCCTTTTGCCGACTTCCTACTTCTTTTTAGTCCCCGCACATCATTAACTATGTGAGAACCACAAAGGTATCAAATACCCATAAAGAAGTAGAAGTCAAATTGATTTCTATAACATATATACCCGAAGTGGAAGCCCCGGACTTCTTTTCCTCCAAGTATACCGGGCGGTTCCTCTTCCAAAGTGTCCTATCTTGTGACAATGGAAGCACTTGCTTTCCGCAAGCCGACCTTTGGCTTGGCGGTTGGCTTAGGTTTTTCAAACAAGTGGCAACTTGCTTGCCCTTGTCCTTCTTTCCCGCCCATTTCTTCTTGAAACCCTTTCCCTTTTGAACCATCAAAACCTCTTTCTTTGGTTCAACCTTAGGAATGTTCCTTTCAAAGATTGACCAACAATCCATGCAACTCTTGCAAAGTCTTTTCGAGACTCATTCATATTGTAGGTCATTCCGAACCGATTGAAACCGTCGGGTAATGAGTGGAGAATAATGTCAAGTAGCCAACTCAACCCTATAAGGGAATCCAAGTCGTTCCATGTTTTCGAAAAGACCCATCATCGCGAAAACATGGGGGCCAACAGCTTGACCCGGCTTCATGTGACATTCAAGTATCTCCCTATTAGTCTCATATCGCTCAACTCGGGCTTGTGTTTGAAACATAGCCCGCAGCCTCTTGCATGATGGTATAAGCATCCTTGGTTTCGAACCTCCTTTGGAGGTCCGCTCCATGGTCGCTATCATCAAGCAAGTGATCGGCATGCACCTATCATTTGCTCCGCTTAGCACGACGTTTGTCCGCCCGGTTGACTCATCGCAATCACGGGAAGTGGGGTTTCTATGACATCCTCTCGACCCTCGACCTCAAAACAAGTCTTAAGGTCCTTTCCCAATTTAGGAAATTTTCACCATTCGATCTGTCCTTTTCCGTAAAAGGACGAATGTTGAAACCGGAGTTGTTGTTGTTGTTGTTATTAGACATAGTATCTACAGACGTAAAAAATAAAGCAAAGTTCAATTTATGTTTATAAAATAACCTAAAACATGCAAATGTTTCTAGGTTAATCACCTATTCAATTTTAATGTCCCATTTGAATAAGTGTTTTACAAGATCCTATCAACATGCAACACTAAGCAGACGGAGGTCTTATCATTAACGTTACATTATCAAGGTAAGTAAACTCTTTTACTAATTATAACAAATTATAACTCTTGTTTAGATAGATAAACATCGCATGCTTAACTATCTCTTGCTTCAAAATTCAAAACGCTTTTGATAATTTTGTTAAGGACAACCAAACTAAGTTGTAAAATTCGCAATTTTACCTTATATTCCCAAAATTAATGATAACACCTGCGGAGGCATGACCTATTACTATTAATTAAGGGTTTGATAAGTACTTTATGTTTGGAAAAGCAACCTTAATATTTACGGGACCTAAGTTTATTATGTTGTTATGAATTAGTGAACTCTAGCGCATCATCAACCAACATACAATAAACTTATAAGCATTTTAAAGAATAATAAAATGCGAAAATAAAATGATCTAGTATGGCCCCTAATCCTAAGAACTAATCATCAATGGCTCATTCTTGGACTCTTCATGGATCTCCATCCACCTTATCCATGGGCCTTCTCTTGATGGACTTCGTCTTTGGATTACATAAGTATCAAAATAATTTAAATAATAACTAAATTAAATAAATTACAAAAATACTTAACGATACGCAGATCGTATTTAAAATTACAAGAATACATCACGATACGCAGATCGTATTTTCTAACTTAATTTGGGCCATACTAGTCATACATAGCAATTATATCAAAATATATAAAGGCCACAACATAATATCACATATTATTCTTGCCATCAATCAAAATATCAAATATTCTTAATTATAGCAAGTAGATAAAATATTTAAGTAATTTCTAACCACCTAAAGATTCTATCATATAAATTTAGCATACCTATTTTAATTAGATTAAAAAATCAAATTATGGATTGAATTTATGACCAAGTCATTGAATAATTAACATAATTGACATTTACTATCTTTCCCAAAATTCTGTTTTCAAAATCAAAATAAAATAAAACTGCATCTGCCCAGCAGATTGAAAATCACGTTTCCTAAATTTTTTTTTTTTTATTAAAACTTGTGGAACAGACAGCAGCACAAGGCTGCGTGAACCACGCCGGCCCAGAAAATTCAGGCCACCCTCACCGGCAACTCGCCGGTCTTTCGCGAGCTGACGCCGACAACAAGGTGCAAGCGCCAGCCAGCAGCACGCTGCTGCTGCACATCGTGCGTCGCGTGATGGCTGTTACAGCCACCATCCTCGTCGACTTGACTGCTCGCCGGCAGTCTGCGTCGCCCCTTCCACCGGCTTCTCGCCGGCAGACCACCGGAGCAGTCACGGCTGTGGCTGCTCCTCTTCCTCCATCCTTCAATTTTTTTTTTATTTGAAAGAAATTAAAATTACAACCTTTTGTAAAATTAATTTAGTGATCTTGATTAAATTAAACATAAACTCTTTTATGCCTAATTCAGAAAATTAAATTAAAATCTCTATTTTAATTAATTTTCAGGTTATTCATGTAAATTAATCACTAATTCATATAAAACACTTTTTATGTGAATTTATTTTCATACATAAACAACTTTAAACATGAAAATTAGATTAATAACATGAATTTACTATTCGAAATTTAGAGATCCAAAATCAGATTTTTAAATTTCAAAAAACTTAGGGTTTATAGGGTGAATTTTTCGGCCATTAATATTTGAGAAAGCAAGTAATTAAATCTCCATTTAATCAATTTCAATTAATTATTCAATCCATAATTCAATTCCTCCCCTTAATCAAATTAAAATTAATCATACATGACCAAAAATCTATATGCAAGAGGCTAAAACTGATACCACTGTAGGATTATATAAGTACTATAAGCGGAATTTCATGAATCAAATTCATAAGCACTTAAAACAGGATCTCATGCATATACATTCAAGGATCACATAATAGTTAGGAATTTACCTTTGAAGCGTGAATTCCACAAAGCTTGAATAACCCAGATTAAGAACCTCAATTGCGATTCCTCTACTTGGTCCACCAACCCGGATCAACACTCCACCAATGCTAGTTGGAAGGAAGAAATTCTTCTTCTACTTTAATGGAGTTTTTGTGACTTTTGGAAAGAATATGAGATAGAGAAGAATAATGAAAGATATCTAGTATCTTTCCTTATTGCCTAACCAAAAAATATATAGATATAATTAGGTTAGGAGGAGAATCAATTCTCCTCTCTCTTCCTCTTGACCGGCCACCCTAGGGCCCCTTATGGGCTCTAGGTTTCTTTTGTTGATCCAAGTATTTTGTGTGACCTAATAGGATCCATTATATTGGGCTTTGGGTTTATTATTTCCTAACCCAAAGTTCTATAGCATTCTCTAGCAAGACGTATAGACGACCCAATAGAACGAATTTATTATCTCTATAATACGATCCATAATATAATTAGTAATTGCATTTAAGTCGAGGACATAAATCCTTCAACAACAAAATGGTAACTGTTTGGGCAGGCAACACAAGATTTGACCCCATTAAAAATGTGGGCATATTTTTGTTGTTAACGTATTGCAAGTATAGAGACATAACACAATAAGAGTCACACCAGTTGCACACTTGCACCCAAAGAGTCACACCAATCATCAAGCCACCAATACTAAGCAACATATCTGAAGAGGGGCATGGGGCAAGATAATATAGCTAGATTGAAACTGACCTGCTCAAAACGAGAAACCGTATATGTTGCACTCACAAGTAGAGATGGCCACTGGTGCGGGCTGGGTGGGCTGGTCCGCGGGCCCTAGTGGGCCGGGCTGAGATTTAACGGCCCAGGACCGGACCGTGAAATTCACGGTTTGGGCGGGCTGGTCCACGGGCTGAAAAATCTTGGCCCACACCGGTCTGTTACCGGTTTTCACGGTTCGAACAACGGTTTTGGCGGTTTGTGGGCCTACTAGGCTAGCGGGCCGGCATGAGAATTTTTTTTTTCAGAATTATTTAATCATTAGAATCATTTATTATTGTTACATAAAACCCTTAAAATTAATTAAAATATATACAATTATTAATATTAATGAATAATTTCATTATTTTTTGAATTTGATTGAATTATAATATATGAAATTTGATTAAAATATGTACAATTTGATTAAAATATACACAATTTGGTTGAATAATTACTTGGGCTGGGCTGGACCGATTTCGTGGACCGGGCTGGGCGGATTTAGTAGCGGGCTTTCGTGGGTTGGGCTCAAAAAATCTGGCCCACGGCCCACCCACCAATTTCACGGTTCGAGCTGAGTTGGACCGGGCTTTTCGTGGGCTCAGCCCACACGGCCCAAGAGGCGGGCTGGGCTGGATGGGCTGGATTGGCCCGCATTGTTGGCCATCTCTACTCACAAGTCACAAGTCACAAGTCATTACTAGGTGATGTATATTAAAAGTAAAATTTATTTAAGGATTGAAAAGCTTTGTTTACCTAAAAAAAAATATTAGTTGTAAATTTAGCTTAGTTCGATTCGAACCAACACAAGGTGAACCAAAATATATGATTCAAACCTAAAAGTTGAACATTTTGATTTTAATCCAAAGAGATGTGGAGTTTGTGGAAGATCTGACCAAAAATTGGTTACTACTTTCACTTCCTCAAGATATAGTTAAATATATTATAAAAAGGATAAAGTTCAAATTATTTAGAAATCAAGTAAATATAGGGAGTGTTCGGCAATTGTTTTGGCTAAATCAAAACTCTAATAATGTTGAAAAATTGTGTTTGGTGAATTAGTATTTGGAATAGCTTTTGGTACGGTGTTTGAACTAGTGTTTTGGAAAAGTTATAAATATTAACTTTTAGGGGTAGATGTAGTTTTTGGAGTAGTTTTTGGAGATTGAATATAGTTTATTTTTGTTATTTTTATAAACTAACAGCTAGTTGCTGAAGACTAGTACAACAGCTGACAACTACTTCTACAGCTAACAGCTACCGCAACAACTAATTTTGCCTAACAGGCCCATAGTATGACATTTTTCTTAAAGTTGTGATGTTTTGTGATCTTTAGCGATAGTACACTGGAATTTGACTAAAGTGCGATCTATAATTAGAGAAATAAATCCCGAATCTAGCTAATTTGAAAAGGGATCCGAATAGAGATGGATTTATATATAATATTTGGTAAATTTGATACAATTGTTTTGGAGTTATGTAATTGAGAGCTTGTGACTTGTGAGTATTTGTTAAGAAACATTAGTGGTGCCAGGCTGTTCCTACTGTTAGTGGTATGTAGGAGTTTGCTAATATTTTGAGGAGTGGGGGCGCGGGGGCTTAATTGACAAGAGCATCCCTTTCTCCGCTGCGCATTGCCTCGTTCGAATCCCTCTTTGTTAGGCAATATTATGTTAGGATATGTTTCCATATGTATAGATCTCTTTGTATGCATAGTTTCCTTAGCTTGTAACATATATATATAGTGTGATATCAATACAGAATGGGAAAGCTTTCATCCTAATATCATTCTTCTCATGGTATCGGAGCCGTAATCAATTTTTTTTTCTCCCGTAAAGCATGGTCGGTGATTCCTCGCCACAACCGGATGCAACACATCAAAACCTTAAACATGACATTACTCATCCCTTCTTCCTCGGCACTGGTGATCGCCCTGGAGATTATATAACCCCCACTCGGCTTCACACCGACAATTACGAGGACTGGGCAGGCGACCTCCTGCTCGCCCTCCAAGCCCGACGCAAGGTCGGTTTTCTCGACGGTTCTATCACCGGTCCTATGACTCCCTATACCGAGGCAGACTGGCTCACTGTGAATGCTATGATCGTGTCTTGGATCATGAACACGATAGACCCCGAAGTTAAAGGTACGTTAACTAAGTTTCGCGAAGCAAGTAAATTATGGGAGCATTTAAAAACTCGTTTCGCCACCGTTAATGGTCCTCGTATCCATCAAATAAAATCTGCTATAGCTAGATGTGATCAACCTAAAATTATGAGTGTTTCTACGTACTATGGCAAGTTAAATGTTTTGTGGGAAGAATTGTCAAAACATGAACCTTTGATTAAATGTTCTTGCTGTGCTAAATGTGATGCGGGTATGTTGCATGAAAATCGTCGTGAAACCCAAAAACTTCATGATTTTTTGATGGGTCTTTATTCGGATTTCTATGGACGTTTGCATACCCAAATATTGTCAAGTGATCCCATGCCATCCTTGGACCGAGCTTATCAACTTGTAGTCCAAGAAGAAAGAGTTCGGTCTGTTAAATCCGCACCCGAAGACAAACCCACGGATGTCCTTGGGTTTACGGTTCGTGCTCCGTCTGACCGTGGCCGAGGCTCTACTGATCGTGATCGGCCAACACGTAGTCATTGTAACAAGGTTGGGCATGATGCCTCTCGTTGTTGGTCAATGTTGGTATGTTCGCATTGTAAGCGGCATGGACATGAGGTTAGTAAATGCTTCGAATTGGTGGGTTATCCTGATGGGTCTGACCCAAAGTCTCGTTCTTCTCGTCCTGCTGCCGGTAGTACTGGTCGTGGCTCAGTTAAAGCCCACGCCACTGCCGTGGTGGGTGCTGCTGCCACGTCTACTCCCTCGTCGTCCACTTCCACCGCTTCTTCTACCTTGTTCACTCCTGAACAGTGGAAGGCGCTTGCTGGACTCTTTGGTTCTCAAAAGCTTTCGGATGAGAGATTGAGTGGTAAGTTTTCTTCCACTTCGTGGATTATTGATAGCGGTGCAACTCATCATGTTACTGGTGATATTTCTTTGATGTTTGATTTGGTTACTATTTCTCCTTGTCCTGTTGGTCTTCCTAATGGACAAACCGTGGTTGCTACTCAAAAGGGGTCTGTAAGATTGTCTGATATGATTACGCTCACCAATGTGCTTTTAGTTTCTCAGTTCAGTTGTAGTTTACTTTCTGTTGCTCAACTGACTAATGATTTGCATTGTTTTGTACAATTTAACTGTTCTATGTGTGCTATACATAACCACATGAGGGAGCTGATTGGAACGGGTCGTAGAGTGGATGGACTTTACTACTTCAACGGAGGTGACACTATGCAGTTGGTTTCTGTGAATGCTGCTTCTACAGATTTTGATTCATGGCATCGTCGAATGGGTCATCCTTCGGAGAAAGTGGTGAAGTTACTTCCCCCTCTTTGTGGTCATCAGGGTAGTTTGAATAAAGCATGTGAAATATGTTTTCGTGCTAAACATTCTAGAGACAAATTTCCTTTGAGTGATAATAAGGCTAGTAGGATCTTTGAGAAAATTCATTGTGATTTATGGGGCCCCTACAGACATGTTTCTTCCTGTGGGGCTCGGTATTTCTTAACTATTGTTGATGATTTTTCTAGGGTTGTTTTGATTTATTTGATGGTGGACAAAACTGAGGTTTTTGGCATGTTCATGAATTTTGTAGCCATGGTTGAAAGACAATTTTCTCAAACAATTAAAATAGTTCAAAGTGACAATGGAACTGAATTTAATTGTTTACTTTATTATTTCTCTGCTTCTGGGATTATCTTCCAAACCACTTGTGCTGCTACTCCTCAACAAAATGGGCGGGTAGAACGAAAACATCAACATATTCTAAATGTAGGGCCTGCTTTGAGATTTCAAGCCCATCTTCCTATCTATTTTTTGGGGGAAAGTATTTTAGCTGCTGCTCATTTGATTAATCGCACTCCCTCTTCTCTCTTGAATAATCAATCACCTTTTGACATTCTCTTTGGATTTTCTCCCAATTATGATGCTATTCGCACCTTTGGTTGCCTTTGTTTTGCTCACAATCACAAAACTAAGGGCGATAAGTTTGCTAGTCGTAGTCGCAAGTGTGTATTTGTGGGTTACCCTTTTGGTAAGAAGGGTTGGAAGTTGTTTGATTTGGATACAAAAGAGTTTTTTGTCTCCCGGGATGTCAAGTTCTTTGAGGAGGTGTTTCCATTTTTGTCTCCGGAGGATGTAAATATTGATCCTCCTAATTTGGTGCTTTGTGATGAATCCACTTATCCGGACTTTGCGGATGATTTTGTGTTTGATCCTCCCGTTCATTCGTCTAACTCCACAAATCAGTCCCCTCTCTCCACAAATCAGCCCACAAACGTTTCTCCATCTACACCTCAGCCCACCAATATTACTTCCTATTCCCATCAACCAACTCATGCGTCTCAGCCCACAAATATTTCCCTTCCTCCAAATCAGCCCACAAACGTGTTTGAGCCCACTCCTCATATTTCCTCTCCTATTTCCACTCGGCCCATTACTCCCACGCCTCCTCCCTTGAGTCCATCAGTTCAGCGCTCAAACCCGCCCCCTATTATTTTGGACTACCCAAGTCCTTCCTCCCTTGACCCAAACTCCTCCCCAGACTCTTCGTTGGACACTGATCCTTTATTGAACGCGTCTGGGCCGCCAGCTGGACCTGCTCTTTCTTCCACGCCTTCTGCTCCATTGGGCCGCGGTTTCAGGGACAAAATTCCCTCTATTTTGCTGAAAGATTTTGTCACCAATGTTGTTTCGGAAAGTCCATCTCATTCTACGCCTCCTCCGTCTTCTCTCTCAGGTACTCCTTATCCTATAGCTCACTATATAAATTGTGCAAATTTTTCTGCAAATTATTTGAAGTTTATTGCATCAGTTGTTTCTACTAATGAACCAAAATCTTTTAAAGAAGCTATGCGGTCTGATGGGTGGAAGGAGTCTATGCAGGATGAGATTAAGGCTTTGGAGGATAATGACACCTGGACCTTGGAGGAATTGCCTCCTGGGAAACGGGCTCTTGGTAGTCAGTGGGTGTATCGCACTAAATATTTGTCCAATGGTGATGTTGAGCGTCTCAAATCTCGATTGGTTGTTTTAGGCAATCATCAGGAGGCAGGTATTGATTACACAGAAACTTTTGCTCCTGTTGCTAAGATGACCACTGTGCGTACTTTTCTTGCCATTGCAGCTTCTAAAAACTGGGAGCTTCATCAGATGGATGTGCATAATGCATTCCTTCATGGTGACTTAGAAGAAGAGGTTTATATGAAGCTCCCTCCAGGGTTTGAGTGTTCAAATCCTAATCTGGTTTGTCGTCTGCGCAAATCTTTATATGGTTTGAAACAGGCTCCCCGTTGTTGGTTTGCCAAATTGGTCACTGCTTTGAAGGATTATGGTTTCCTTCAGTCTTTCTCTGATTATTCTCTCTTCACTTTCACTCAGCACTTTGTTCAGATTAATGTGCTGGTGTATGTTGATGACATTATTGTTTCTGGTAATGATTCCGCTGCGCTTTCTTCTTTCAAAGCTTATTTGAGTGATTGCTTTAAGATGAAAGATTTGGGGTCTCTTAAGTATTTTCTTGGTATTGAGGTTGCTCGTAGTGCTTCTGGTATCTTCCTTTGCCAAAGGAAGTACACTCTTGACATCATTTCTGAGGCAGGTTTGTTGGGCTCTAAGCCTAGTGGTTTTCCTATTGAGCAGAATCATTGTCTTGCTCTTGCTTCTGGTCCTTTGTTATCTGATCCAGCAGCTTATCGTCGTCTTGTGGGTCGCTTGATTTATTTAGCTGTCAGCCTGTCACTCGGCCTGATCTGGCCTATTCGGTTCATGTTCTTTCTCAGTTCATGCAGGACCCTCGCATTGAGCACTGGGATGCGGCTTTGAGTGTGGTTCGATATTTGAAGGGTACTCCCGGCCAGGGTATTCTATTATGTTCTGATAGTGATCTTTCTTTACAGGGTTGGTGTGATTCTGATTGGGCGGCTTGTCCTATTACTCGCCGTTCCTTATCAGGTTGGCTTGTTTACTTGGGTCATTCTTCTATCTCTTGGAAGACCAAGAAACAACATACTGTCTCTCGCTCTTCTGCTGAGGCAAAATATCGTTCTATGGCTTCTATCACTTGTGAGTTAAAGTGGTTGAAGGCCTTGTTATTAAGCTTGGGCGTCAATCATCCCAAGGCTATCCCTTTGTTTTGTGACAGTCAGTCTGCCCTCCATATTGCCAAGAATCCTGTCTTTCATGAGCGTACGAAGCATATTGAAGTTGATTGCCACTTTGTACGTGATGCCATCCATGATGGCCTTATTCTTCCTTCTTATGTTCCTACCAAAACTCAGCTTGCAGATATTTTCACCAAGGCTCTTGGAAAGACTCAATTTGATTTATTGTTATCCAAGTTGGGCATTCTTGATCCATCTCATGTCCAACTTGAGGGGGGGTGTTAGGCAATATTATGTTAGGATATGTTTCCATATGTATAGATCTCTTTGTATGCATAGTTTCCTTAGCTTGTAACATATATATATATAGTGTGATATCAATACAGAACGGGAAAGCTTTCACCCTAATATCATTCTTCTCACTCTTCCTCCTTTGAGCCTCTATTATGTATTTGGCCAAAAAACAATTTCTTTTTATAATTCCAAAAAGTTCATCTGATAATTGATCAATAGTGAAATGACAAAGTTAACATATGATGATTAATTCGTTTGTTTTACATCTAGGACGTTTGAGAGTATTGAGCCTACAGTGCAGATAATTGGAGCAACTTAATTTAGAAATAGGAGAAACTTAAATTGACTGTGACGCGCTTGCATAGTTGCACTTGCATATGTTTTTTTTTTTTGGTGAAAATAGAACTTCATACTACTATTAATTAAAGATTGATTACAATCCGCAATATAATAGTTTATACAATAACTAGGCAGAGAGGGAAAAGTCCTAGTTGCATTGCATATTAAGTATGTCCTTAAAAAAAATTGATATGCAACCTAACTGCATATAATAAAAGTGAAAACATATTATTAACACCTCGACTCGAGATTTTATCATAAAATTTTAAACTAATACAACTATAAACTGTACTTAGGAGGGAAAGAGGGAATTTTGGGAGGAAATCCAACTTTAACTACTTCTATGGTGTTAAAAGTCCTTAGGCTAAGTATAATACTTCGTTTAATTTTAGTGAAAGGTACCATCAAAAGGGAAAAACTTTATCTACCCAGTGGGTCAACAACCCACTACACATAGAAATAAATAAATAGTGGAATCCAACTCATCAGTTTTTACAGTTTTTTAATTATCTATTTCTAGTGGGTTAACTACCCGGCCACCGGGTAGATGTAGTATTGCTCCATCAAAAGTACCGCTCCGATCCATTTCTCCCAAAAAAATCTACACGTTTGGTGAGACACGTAGTTTGAGGAGATAAAATTGTTGCTAGTATGGTTATCATATGTTATTTTATTAAATGTACACGTGATAGAAGTTGGTGGAGTATTATTTATCGAAGGATAGATAAAATTGAGTAATTTTTTTTTTCCATAGAGATAGGGCCAAAGGGGTGATTAACTGATTATAAGTACTCAACTTAATCTGATACAAACAAAAAAGGAAAATATTCGTATTATTCTGGAAACATAAGTAGTATAAGAAAGCTTAGAGTTTAATCAACCATATTTATAAAGTGACTTATTATATTGTGACAGACCCCCCTCAAAAAAAAATAGTGACAGACCAATGTATAAGTATACCGTATAATTTTAAAATTTTGGTAAGATAAATTACATTAACGCCCTCTCACAGGGCACCTAAATACAACCTACCCCAAAGCTCCCAAAAACCCAAAAAAAGTAAACTTTTTATGTCATTTTTATATGGAGTGATTCAATATAGGAAAATTTTTTAATTTAGGGGGGAAATCATTAGTACAATTACTTTAAGATAAATTAAGGTCAATGCCCTGTCAAAAAAAAAAAAAAAAAAAGGGTCAATGCACTCCCCATAAAAAATATGTTAAGCTGGCAAGTGTAATATTCCTACTTTCTTTGTTGTAAATTGTGATAAGAGTTCAATTCTCGATGGGAGCATGATAGATTATTTTTGATCATTTGATGGATTGATTGTTACCTTAAGGGGTCGTTTGGTTCAAGGTATGAAATGGAAAGAGAATGGAAACAAATAGAGGAGAGGAATGATAACAAAAATGGTTAGTTTTATTAGGTGTTTGGTTCAAGCCATGGAATGGTAACCATTACCACCAAATAAAATATTTTGTTACTTGAGGGGTGGGAAAGGTAACAAATTAGGAGAGTCCATTATCACCAAGTAATGGTAATGGATTGATGAAGAGTTGAACCAAACAAAAAGAAAAGGAATCGGTGATTGATTCCATTTCTTGGAGCCCAAAAATCACGAACCAAACGTGCTTTGAGATAGTTGGGCTCTACTCTAAGTTACATGAATCTGTCAAATTTTTTTTTGGAGAAAGTTAAAAACTTCCTCCGTTCCAAATTAAATGCAACAGTTTCCATAAACGACAATTTCAAATTAAATGCAACATTTTACTTCTTTCTATTCTTGGTAAAGTTTTTGAGTGGGAAATTACGAATATACCCTTACTAAAACTAAGTAAGCCTTATTTAACTACACTAATTGTTGTGGTTCCACTTTCTCTCTCCATATTAAGTTAGTCACATGCCCTTACTTTTTTTTAATCTCACCTTAAGAAATTTTGCCTAGGAGAATGTGCCATCCAAATTGTTGCATTTAATTTGGAACGAAGGAAGTATATTAAGTTCCTCTAACTCTATTACCTTTTTCATTTGTTTTTTCATAAATAATGTATGAACACTAATATTTTATTATATTTATAAATATAAAACACTAAGAAAATACAGTATAGAAGAGTAGGAGACAATGGGATAAAAAGATCCTTGCTCCAGATACCAGTATCACCCCTCAATTATGGAAGAACGGTACGTCAAAAATCTATAGCAGGCCACCCTGAGTCCCTGACTATAGAGTATGGACCTCATCTTTTCTGTTTTCCTGGGCTCATTATTCAGGGCATTGGGCCCACCTTTGATCGATGGTAGGGTTTACACTAATGCTCAAAGAATTTCAATTTCATTTGCTATACTCCGTTTTTATATAATTGCAACATTTTCACTTTTACTACTATTATCAATACATTACTTGATTATCTATATCTCTAACATTTAATTAGTAAAAATTATAAAAAATTAATATTATAAAAATATACGTTGAAACTAATCCACCAACATAGTAAATTGCAACATGTAGTTTATACTTCATATATTGATATATTAGCAATACATGTGGTCAAACATAGTTATATGAATCGTGTAGAATTCAAAATGTTGCAAAAATAAAAGAATGGAGAAAGTATTTTCATAATGATGTTCAAAAATTAGCTAAAACATACCCTCCTCGAAGTATTTATTTGATAAATTTTCTCCCTCAACTCTTCCTTAGTTAGGACTACATACAATGACTCGTTATTTCTCACTACTTTTCCACCTTCTGAAATGGTAAAATTGAATGTATAAATATTAAAGTGGTAAGGGAACTATTATTTCCAGTATATGGCATATATAGAATGGATACATAAACATGTGCTCTCGGATAAATTTTTGTTCAAACAAATTGGATTTTTTTACTTTTATTTATTTTATTTTATTTTTTGAAAGAGAAATTTCATTAAATAAAGGTTTAACGGCGTCTACAATAAGTATTAAAAAAAAGATATAATCACACAAGATTAAATCAAATTCGTCTTCGAAAAAACTACAATGAACCAGATCGAACAATACAGCGCAATTCCCTTGTATTTGCTGAATCACGCAGCTATTGATGGGGAAGTTTATCATTATGGCATAGCTTCGGGAAGAAAATTTTTTATTTAACCATGTTGACCGCATCCGAATTTCCAATACGTTGATGGTCTTGAACTTCAACCAATAGGAACAATTTCTCATACCAATTTTTAAACTTTCACGTGGGAAGAAAATAAATCTAAATTCCAAACTCCCATGAAATGAGAGAAAGAACCCAAAAATTGGGTAGAAAACTCTCAAAAAGAGAGAGAATGGAAGATTATTAATGACAAAAATAATGAAAACTAGAAGAAAAAAGAAGAATTGGGGGCTTACCACCATCGAACGGATGATGGCAGCCCCAAAGTAGAAGAAAAAAATTAGGGGTTTTGAGGAGGAAGAGGAGAGAGGAAGAGTACTTTCATTTATTATTGAGCAGTTTTCTGTACTATTTTTTTACTCTTACCGTTATTTGTATAAGTTTTCCATAGACCATCTGAACTTAACTATGTCCGAAATTTCTAAATACTTATATCTATTAATTAACTTCAAACAATCTCAACTCAAGAAGATAACAACCATTAGCTTTACCAAAGTACTCCTCTAAAGTTAGCTTTTGCCCTAATGAGAAGCTCCTAGAGTCTAGAGAAGCTAGCTTGTATACTCCTATTACAAAATAAACATCTCTTTACATAGAGTTAAAGATTTGTTGATAACAATAGTAACTTATCACTTCAACTAGTTAGTTTGCAAAACATTACCTAATATCATCTCCATTAAATTAATTAGTTTTTATAATCTCTTAGATCTGTGGTGGCAAGAGGGATCTCCATTCTCCAAAGTAGATTCTTCAGTCACTGATGTCAACGTGATCATGATACTTTACAATTTCACTTGTGACTTGACCAAATTTATGTTTTTTTTCTTTCATTTTTTTATTATTGTATTTAAGTTTATTTTTATAATTTATTTCCTAGTTCTCAATGTGTTTGGCTTTTTAGCTCCACAACTCTGTACTTCCCAGTTACCACTTCATTCTCCACCGTCAGTTGCTTAGCAGCCAGCTGCCAAGATATTTTTTGTTTTTCTATTTAAATCATTATTTTGTCTTTTTAGTTGTTATAACTGGCAAAGATTACATATATTAAATCAAGGGAATATGAGGACAAATACAAACTTATATTTAAATGAATGGGTTAATGGAACGAATATATCTTTTCTTTGGCCACTATGTTATGTTCTTGGAGATATTATAATTTATTCATGTCATTTTCCATGCACGAGGGAATGAGGGATAAGGTAATAGTGAATTTCGCAAGTTGATAGCGCTAGTATTACGAACCAAATCGATCTTACCTTGTAAATCAATTAATGATATGACGTTCTAGAATCACAAAAAAATTCGGGAAATTTTCTAGTACACTGTTGCGCTATGTAGATATACTAACCTCTCACAATCTAGAAAAAATAGGGGGGTTTTGGAATTAATTAAGAACAAAAATAACTTTTAAAATATTTTACCTTGTGAAGATTTTGGTTATACTTCATAGGATTTACAACGGTTGTACGAAATAATTCCCAATAGTTCTAATTCACGGACTTTGTTAAAATAGTTTACATAATCTCTATTATACACTTAATTAACTCGAGGAATTTGGTGTCACGTACTTTCTTTTGTTGGGGCAATGTGGAGTTGAGCAAACATCAAATAAGAAGTGCTTGAAGGCGAGCAAACACGGCAAGCACAAAGCACATGGCTCACTGGCGGACCGGGCCGCCCATGGGCCGGGCGGCCGCACTGTGGGACGGGACGGACATAGATCGGGCGGGCAACTGGTCTGTCTCGCGATCTGTTGATCCTCAAGATGGGCAGTAAGTTGGGTCCTTCTCCCCTCGGGCGAGCAGCCTAGTGGCCCGAGCGGACGATCTCAATCCCGGGCGTGCATAAATTCAGGGTGCTCGAGGCAGGAAGTTGGGAAATTTATGTGTCGGGCGAGCCGTGCTTTGGCCCGAGCGGACGATTTCTTGATCCTGTACGGGAGGTTAAGATCTGGCGGAACTTTTTACGGGTTTGAGATTTAATCTCAACCTTTGGATTGTTATTTCCCCTTAATTAGACTATATAACCCCCCCCCCTTTCATGTTTTAGGTTACATTTCACACAAAGTGAGATCTTCTTATGGTTTAGTGAAAGAGGAGAGAGAAAATAGCATTAAACTCATCCATTAATGCTTGTAATCTTCATCCATTTTTAACATTAATCAAAGTTGTTTGCTTGGTGGCTTGTTTCTCCCAGTCAGGCCTGTCCCTGAGCCTGGGCAGGAGGGGCGCCCGCCCAGGGCCCAGGGAGAAAAGGCCCATGTTGGTGATCTACAGTCTGATACTTGTAATAAAGGAAATCTGCATTCATTTACTCCGTGAAACATTGTCTTGGCTCTTTGGGTTACTAATTGTCATAATCCACTGCATTCTCAATCCGTGGTTCGAATCCCTCTACAACATCTTTTTATTTTCTCAGCTTTCTAATTTTATTTTTGGATTTTCTTTTGTTTTCAATGATTTTGAAATAGTTTCAGTTTCCTACATTTTAGTTTTTGGGTTTCAATGATTTTCAAGTAGCTATCTAATTTTAGTAAGTGGGTTTTTTTCCTTCTCATATAGAGTAACTATGTCCCTTTTGCTATTTCATACCCCCGGACTTTATATTTACATTGTTCATTTACCTCACTTCGACTACCAAGTTACTAATATATAAGAACAAATGTTAGTATGAAATATTATTAAATTTCTCTCAATGTATATTAACTTCAAAATATTATATTTTTATATAAATTGTATGAATCGATAGAGTAAGATAGTTGAAGATATTAGATGTTATTGGTAGAAGCGAATGTCACAGTGAAACCCTTAAAAAAGGGAGGGGTTCTGTGGTTACCTTTTCTATTTTCACAATTCAGACCCAGAAAAATATTAAAAAAGTAATCCAAAAGGCCAAAGAGCTTACACACAATTTCGTAATCCAAAACCCAAACTCCAACCGACAACTCGATGATGAGGATGACATGATAAATTTAAGAAGCAATATATGACTTAATTTAGGAAGACATGGCATATAAATATATAACCATCAAATGGGTATCTTATAAAAAAAAAGCTAAAATCAATCCATGTTTCATGAGCTAAAAAAGTCATATTCAGCAAAACTTTAACCATAAATTAATATCTTTAAATCAATACATGTCAAGAATAGTAGTTGAGATCGGGGAGGGTCCATATTTTTCAGTTCGCCCTAGGGCCTCCAAAATGTCAGGAACGGGCCTGCTCCCAGTGCTTGGGTTTTCCCACGTTACTCGGTGTGTTTTTCATTGCTTTCCTTATCGTGCTTAGTTTCATCAATTTCCATTAGTTGTTGATTACTGTTAATTGCAAGTAATTAGTGTTTTCTTTAGTCTAATTCTCAGCACCTTTTTGACCAATATACTCCTAACTAGAAAAGAAAACTACAACACCTACCACTCGGTTAATTTTTTAAAAAAAAGGAAAACCGATCTAACAAACTGCAAAGCAGTTACCCCTCATCGTTCGACTTCGCACGCATAACGTGTATGTAAGGCTAGTTACATATTATTGAAAGCCAAAACTCTTAATCATTTTAGAAGAGTGAACTATTTACGTTGATTACTATTAGGACGTGTCGGTCGAATGAAACCATCACAACCGTTCCCAATTTCTAAAACGGGAAAAGAAATTGTCGTAGAGAAAAAAGAATCACGCAAGAAAAGTAGAAAACTCATATATTTATTAATCATGTTTTATTCGAACTAAAATACTGCAAATACTTCCGACCTTTTCTTTTTCTTTGTTTTTGCTAAACACAACCAATTTGACGTGGAAATCATACTAGATAGCAGAATTAGACTTCAATAACAGAGAATCAAAGCTAAATGCAACTATACAACGTTAATAGTGTCTTTAAGCTCGATCTAAAAGTATATTTTTCATCCCTAATTCCTATACGTAAACATATCATACTTCTTCAGTAGAACCAGTTTAAAAAAATGAGATGAACAGTTGTAGATGTAGCATTTATATAATGCTGGGATATCATAAGATATAATGAGATTAGATCTCTATTACACTTCTTGTGTGTTTTTATCAATAGCAACAATAATTTTTTAAGAGGTCGAATTATATGATCATTGATTGTATTTTTCACACACATATTCAATCTCAACATGTATGTTCGAGATACAAATTTTTATTAATATTTTGATAAAGAAAATTAATATTAAAAGTTATGTACTTCCTACGTTCTAAAATAAGTGAAATAATTCTCTTTCTTATGTGAAAGCTTTTTGAAAGAAGTGTTTCACTTATTTTAAAATAGAGGAAGTATATAAGAGTATTTTATGTTCGAGATTAGATCTCTATTACACTTATTTTAGATAGTGAAAACAAATGTTAGGGCTAAAAATAAATGATAGAACGATTTCGAACAACTATAGCATTGTCTAAAAAATTAAACTAGATTTGATACCATATTGAAATATGATAATGGTACAAGTGTTTAGACATATACAAGTATTTTATTCACGTAATTTAGTTTTGTGGGAGAATGTAAATTATTATACTAGTTGGTAAAGTTTTAGGAAAGATTCCTCTCAAAAAAAAAAGTTTTAGGAAAGATATTATATATTTACAATCAAACCTTTTTTTTAGAGGATATTCACAATCAAACCTGGTTTACATCATTATAATCACACAAGCAAAATTGAAAAAAAAATACTTCCTCTATATAGTTGAAATCCGAGTTAAGCATAAGATAAGGACCTCAAGTTTTGATTTTTTCACCGATTGGGACCTATAGTTTTTTTTTTCACCGTTCAGGACCTAAAACCAATTTCTGATGACAAAAGTTAACCTTGGGTTAATATATGGGTCCCACGTGAGTTATTCTTCCTTTGGAGCCAAAAACTCCTGCTTCATCTTCTTTCTTCTTCGTGTCTCTTAGCCAAGAAGCCAACAATCCAACTTGAGCTGTCAAACTTTGAATTAAATCAGCAAACCTCAAAACCCCATTTTCTAATTTCAATTGGAGAAACCCAAAAACCCCAAACCCATCTTTCTCTCTCCCGTGAAACCCAAACCCCATATTTCTCTCTCTCACCCCTGTCCCCTGCCTGCTACTACCTCAGGCTGTTGTCGCCTGTGCCGGAGTTTCCCCCACCCCTTTGCTGCTCGCCAGAGCTTTCTCTCTCCTCCGTTAATGTGTGTCTGTCGCCTAATTGTTGGTGGAAAATCCAATTGGAATAGCCTTATGTTAATTAATATTCCTTGTTAGTTTTTAGTTGGGTCTTGGAGGAGTATTCTAATCATATGTTCTGAATTCAGTTTGATTAGTTTCTAAATTATGTCTGTTAGTTGGTGCAAGGGTTGGTTTTAAGAAGGATTAGTTAAACTAAAATGCATAGCAAATTTATGGATATAATTAAAATGAAAATAAGGAGTCTGGTTATAAAATAAATGAATTGGTTAGTATGAATGTTGTTGAGATGAATTTGGAAATCTAAAGAGTATAAGAGGGTATAATTGAGTATAGTTGTGAAGCATTGGAGTAGACTTAAAAGTGAATTAACTTAAATAGTTTCCTCACTTAAAGTTAGAAAAGAGGTTGACTAATTATTGTTAATAATATCCCAATAATTGTAGCTAGAGATGCTGCAATGGAGTTCCTGAACTGAATTCTGGTTTTTTTTTTTTTTGGGGTTTTAGATTATAAGGATTTGGTGGGAAGAACAAACATGGTGTTTTTGCTTTTTTTGGATGAAGTAAACTGGTTCATTTGTATTTAAGCAATTGATTTTATGGAACATTTAATGCTTTTTTTTTTATTATTATTATACCTCCGGTGTAGTTAAAGCATGGTTAGGTTGTCGGATTTCCTAACCCAGGTCCCAAATGGTGCATAAAAAAAGAACAGGTCCCAAAGGGTGAAAAAATGCAAACTTGAGGTCCTTCTTGTTTGCTTAACTCGTTGAAATCCTATTGCCTCAAGAGCTCTCACTTCAGTTGTGAAAACAATGCGAAAAAGAGGGGCTACCTTGCCACAAATAACACCATCTTTTTTCGCCTTTCTTAGCACTTTTTAGACTTTTCAAACTTAGCCAACTGAAACATCTAAATTAAGGGTATTAGGGGATTGTGAGTTCAAGTATAACACTTCCATTTTGATGGAAAAATCTTCACAAATTTTTGACCATATTTTATGCAAATTAATAAATCAAAATATTATTATGTGTGTTCTTTTTTTTTTTGATAATTTATGTGTGTTCTTGATATATTAGCCTTTTAAAAATATCAAAGTTTTGTAATAATTTTACTAAAACAAATAAAAATATTAATGGTTAAAGTCATGTAATAAATTAAAATCATAGGAGATTTCTCATTAGCCGCCCCCTCTCTCTTTTTCTCTCTCTCAAACCCTAGCCTCCCCTACCCCTTCTTCATCAATTAGGGGCTGCCATGGATGATTTCATCCATGGTAAGCCCCTTTTCCCTTTTTATTTTCAGTTTTTAGTTCATTTTCTTGTTTTGTTTAATAAATTAGTCTCTCTTTATGAGATTTTCTCAAACCCTGTTATGGGGTTTTTAGAATCTGTTTTGGAAATCTCCTTCTCTCCTATGGGAGTTGTGAGTATGATTCTTTTGTTTTTAGGTATGAGAAATTATTCTCATTGGTTGAAGTTCGAGACTCAACATGAAGGTATTGGAATCTCGGATGCGGTCAACCTTACTCGATCAAGAATGTTCTTCCCAAACTATATCAGAATGATGAAACTTCCTCATCAATAATGCTGATTCAAGAATCTGAGAATACTATTTGTATTGTTCGATCCCGGTTCATTGTAGTTTTTCGAAGACGAATTTGATTCAGTCTTGTTTAATTGTATCTTATTTTTCTTTAATACCTATTGTAGATGCCGTTTGGCCTTCAATTAATGAAATTTCTCTTTCAAAAAAAATAAATTAAAATCATAGGAAGGCCGGTCACAAAGTTGTGTTTTAAAAATTTATAATACATCTCACTAGCTATGCAGTATGCAAGTTGCGGTTATATAATTGGAGAATTTGGACCCGCTATGGTAAGGCTATGTTTGAAAATGACATTTGCAATGCTTCCAAATCCGTGAAAGCTTATGGCTTACAGCTTATGCTATCAATTCATGATAATCACGAGATCACGCCAACTTAACAATAAGCATAAAAAGATTACCTTTAAACCAAAAAAAGCCCTACTTAACTACATATGATATAGACAGAGATATTTATTAATATATATTATAAAAGGTGTTCGGTTTAAAACTAGATTGTTAATTCGTAAAATAATGAAAAACAAAAATGTACGTACATAATTGAATAGAGATTCCGCTAATATCTCTATTATATAAGCCAAGGGGGGAGCTATGGTGTCCCCTTATAAAAGACTTATATATCCCTAATTTGAAACCAAAAAAAAAGTTATTTAAAATTATCTCAATCATTTCCTGATTTACGATTATGCATAATAAGGAAAGTTGTAAAAAGAGAGAATTAACATAAAAAAGTTTAAGATTGCCATTAAAAGATTACTTAGGATGAGGAAACTAACATAACGAAGAAATTTTATTTCCAACAATTGTAAAGCCAAAAATACAAAGTTTTCTTTTACCTAAATATTCAATAACAATTACAACATACATAAATGAAAAATTCATAAAATTACTGAGAAAAATAGAGTATAAGTCATCTTTTTATTTTCCAATACTTGTCGTAGTCATGATGTTATTCAAGCGAAATAGTTAAATCTGATGAGAAAAAGCAAGCATAGACCAACTTCTTTTATCTTCATTTTCAATCCTATGTTTTGTAAAAATAAATTGTAAGTACGAAATACATGTTTATTTTTCGCATTAATATTAATATTTTTTACGATTTTGAATATCCGTATTAATACTAATATGTTGTCACACGCATCGCGTGCATACGAGGCTAGTCTATTTATAGATTATCAACACGTGTGAGAGAACTATTGGAGCCTGCCACGTGTCATTTGAATGTATATGTTGACATGGCGCCATGTAAGCTCCGACATGACATTTTTCTTTCTATTTTAAAGAACCCAAAAGATGTACACTAATTAAGTTTCGAATCCCTAACAATCTAATTTGAATATCTTCCTTTTTATCACGAAACTACATCACCTTCTTTGTAAACAAATTCCGAATCCATATAGTAGATGTTTCTACCTCATTAAAATTTTATTGAAAAAAATGAATTTTTTTTAGCCAGAAAAAAAAAACTAGGGAGGAAATTGAAATAAATGAAATAAAAGTATAGCAGCACCACCCTTTAATTTACAAAAGGAAACTCAAAATTTCGAGCAGTTTTAAGTTATAAAACATATAAAAGCCTAATGTGTTTCATAATCTTCTCAAAACCCCCTTAGTTTTTCTTTGGATTCTCCTAAATCCTTATGCTGAGAACTTAGAAATATGGAAAGTCTCCTATCCGACACCACAAAATCACTTAAAATGTTTTCATTCTTATTGCAAACCTTATAGCATCTATGATAGCTTCTTCCTCCAAACACCATCATTTAACGGAACAATTTATTTTCATATCTTGAACATCCCCAATTGACATCACCAGTGACGAAAATGAAGTAATTATGTTCTGCTATTGGCGGATGCCGAAAATATTGCATTTTATCTTGAAACTTTAATATGCAGTCCAAATTTTTTGAGGTAATTCACCCCCTAGAATATAACCCTTTATTACCCCTAATAATTCTCCTACTTAAAAGAAATTAATATTTCAATTTTGCAGCTAAAAATTGCGTTTTTTATTCCCTAAATTTTGTAACTGGAAATTTCGCTACTTTATTCCGTATTTTATACTCTCATTACCCCTAATTATTGAAACTAATATAAAATAACATTAGCTATCTTGAGTTACGAAAAAGTATCCCCATAAAACACTTGAGGCATGACCCTGGTCAACAAACTAGTTGCTTATTAGAAAAATTGTATATTTTCCTAATATGTTTATAATATAAGATCATTATTGAAATATTTGTGGGTTATATATTATACTTAGGCTCCGTTCTTTTTGACTGAAGTAAACTGAAATGAATTGAACTGAATTGATGTGAAAACACTAAAATTGTGAGAAGACTCTAGCTGAATTGAACTGAACTGAACTAAAACTGTACCAAAAGAACATTGTCTTAGCTTCAACTGTGCAAAACAAAAGGCCACATGACAAAACTGCATTCAAAATGTTTCCGTGGGGATGAGATTGAGATGATGAGATTTGGATAAGCATAAGCATAACAATTATGTGAAATAGTCTGTTGTAGAGCTTGGTTTCGTAGGTTTATAGCAACAAATTGTGAATGCTCACACACAAAAGGGACAAATGGTTTATGACTGTATGGCTAATTTCGTGTTCATCATGATCGTCTTTTAAGAGTTGCAAAATTCAAGAGTTGCAATTGCTAAAAATATAATCATATGCCTGTTAGATTGAAATGTTTTCAAGGGATTCGGGGTGTTTGCTATTTTGCTAAAAGTATAACACCATGCTTGCTGAAAGGTTTTTAAGGGAATCGGGTGACATGTGACACGTGACATTGATTCAAGTACAAAAGGGCGATTCAAGGGTAAACCGTAAACTCTAATTAGTTATATCTTGTCCTGAATGAGGATGAGACAGTAATTGAGAAAAGGATTTGGAGTCTATACTAATGTTGATTTTGTACCATGCACGTAATGTTAATCAAGTTAAGCAATGAGAAAGAAAAAAGGTGAAAAAAGTAGGCTTCAATTGCACAATTGAAGCTTATAATATAAATATTTGTTTAAATCTAATGGTGTGGATTAATAATATTGAGTAACGTTTATAACGGTACAAAAAAAAGTGGGACTGAAGATTTGCACTCAGATAAATATTGGAGGCCAGGTTAGACAATAGGTGAGGAGCTAGCTAGTTGTAAGGGTAATTATGTCAAGATTATCGTTTTTTTTTAGCCAGAAAGAAAGAAACTAGGAAGGAACCCAATTGACAGGCCACCCTAAAGCATCCTTACGGATGATCTTGGAAAAAGCAATATCAGGAGATTCAAACCAATAACAAAGATTAGTAGTGGAATGGCCACGATTTGCCATTCAGTCAGCAGCATAGTTAGCTTCTCTAAAAACATGGTGAATATTATAATTATCAAAATTTCTCAAATCCTCCGCTGCATCATTAATAAGAGCATTAATAGACCAGGGAATTTTCCAGATTCTTTTGATAGCTTGAATAACCGAGAGATTATCACCCTAAATAGTAATATTATGAGCCCCCAGAAAAAAGAGCACCCCTAATACCTTCCCTCAGACCCCAGGCCTCAGCAACTAAAATAGAATTATTATCATCAATGGCGTTAGCACCACTAAGCAAAAGATTTCTCACATAATCTCTAATAACAAAGCCATAAGTTGTGCTACCATTTTGCAACTTGGAACCATCAAAATTAAGTTTCACAAAATCAAGAATAGGGGGGGGACCAAATAATATTAGTCCTAGGCTTTTTAGATTCTTTTTCTTTTACAACTTGTTGACAATGTCTAAAATTGGAAAAATTAGAATGGGAATAATTCAGATTATGCATATAAGCTTTAATTTACTCTTCTATTTGCTTTGTAGTTTGTAATGTTTTTGTTGATATTGAATTACATTAAATATTATCATTTCACCAATTGACTTAGTAGTTAGAACATTTTGTAAGAGTGTAGAGGTCGATGACTTATTACTCCAATACTTTAGCATACAGACCAAGGAAACATGTAAGGACCATTGAAAAGTAGAGTAATAAAGCATAAAGTAGTTTTCTTTTTGTGTGATGAAGACAAAAATAAGGGTATAAAGGTAAATAATACCCACATACTAAAAGTAGAAATATTTGGCAAATGTAGCAACTAATTAAAAAGAGACATGTCTAAATGGTAAAATATAGCAACTAAAAAAAGACGCATGGAGTAATATTAATAAATCAACATGTCATTCCACTAAAAAACATGGCACTATCAAAGTGGAGGATCCAAGTGGTGGAGTTTCGTGAAAAGCCAACGCTTCTTAAACATATGTGGATATTAACGACAAACTTCTAGTTGCATGTTCTTTTATCAACGTATACCCTATATACTTTTTAGCAAAATGATTATTTTACATTTGCATGTAATTTTGTGATTTCTATATACTCTTTTTTTTACCAAGGACCTTGGGCCCAATAGTATAAACTTCCTATCTCCCACAGGCCAGGGTTAAATCTTGGTGAAGAAAATTTCAATATTGTTGGGAGGAGGGGGTTTGGGGCATTGTTGGGCCTGAGGGTGACTGGCAAGTGCGAAGAACTCCGAGGAATTAATCTTACCACTTACGAAAGCGCCAAAAATATATATATACTCTTTTAATTTGAACATACAAGAAAGAAGAAACTATACCTGTTCTAAGAACACTTCTTAACTTTTAGTGTTTGATTAGGCCAAAACACTAAATGAAATGTTTGGCATAGTAGATGTGGGAGTAGTTGTTGGAGTTTAAGATAGCTTTTCCCTAGCTTTTCCCAAATGTTATATTTTATAGCGTTCAGTTTCTGTAAGTAGCGTTCAACTTTTTTTTTTTTTCTTCAGAGGAAAATATTGTTACAATCACGGAAGACTTGCTCATCATTTCCACACCTCCATGGCTCCATAGCTGCTGCAGATATCCTCTAAAACCAAATTCATATTTTTTGAAACCAAAAGTTTCGGTATTTCCAAATAAATCATCGCAATTCTTTTTTTCTCTTTCCAATTAAACATGTTAAATTGTAGTTCAGTATCAGATTTCAATTGTTCCCACAAGTGATTAAATAAAAAAAATTAATATTTGATCTTCAAAGGAGGTAAGTTTATAAATTAAAACCAATCATTTTGGTCAGAAAGTGGAATATGCACAAGCACACATACTGACATACATGAAGTCTGAAGAAGGAAGAGGAAGGAGATGTTACCTTGTAGTGAAATCAATTTCAGGTATTTATACAATTTTCAGAATGATGAACAGATGAACGACTTTCCTAATTTTAGACTCCTAAGCTTGGTAAATGTTTTATAATACCATATGGTAAATGTTAAATGAAGGAAAGAGAAAAAAAATTGAAAACCCAAATCTGAAATTAGAGGAGAGAGAGAATTAAGAAAATTTCATCTTCACGCATGAAATCAGGTATTATGTCATATGAGAATGAGAGAAGAAATATAAGTATTAAATATTGTGGATCTAGTTAAAAAGACAAAAATATACTTAAATAAATTTAAGGACATCACAGTAAAAGAAAATAATGCATTGTGTTTATAATATTGACATTTAATTTAACCATAACATAATTAATTATATTATTGAAATTAATATTATAGCTAAATAGTTTGTCTTTTTTATCTTATATAATCTCAACAACTACTTCTACCAAACACTTATATTTTAAACAACTACTTTTACAGCTAAACGCTAACAGCTACTAGCCGACAGCTAACAGCTACTTGAACAGCCAACAGCTACTCCAGCAGCTAACAACTACACCAACAACTACTTTTGTCGAACACGCCCTATATATGCAGGTGCAATTAAACTACTATACAACTGGAAGCATGATTCTGGGTTTGAGATATATGAGCATTGAGAAATATTAGAATAGAAAAATTAAATGACAAATTAGTATTGGTAGTTAACAAGTGAGGTATATGTGAATTGTGAAAGACCCTTTTTGTTTCATACTTTGTCATAATTTTAATGGCGATTTTTTGGCGGGGTTCATGTACACAGTACATAGATGTTTTTCCTCTGGCGGGGAGGGTTGAGATTCCTATACATGTCACTACTAGAAATCACACCATTACGACGGGAAATTCCGTCGTAACCCTTCGCAAAAAATCTGTCGCACCAGGATTTCCCGTCATGCCCCCGTCATAAAAGGGGGCCGTCGTAGTTGAAAATCCCGTTGTAAACCCGTCGCAAAAGGCATTCGTGACGGGACAAAATTCTAGGCATTTGTGACGGGCCAAGATTCCCGTTGCGAAAGACCAATTATGACGGGCAAAATCCCGTCGCAAATGAGAATTCTCATAATTACCCCAGGTTCCAATATTAGTGGTTCTTTAATTTCATCTCAATTTATTTCTATACCACAATAATAATAGCAATTGAAATTGCTAACCAATTAATCGAAGAGATATAATTACCAAACAATGTAGTATTCATTCAAAACCAAAGTAAAGAATACAAGAGTTGTTATATAGTTTTTTGATGAACAAGAGTTGTTATATGTATGTCACAACTTTTACACTTCTATGTCATTTTATTAAGTAAAACAACAGTAACAATGTAATTCCAATGGTAAATCAAACTCCACTTTATTAAGTGCTTCAAGCAAGCGCTTTTGTTACCAAGGACCCTTGGGTCCAATGATATGGCTTCCTATCTCCTACATGGGAGACCAAGGTTCAAATCTTGATGGAAGCATAATTTCAATATTGTTGGGGGGAGGGGGGTTTGGGGCTTGTTGGGCCTCTGGGTGAGTGACCCTATACGAGGGCAGCCCAGAGAAAATTCATCTTACCACGGGTTCCCAAAAGGGGGCCCAAAAAAAAAAAAAAAAAAAAAAAGTAAGCGCTTTTGTTATTCCAATGTGTAGGAATTTAGATGCTTAATGCGGAAAACGAGTATCACATACTCAAACATCTAACACCAAGATCTTTGCATAAATTAACATGAATCTATAAAGAGTATAAAATATACCTCTTGATGCGTGAATTCCACTTCCACCCCGAGCCTTCTAGTGGAGATCCTTTAGAACGTCAAACGCCGTTCTTCTAGTGTTGGTCCACGAACAACCCTTAGATCACCACGTATGCTAGTACGGAAGAGAGAATAATTCTCTTGCTTTTGAGGTGTGATGGCCGAAAATGAGGAGAAAGAGAGGAGCAAAGAAAATCAGATTTTCTTCACAAAGAATGATGTAATCTCCCACCTCCTTTGTAACCCCCATATCATTATATAAGGTGGTTACAAAGAGGTGATTCATGAGGCTTTATTTTGCCTCATAATGTCATACATTATGAGCCTAATAACCTCAATTACAACTCTTCCATCCATCTTTAAAACCGCCCAACCCATTTCACAAATGGATTTGAATAATATCCAAGGGTTGTCACATTGTGTGACCTCATAGGACCCAATACATATTAGTAGTTGGCCTAAATATACTAGCCCAACCAACCGCAATTAGCTTCTAGCAAAACGTTGCGGTCACCTAATATTATTGAATATATTATCTTTATAATTTGTCCATATACATTTAGTTTATTACACTTGATCGAGGACAAAATCTTTCAATCTCCCACTTGTCTAAGAACAAGTGTGCAACCTTCAAATTCCTTAAGTCGCTTAATGTCTAACTTGATGACATGGTAACATCGTATGTAAACCATACCAATATTCAAGTTGTTTTTTGAAATCCGAGTTCGAACTGTCGAAACAAATGATTAACTCCTTAATCCATTTGAGCACGGCCATGCATTTTCAGTTCTCGCTCTTCAAGAGGCCAAGACACCAATCCTAACTCTTAGGAGGACTTTATCCAGTCTTGTATAACCAAAACTCCCACTCAATTCGTAGCAATTCCGATCACTGCTTTTATAGCCTCCTTTTACGGCACGACGTTTTGCAGTGTCAAAAACATACTAATCCTTAAGTAAGAATAGTGTCATACTCATGTCTAAGGAATCCACTAAATATATTAATGAGATTCTCATAAACCTTTTAGAGAACTCCCACTAGGTCTGCCCAACGTGTATCAACTATACACGCCTATGCAAATGACTAGACATCTCGATGTCCCCATAGCCCATGAAACTGCGCTATCAATCAACTTGCAATCTAGTCCATCAAACAGAATCATTTACGTTCATTTTTTTAATGATTCGAACTAGGGACAAAGGTAAATTACAACTCCTGTTCACTGGATAGGGTTTCATTCGTCAAATCACATATTTGACAATCCTATCAAACGTTATAAAATACTTTGAACGTTTTATTTAATACTAAACCAAGATTAAATAAGAACATAACCTTTTATTGATAAACATAACCAAACATATCACAGAGTAACTATAACCGTGAACTAATTAAAAGTAAATAGTACACAATCAAAACCACTCTCCTACATGCTTAAGTCCTATAGCCCTAGTATGACTCTCATGCTTAGGGCCGAGGCAATGGTTTAGTCAAAGGATCGAGCGACATTGCTATCCGTATGAACTTTGCTAACTATTACATCTTTTCTCTCAACGATTTCTCGAATGAGATGAAACTTCCTAAGTACATGTTTACACCTTTGATGTGATCTTGGTTCCTTAGATCGAAGCTATGACACCATTGTTATCACAATGTAAAACAATACCATTTCCAACACTAGGCACTACTCCTAGCTCCGCAATGAACTTCTTCATCCAAACGGCTTCCTTTGTTGCATCCGCCGCAAAGAATGTACTCGGCCTTCGTTGTAGAATCGGCGACATACTTTGCTTTGAACTTTTCCACTCACTGCCCCTCCATTTAGACAAAAGATGAAACCAGATTGGGATCGGAAATCATCTTTGTCAGTTTGGAAGCTCGCATCTGTGTAACCCTCAAAAATTAACTCACTTTCACCTCCATACACTAAGAAATTATCCTTAGTCCTTCGTAAGTACTTTAGGATATTCTTAGCCGCACTCCAAGTGCATCACCCGGATTTGATTGGAATCTGCTACACATGCTCAAGGCATATGAAACATCTAGGCGAGTACAAATCATGGAGTACATAATGGACCCTATAGCTGATGCATAAGGAACATTACTCATTCGCTTAATCTCATCAGGTCCAGAAGGACACTGAGTCTTGCTAAGCGAAATACCATGTTGCATGGGTAAAAAACCTCTCTTAGAATTTTCCATATTGAACTTAGTAACGATCTTATCTATATAAGTTCGTTGGCTAAGTCCAATCATCCTCTTAGACCTATCCCTATAGATCTTGATCCCCAAAATGTACTCAGCGTTTCCAAGGTCTTTCATAGAGAAACAACTCTTCAACCATTCCTTGACTGACTCAAGCATGGGAATGTCGTTTCCTATGAGAAGTATGTCATCTACATATAAGACCAAGAAAACTATGTTACTTCCACTTTCCTTCTTGTAAACACAAGACTCTTCTCCGTTTTTGAGAAAACCAAACAGTTTGATTGCCTCATCAAAACGAAGATTCCAACTCCGGGATGCTTGCTTCAATCCGTAAATGGACTTTTGAAGCTTACATACCCTCCTAGGATATTCTGGATCCACAAAACCTTCCGGTTGTGTCATATACACATCCTCTTTCAAGAACCCATTCAAGAAAGTGGTTTTAACATCCATTTGCCAAATCTCATAATCATAGAAGGCAAAGAATCGCTAGGAGTATCCGAATGGATTTAAGCATTGCTCGGGTGAAAAGGTTTCGTCATAGTCTATACCATGAACTTGCTTGAACCCTTTTGCAACCAATCTTGCTTTGTAAACCTGAATGTTACCATCTTTGTCTGTTTTCACTTTGAAAACCCATTTGCAACCAATAGGTGTAACCCCATCGGGCAAATCCATCAAGTCCCATACTTGATTTTCAGACATAGATGCCATTTCGGACCTCATGGCCTCAAGCCATTTTTCGGAGTCTTCACTCATCAAAGCTTGCTTGTAGGTAGTAGATTCCTCAAATTCTAAGATCATTATCTCAGAACTTTCGGTTAACAAGAAATCAACAAACTTCTTGTTTGGTATTCTTGATCTACTAGTCCTACGAGGGGCTGCAACAGGAGAAATTTTCTTCTCAACAATTTGAGAATTTTCGCACGAATTAGATTCGAGTGGGACAGTAGGAGGTTCGTGTACAGGATGCACATCCTCCAACACTTGGTCAGTTATGGGAGAAGATTCCTCTAAAGGGGAAATTACTTCAAGCTCCACAGCTGGCACTTGTGCTTCTAACTCTAACATAGGTTGAACTATGTCCATTTGTTGCTTTTCTCGAACCTCTTCGAGAAATATATTACTCCCACTTGCCTTTTTGGAAATAAAATCTTTTTCCAAAAAGACACCACGACGAGCAACAAACACTTTGCCCTCAGTCCGATGGTAGAAGTAATAGCCCTTGGTCTCTTTGGGATAACCCACAAAGAAACACTTATCTGATTTAGGGGCGAGTTTATCTGAAAGTAAACGTTTTACATAAACCTCACAACCCCAAATACGTAGAAAAGACAAACTTGGAGTTTTTCCACTCCACATCTCATATGGTGTTTTTTCTACTGCCTTTGATGGAGTTCTATTAAGTGTGAAAGTAGCAGTTTCGAGAGCATATCCCCAAAAAGTGATGGGAAGATCAGCAAAACTCATCATAGACCGAACCATATCAAGTAGAGTTCGGTTCCTCCTTTCGGATACACCATTCATTTGAGGTGTTCCAGGCGGAGTGAGTTGTGAAAGAATTCCACAACTCTTCAAGTGATCACTAAACTCTTGGCTCAAATATTCACCACCACGATCGGATCATAGTGCTTTAATTGTTTTGCCAAGTTGGTTTTGGACTTCATTCTGGAATTCTTTGAACTTTTCAAATGATTCCGACTTATGCTTCATTAAATAGACATATCCATATCTACTTAAATCGTCCGTAAAAGTAATGAAGTACCCAAACCCTCCCCTAGCTTTTGTGCTCATTGGTCCACACACATCAGTATGTATTAGACCCAATAGATCACTGGCCCTTTCACCCTTTCCAAAGAAAAGGTGACTTCGTCATTTTACCCATTAAACATGATTCACATACATCAAATGGCTCAAAGTCAAAGGATGTTAGAAGTCCATCTTTATGTAACTTCTGAATGCGTTTCGCGTTTATATGTCCTAAACGACAATGCCATAAGTAAGTAGGATTAGTATCGCTTGATCTATGTTTTTTGCTGTCTATGTTAAGGACATCTTTGTCTAAGTCTAGGAAATATAGACCATTAGACCTTTTAGGAGTGGCATAAAACATTGAATTCATATAAACAGAGAAACAACCTTTCTCAATTGTAAATGAAAACCCTTCATTATCCAAAACAGGAATAGAAATAATGTTTTTGGTAATAGCAGGAACATAATAACAGTTATTAAGCTCTAATATAAAACCGAGAAGGCAAAGGTAGACTATAAGTCCCAACCGCAACGGCCGCAACCCTTGCACCATTTCCAACGCGCAGTTCTACCTCCCCTTTAGCCAAGGTTCTACTCCTTCTTAGTCCCTGCACATTCGAAGTAATGTGAGAAACACAACCGGTATCAAATACCCAAGAAGTAGATGTTGCTAAATTAATGTCAATGACATAGATACCTGAAGAAGAAGCCCCAGACTTCTTATCCTTCAGATACTTCGGGCAGTTACGCCTCCAATGACCAATTTGATCACAATGGAAGCACTTGGCATTTGCGGCCACCTTTGGCTTTGCCTTTGCTCGTGGCTTATCGCCAGCCTTAGCGGCAAGAACTTGCTTGCCCTTGTCTTGCTTTTTTCTTGCCAACCCATTCTTTCTTAAAACCCTTTCCCTTTTGAACCATAAGAACTTCCTTCTTAGGTGCAACGAGAGATGTTTTGCTCGGCGATCATGAGCATCCCATGTAACTCAACAAAGGGTTTTCGACACCCCATTCATATTGAAGTTCAACCTAAAGTGGTTGAAACCTTCATGAAGTGAGTGTAGTATGATGTCGAGAGCTAACTCTTGGCTATAAGGAAAGCCCAACCTCTCCATTGTCTCGAAATAACCAATCATTTCAAAGACATGAGTAGCGACTGGCTTGCCTTCGACTAACGCACACTCAAGAATAGCCTTGTGAGTTTCATACCTCTCTATCCGAGCTTGCTCTTTGAAACATGGTTTTCACTGTCTGGATAATACTGTAGGCATCCAAGCATACAAACCTCTTTTGAAGGCTTGGTTCCATAGCCGCAAGCATAAGGCAAGTAACAATTACTGACCTTTCTGCAATGGCCTTGTGGGCCGCCTTTTCGGCTTCAGTAGAGGTGGTCGTTAAAACCGGGATCGGGGTTTCAAGAACATCCTCTCGACCTTCGGATCTAAGAACAATTCTTAGATTCCTTTCCCAATCAAGGAAGTTTTTGCCGTTCAACTTATCCTCAAGGATTGAACGTAAGTTAAAAGGTGAATTATTGTTGTTACCAAACATGATATCTACATAGAAGATGCAAAAGTAATAAGTATGTTTATCATAATAGCTTTTAATAAATTTTAAACACTTTTAAAATAAAAGCTATGCACTTGACCAATTTTCAATGTGTCCCCTTTTGAATCAAGTGATTCTAAGATCCTCTCAAACATGATTTATAAGTGGACTTTGGCCTCAACTTAAAACCAAATTTAAAAGGTAAGTAAACTCCTTTACTAATTACAACAATTGTAATTCTTAGATGTTGGGTGATTGCTAAGGTGACGAAAGCTCCCGGGTAAGGAAGTTACCCACAACGTTGGGGAGAGCCTTCCTAATCCTAGACAAAACTTGTCACCCAAACACAAAACCCAATTCTTTGCTTCAAAATCCAAAACCGTTTTGATGATTTTGTTGGGCCAAACCAAACTAAACATGCAAATTTCGGAAATTTACTCTACTTAGCCCAAGATTGGAAGTAACACTCTGCTTTGGCAGAACCTATTACTAACGTTCAAGATTTTAGTAGATGTTTATTTGGAAAAGCAATTACCCAATATTAGCTTTAGGGACCTAAGTAAATTATTATGTGATTTAATTACTAGTGAACTCGTTGCAAAAATAAATCACATGCATAATAAAACTTAGAAAGCATTCAAAAGCAATATTTAAATGCATAAAATGAAATGTGATCCTAGTATGGCCCCTAACTCTAAAGACTACTCTTTAAGGTCTCCATTCTTGAATCACCTTGGATCTCCATCCTTGTGCTTCATGGAATAAGATCGAATCACCATTCTTCTTATGACAACTTGAATAATCATTTTTGGAATTTTAAACTAAAATTACAAAAATACCAACGATACACAGATCGTATTTAGATTACAAAAATACATTAACGATACGCAGATCGTATTTTCTATCCAAGTTTGGGCCATACTAGTCACCGCATGCAATCATAATATCATATATATATAAAACATGCATTTTAATCAACTATTAAAATAAATTATTATGCTTCAACAACTTTAAAATATAATAACATCAACCAAATTTAATCTCATATTAAATTAAATGGTTAGTGCCTCTAGATAAATTTAATCGTATTAGAATTTATCTCCCAAGGGCATTATAATATTAATCTAACAAATTTAATCAACTATTAAATTTAAAGTAAAATACATAAGCACTCTAAGGTACCACATATATTTTAATCATATTAAAACATAAAAGCATTGCATGACATGCAAGAATTAATCAACTTATTAAAACTAACATCCTAACATAAAATTAAATGTCACAAAATGAAACTCCCATCATAATTTTAATTCATTTAAGTATTAACATAGGATACCATGCATAATAACTTATTAATATGCATTAAGGGATAAACGGATCTTAAAGTTTTTATCCGTTGAAGGAGAGACGAGCCGAAGAGGCAGACCACCTCTCGCGACTCGCGAGACAGGTCGCGACTCGCGACCAGGGTCGCGACTCGCGATTTTAGTCGCGACTCGCGAGAAGCACACTGCTTCCACTTTTCCGATTTCAATTCAGGCAATTTTAATCAAAATACGTATGATTTTCTTTATACACTAAAACACTTTTATGCATAACTAAATCATACTTGGCCTCATATTCAAGAATTCATGCCATGGAATTATACATAATCAAATTAAGCATAAAAACTTCAAAGCATGCAAATCATGAATCATACATATATATATACATCATATTCTAATTAACAACTTAACTAAAACATGAAATAATATAACAATTATATATGTATATATATATATGTATCAAAAAAAAATGTATAAACAACTTTTATACTCCCTACTAGATTAAAATCCAATTTTAATCATGCAAACAATATCCTCATGCTAATACCCTCCCCTAAATGAATTAAAATAAAGGAAAACATGCATCAACATGATCACATTAATCTATGCAAATAGGCTAACTGATACCACTGTAGGAATTTAGATGCTTAATGCGGAAAACGAGTATCACATACTCAAACATCTAACACCAAGATCTTTGCATAAATTAACATGAATCTATAAAGAGTATAAAATATACCTCTTGATGCGTGAATTCCACTTCCACCCCGAGCCTTCTAGTGGAGATCCTTTAGAACGTCAAACGCCGTTCCTCTAGTGTTGGTCCACGAACAACCCTTAGATCACCACGTATGCTAGTACGGAAGAGAGAATAATTCTCTTGCTTTTGAGGTGTGATGGCCGAAAATGAGGAGAAAGAGAGGAGCAAAGAAAATCAGATTTTCTTCACAAAGAATGATGTAATCTCCCACCTCCTTTGTAACCCCCATATCATTATATAAGGTGGTTACAAAAGAGTGATTCATGAGGCTTTATTTTGCCTCATAATGTCATACATTATGAGCCTAATAACCTCATGAGTTCTAACTCTTCCATCCATCTTTAAAACCGACCAACCCATTTCACAAATGGATTTGAATAATATCCAAGGGTTGTCACATTGTGTGACCTCATAGGACCCAATACATATTAGTAGTTGGCCTAAATATACTAGCCCAACCAACCGCAATTAGCTTCTAGCAAAACGTTGCGGTCACCTAATATTATTGAATATATTATCTTTATAATTTGTCCATATACATTTAGTTTATTACACTTGATCGAGGACAAAATCCTTCACAATGTAATATTCCGGTCTGATCCTGGTCCAAAAAAAAAAAATCAGATTTCTACTTGACCAATGCACACCCGTAATCGTAGCCATTGTAAAATGATCCTAATTTCTTACTCGAAAATATTTTCCTTTTCTTATTATAACACGCTAACTCGCTAAGACGACACGCTCTTTTTATACGCTTATAATTCTATGTACGTTCCTAATGCCGTACGGTATCGTATTAATACGATCTAAATGCTCTTCTACCGTATACCCATTTTCTTTTCCTTCTCTATTTTCCCTTCCTCAACTTTCTCTCTCCTCCCCCTAAGATTTTCTTATTCACTCTTGTACTTGCGCGTTTCACATACCCCTATATATATACATAAAGATTCTCCCATCTCACATTTATGTTCATAAATAAACAAGGGAAAAAAATCTTCACTCTCCCTTCTCTTCAGTCTTCGCTTCACTCTTTCGCCGGAAAAATCTCGCCGACCAAACTTTCATTCTTTCTCTCTCAAAGTCAAGAAAAATAAAACTATAATTATTTTTTCTTCCAATCTCAGAAATTAATTTTCAATTATTTCGGTTTTTGAACACGCATTGATCTGCGTATTTCGATCCGAATTTCATGGCTTCTTAAAAGCTTAATCATTGCTATAACAAAAGCTTCAAACTTTACACAATCTCACTCTTCAATTTTTTTTTGGTATTATTCATATACTTTAATTGTACTTTATTAAAACTTGGATTCTAAACCTTTTTCTTCTGAAAATTCGTTAAATTAACAACTCTTTTTTTCTATTTTCTCCACTTTCTGTAATTGTTGAAATTGCAGTTTGAGGAGAGAGAAAATAAGAGAAATGGCAGTGGCGACGCCATGTCTGCAATTTCCTCACTCTCCAAATACCATCTCTTCGAACGACGGCGTTTTGGTTTTCCGATCTACTTTTCTCGGAACGACGTCGTCTTCGAAGCTTTACAGAACACGTTCTTGTGAGTTTAAGCAAAAACAACGTTCTTCTTCTTCTTTCAATTCGATTCGTAGAGTTTGTAGCGCGAGTTTCGATAATTCTTCCGACGAAGAATTCTCGAAGAAAATTCAAGAATTAGCCTTCAGATTTCAACTTTCCGACGTAAATATCGACGAGAATTTCAGTTTAATCGAACAAGAAAAAGAGGAGAGAGAAGATGAAAATTTAACGGTTGAATCTTCATTAATGGAGATTCAAAGCGTCGAAATGAAGGCGAAAAGCTTAGATCTCCCTCTATCTCTTCGAATTATTAAAAGGAAGAAAAAACAATGGCAGGAAAACTTCATCGAAGTTAGTGAATCTGCTTGTTGTTCAGTGAAAAAGGCGTTTTCATCAATGGTGTTTATAATCAGAGAACTTCAAAGCTATACTCTTCAAATGAGAGAGATTTTATTCTTCGAAGATTTACAAGGAATTTTAGCGAGAGTACAAAATGAAATGAATGCTTCCTTTGTATGGCTTTTTCAACAAGTGTTCTCTCACACTCCTACACTCATGGTTTATGTTATGATTTTACTAGCTAATTTCACTGTCTACTCAATGTCAAATTCATCCGCCATTGCTGCTGCTCCTCCGCCAATTGCGGCGGTGGAGCAGCGAGAAAGCGGTGGCGGATACGGAAATTTCGAGTTTTTCGGTCCTACGGTGACATCGTTGTCGAATACGGCAGGGTGTAAAACGACTGCGATTGGTGGTAATAATGGTGGTGGGAACAATGTGAGGCAAGTGGCAAGTGGAATGGACGGTGATGGTTGGATGGATAATAATTCAGGTATTCTCCACCGTCCGATTGTTCCTGATGGTGGTGTGTCATCCGTGAGTACAAGGGAGGACACGCGGCGGAAGCAAGGAGACGAAGATGAAGTCGAACTTTGGCGTTCAATTGTAAATGAAGCTTCTAGAATGCAAACTGAATTGAGAGATGAATCTCTTGATGATGAGACTTTGCAGAGATTCGTTTCGCCGGTGACGGCGAAAATTGAAGATGATACTAGTTATGAAGATTATTTCAAAACGGAGCTTCTTTATCAAGGTGGTGTTGCTCAAGATCCTAATAATGTTTTGCTCTTGGCTAATTATGCTCAGTTTCTTTACCTCGTTGTTCATGATTTCGACAGGTAAATTTCCTTTTGTTTTGGTTGGATTTTGATTTTTTACTAATTCTTGATGTTGATATGTTTGAATAGTGTGTTTGAGTTGAGTGTTGATTGTGCTAATCTTAATTGTGGTCGTGCTGTTGTTTGTTGAATTACATGGTCTTAATCTTGGAGTAATTTAGCAAGGAAAAGTCTATATCAATATCTATATGTGGTAGTGTTTATCTATTTTTAAACGTCTCTTAGATTTTCATTACCATCCGTTACCACTCTAGAAGGCGGCAATGAAATTCGCAAAGAAAAGCACATACAATGAAATTCATTACTACTATCACTTATTACCGTCATTCAAATGGGTGCTAGGTATTTTGTGAGACCTAGAGATTTAACAAGACTTTGTACAACAAAATGACGAATGACATTGAATCTCATGTATAGATTCATGGAATTTTTAATAACTAAAAATGTTAATATGTCAGCTAATTGTGAATGAGTCATGGTAATTCATTGTTTGCATCGTGAAGAATTTAAAAATGCTAGTTTTGTGCTATGAATATTGACAAACATGGAAAAGTAGTTCATCTTTTTGAGCTATATATGTGTAAATGCTGAAATGCATTGTACAAAACTAGAAGTAATTTGTCACATGCTTGCTTACGGTTGAAAATATCTCAACTTTATTACGATATGTAAAAGGTAAAATTTTGAATCGAACTGAACCTTATTATACTACAGTTTTACTCTTGGTTTCTTGTTTAGTTATTTGAGTTAAAATCTATGGAGTGCTATATTTATGTGTTATAACAATATGCACATTTTTGTTATTTGCAACAGAGCTGAGGAATACTTTAAAAGGGCAGTGAAGGTGGAGCCAAAAGATGCCGAGGCACATAACAAATACGCGAATTTCTTGTGGCAAGTAAGGAACGACTTATGGGCTGCCGAAGAGACCTTTTTAGAGGCAATTTCTGCTGATCCTAGTAACTCGTACTATGCTGCTAATTATGCTCATTTCCTCTGGAACACTGGTGGCGAGGACACGTGTTTTCCTCTCGATGACTCTCCTGATGATGAACCCCTCAATGCTTGAGGAAAGGAAAATGAAGAATGAGGGAATAGGAGGAGTGATGGGCGCTACACGATGTGTAAATGGAGAGTCCACACACAAGGGCTTTCTTCGATGTGGTGGGCACTCAACATGATGGTGAATTCTCTTCCTAGACAATACAAGGAGGGTTCGGCACTGACCACTTAATTGACATAATTTAGAAGCTATTTGTTATCGAACAAGAGAGGGAAAAGGAAGAGGAGCCCACACAAGTGTGTTTATCAAAATGTGTTTTCTTTTTCTCGTTTGATAACAAACAGTTTGATGTTTAGCTTTATTCTCAAAACGCACGTATTTGGAGGGGGTGATAGATGGTGGTTCAGTGTTGGAAGAATTGAGAGAAGAAGAGAAGAATGTGGGTTTGGTGGTGGGTGCACATGGTGAAGGAAGTTGGGATTTGAGCATGAGACATAAAGATGGAAATGAAGCAATGGACCAATGGTGGGCAAAAGGCAAGATTTGCTGAATTATGCTTGGCACACTGTGTCTTCTGCCTTCTTAAGATCTACAGCCAGACAATAAACTTTTGCCTTGGAATCAAGAGGACCAATTTTTATTGCACATAATCTTTTTCTTTTTCAGTTTTTTTTTGGCCTCGTAAATGTTCCATAATAAACTGTAACTACATTTTCTTCTTTGTTTATAAAATACCATATGTAATGAAATTGGAGGGCTAATATTCTACTAATTATAAACAATACTAATAACACTATGTCTCTTTAATTATAGTGCTTAGACATTTGCATCTTTTATACTTCATTTGTTGTGAAATAAATGAAATACTTTTCTCAAAAAACTTTCACATAAAAGAGAAAAATGTTTCATTTATGTTAGAATGGAAGAAATATACTAATTTTTTTTATGGCAAAAAATAAAGTGTTTCATTAGAAAGAAACTAACGAATAGTAGAAGAAGGTGTTTTAGAACATGGGTTAGTGCGCTCCATAACATAATTGTCTATCAAATTTCTGCTTTTGCTAAATGTTAAATGCCTAGTTGGTGGAGTTTGTATTATGGCAAGTTGCCCTTTTTGTTTGGTAGCTGATAACTCTAGTATTTGGAGCAAGTCTACGGGTTAAAAACAAGTAAACAACACTTCTTACTATTCAACAACTAGAACTTTGATTTGACTTGCAAAAGTTGGCCAAGAATCCCGTGAGTATAAATAGAGTGCAAAGGGTCAGGGTATACTGTTAATCTGTTATAGCAATTGCATAACTAAAACAGCTGGTAAATCAATACAGTAAGTGAACAAGGAGCTTGAATTGGTCGGTATTTGTAATACTTCCTTCGTTACAAAATAAACGCAACAAATGAATATTTTATACTTCACAAATAATATCCATTTGTTGCAGTTATTATGTTACGGAGGAAGTACAATTGATCTCTAATCATACGACTTTACACCCTTTAGACCAGATTAATCCTGAATCGGCTTTTAAAACTGTAACTTTTAAATGAAATTATTCATAACTTTTGAAGTTTTTTGTAACCACTTTCCCTTATTTACGTACGAACATTTGCATGTTGGGAGAGGGAGGAATCTTGATATATATATATAGGGCTTGTACATATGTTTTATAACTTTCTTAAACTATATAGTAGAATATAAATAATGTCATAAAGTAGCTCCTTGCGTATGACAAATTTTTATAAAGGAATCAAATGAAACATAATTCAAGAGCATGTATCTCAAAATTCAGCTTATAACTTGGTAACCATGCAATTGTATTGCACTATCATTATTGTTAATCAAACACTAACCGGCAATATTTTATCGCATTACAACTTTCTTTTTAAAATCACGTTCATAAATTTGGAAGTGAATTTATATTGAAAGTATATTTTATATTAACGAGTGGAAGAAGTCGAAAATACGGACATACGATGGATCGACTTGGTAAACTAATCAAAATTATCTTTAACTTTTAAAAAGACTCATAATTTTGACCAAGACAAATTTTCTAAAGCCATATTTATTCTGAACGTTAAAGAACTAAAAAGGGTACTATTAATAATGTTGTGTGTCACTTATTGATGCTTAATGTTTATTACATATGCTGAAAAAAAATCATCTTTTGGCATATATTTATTGGAGTAAATGATTTATATAAATTTAAATTTAGAATTAGTTAATTTTTTTTTGCTAAAATTAGGAAGACTCTTGTTGAATCTACCTTTAAAACCGTCCATGTTCACATCGGTGATCTCGCCACCACAAACTACTTCGGTCCCATTCAATGCTTTAGATCGTCAAATAGTATCACCAAACTCTTGACCATTGATTGTAAATATCATACTATCCTCCAATACCCACCGCTTGCGTCGTTTGCAAGATCACCATCATATTCCTCCACCAATATTTTCCCCACCAATGAATTCCACGAAATTGGGATGATGATTTTTAAAACCAATATGACATATAATTTTTTTTAAGTCTAAATTATTTTAAAAAATCTATCTTGAGTACTAACGTGATCAAAGGGGGACTTATTTACATCAATTTGACTTGCATAGACCCCGTTCACGTTAACATTAATGTGCACCAGGCCAAAAACACATATCATTTCTGAACAATCCACTATATTATTTAGAAACCCACTATATCATGCAAAAACTCACTGTATCATTCAGAAACATACTATATCATGCAGAAACTACATCATTTTCCAACAATCCACTATATCATTCAGAAACCCACTATATCATGAAGAAACTCACTATATTATTTAGAAACATACTATATCATGCGGAAATTACATCATTTCTGAACAATCCGCTATATCATCCAGACACTCAATATATCATGCAGAAACTCACTATATCATTCAGACACTCACTATATCATGCAGGTTCTACATCTGTCTATATGTTAAAGCATGTGTCACAATATATACTACACAACCTACATCGTCATGCATGTTAAAACATTAAAATTAAATCCTCCAGTATATTACATATAATTTCACTACATATTTTCCGTTAATAAAATCCACTATATTGTATATAAGTTCACTATATATTTATAAAACACACTATATGAAGTTAATATCAATTACCAACCTGGTGCACATTAAGTTAGTGTGCACCGGGTCCATTTAAGTTTTTGTGGGAGAATAAAGGAAAAATCCAATATTAGGGGTGAGACTTGATCCCAGAATCCCTATGCTAACATCTGCTACTCTATCTACATTTCATTTCAGCCATTAACAAACAACATTATTGCTTTATACTCCCTCTATTGCCAAATAAAGACATTCATGCTTCACCAAAATTTGCGTTGACCACAAATATCTCTTATAATATGACAAACAAAACTTATAAAAATTATACCATGAGATTCGTCTTGAAAAATACTATAATATTTTATTATTTTTATCAACAAGAATTGGGAGTAATTAAAGGTCAAAGTTTAACCTCGAATATCGTGCGTGCCTTATATTTTGAAACAGTGTGAGTATATCAATACTGAAACTTTAACTTATTGGAAAATTATATATGCATATAAGAAGCTAAAAATGAAAATATAAACCAGAAGTTAAGCATTAATTATATGGATTGATGCGTGATTATGTTATTAATATCTAAATTAATACTACTCTAGAAATATATTTAATGCTTATCACAACCCTACGCGCTATCTTAATTATTTATCTCAATATGTACTATTCAAACCCAAAAACTTATTAGCATAAAATAAAGAACCCAAAAACTTAAATCCGGTCCACCACTGAATAGAATGGGGAATAGTTAAGATTTGATCTTGTCTAATTAGCTTCTTTCGAGAAAATTATTGCAAATGAAACTGATTGAGGACAATTTTAGGTTGTCAACAATGTCAAACACTGTTTTGATCGAGTTTGTTGGAGTAAAATCATATTGTACTACTGATGTTCCTATCTCATAGTTGGCTCCGCGATTTCAACGGCTCTTATCTGATGGAGAAACTTTTTGCGTACTTTACATAATCGGACATGAAAAATCTATATTGATTTTTGTAGCACGAGAGAAATTACTTGAATCATGCTAACATAAATAAAAATTAGAGATATTTAAGAGGGAATGCCCGAATTTCCAACTTTTACATCGTCAAATTTCTCTTTGTACCGTTTCCCGCTTCTGTCATTTTCTGTTTGATGATCCCTAATTTAGTTTATCTTTATCACTTGTTCCTAATAATATTCATTTTGTGTATTTAAGATTTGTAGTAGGTGATCTTGAGATGTTGAAGAGATAAGATAAGAGATGAAAGAGTCTTAGTTTGAAATAAAAAAAGGGTTTGTTAAACATCGCCCCAAAATTACTTAAAATCGCCCCGATCCAATATTATTTTTCTATTTTACCCTTGTTTTTTTACCAAACCAAACTCCACCACCTGCCACCACCTACCTTCCCCGACAACCGCCACCACCAACCTCCCCCGCCAACCCCCACCACCCACCGCGAATTTTTTAAAAAACCGAAGGCTGGAACGTCTGGCTTGGACGTTCCAGCCATGGCTCAAACGTCTGGTCTGGATATTAAATTAGTCTTTAGCCTTTAGGAACAAGAGGTGCCATAACACATAGGTGATTTTCATTGTTACTCGGACTCTTCACTTTAACTCACGTATCCGTGTTCGATTCTCGACACTCAGACATTAGTATGACACTTGGGCACTTCATTTTAGGCGTAAAATTGACTAATTTTTCAAAAAGTTGACTTATCAGATAGTTGGACACATACCAGTGCCCGACACTCATACCTGAGTCCAAGTAACTTAAGTTAGAATATTAGTACTAATTTGTGCAATAGTGCGTCTTAGGTGTAAAATGCTACACCATAACTTATGGTATAACAATGCCCCGCACGCGTACATAATGACACATACTCCAACAAAAATGATATGTACTACAAAAATAATAACATGAATGTGATGTCGTTTTTTCAATTATTTCATGTCATTTGAGGTTTTAGTACAAAAGAAGTGGTGGCCGGTTTTGAGTTGTTACACCATAAATTATAGTGTAACTGACTAACTGTTACCTCCAAGAATTTCTCTTTGTGTTAATATCATGAAGGCGGGAAGGCTAATTGAATCTCTATTATATATGGGAACTCTTGAGGACTTTGGTGTCCACCCTTTTTGACCAATATACCCTTACTTAAAAACAGAAAAAAAATCGATTCCTAAAAACCTGCACAACAGTTACATTCCACGCACGCATAGCGTGCATATAAGACTAGTATCAATAAAAGAAAAAAACAACTTCCCCTTTGTTCAAGAGTTTTCTATGATATCGCCAAAGGAAATAGACGGAAAATCCTGAATGACTTTCACAATTTCACCTAGCTAGTAATGATTGATTCTCTATTGGGTGCACTGTGATTTTGCTTATTAATTTTCAAGTTGCTCGGAAAATACTTTAAAGGACTTATGTGATAGGAAAGAAATATAGAGAAAATATTACCAAATAAGAACATGTTGCAATTATTATGAAACTTTCAGATAAGGAAAATGTTGCGATTAAAAAAGAACGAAAGAGGTAATTAAAGTATGTTTTTGGGTGCAGATATAATTAAGGTATATAGTAGGGGTTGGATAATAACTCTACCAAAAATATGAATACTTAAGAATTTAACGAGTCGTCCAACAAGAAAACGATGCATGATCACGTGAAGTATGAGGTTAATCCCCCCCAATCGGTGTCTCCATTCTTCCTCCCATAGTGGTCCAATTAGGGCCTGCACATGGTCTTATAGCATTGGCATTGGGTTTTTAGGGCCTGCACAATTGTACATCATCTAAGAGAGATAAGGTAAGTAAATTTGTAAAATGGGAAAAGGCCCAATTGAACTTAACAGCACTTGTGGGTAATGGTCTAATGGACCATTGGACACTAACAACCTGGTGCTTGACCAGTCCAATTATCAAGCTGTGTGTATAACTATATACTTTCTCTGTGTTTTTTTTTATTGCGCCATTTTTCACTTTGGGGCGTTTTCTTTTAGGCTCCGTTTGGTAGGGCGTAAAACGTTTTCCTGGAAAACTGTTTTCCTCTATTTTCAATTTTACATTGTTTGGCTTGCAAAGGAGTGTAAAACCATTTCCCCTAGGAGTAAAATTGCTCTCCCAATGATGGAAAACCATTTTCCCTTCAAAATGAAGGGAAAACTGTTTTCCTTCATTTTCCTTATCTCTCTTCTACACTCCTCTCACTACCTCCTTACTTTCCTTTTTTTTTGCCTTTCTTTTCATCATTTTTCTTACATAGAACCAAACAACGAAAAACTAAGAGCATCATTATTGGTGAATAAAAAAAAAGATCATCCCATTCTCTTTCTAACTTTCTCTCTCTAAAAAATTACATCCCACAATCTTTTCCCACTTTCTTCTTAACAATGAACCAAAAAAAAGATCATCCCAACTACTTTTTCCTCTCTCTCTTACTTTTTGACCCCACCCAACTACTTTTTCTCTCTCATCACCCAACCACCATTATACAATATTTTTATTATTTAATTTTTAATGATATGAAATATTCATTATTAATTGCTATTATATTATTAATTAATTAACTTAATAATTTTAATATTATAATTATCATTTTAATAATTAAGTTATCTACATAATTAGCTATTATTAATACGTAGCATACGCAATTAGCGTTTTAATATAATCTCACTAATTAGCGCTCTAATAATTAAATTATGAGACACAATTAAGCATTTTTAATATTTTATTAATTTAGAGACACATAATGAAATACAAAAATGAATTATAAACTTAATTAGGAACGAAATACATAAAATACATAATGAAATGCTCTTAATTAGCGTTACGGCCAAACTTCTGCCATATATTGGCAACCAAATCACGTTTCAAGGATTGATGCACATGTTGATCTTCAATTGCATCTCTATTAGCCATGTAACGGTTGATATCTACGATCCGATCATGATAATATTCAAATTCGTCGCCATTATTACTTGTGTTTGAAGTGAACTCAGTAGTATATGCGTAGTGTGCATATGTATCTCGTTCATCTTCCACAATCATGTTATGCATGATAATGCAAGACAACATGATATCATTGAGAATTTCCTCATCCCATGCGAGGGATGGTTTACGAATTATAGTAAAGCGAGATTGCAGCACCCCAAATGCTCTCTCAACATCTTTTCGAGCTCCTTCTTGGTGTTGAGCAAATAACTTGTCCTTGCGAGTTTGAGGACATGTAACTGATTGAATGAATGTTGCCCAATTCGGATATATACCATCAGTGAGATAATAACCCTTATCGTATTGGTTACCATTCACCGTAACTGCACGGTGGTGCTCGACCTTCTAAAACATCCCTAAACACGGGAGATCGGTGAAGAACATTAAGGTCATTGCACGAACCTGGTATCCCAAAGAAAGAATGCCATATCCATAAGTCACGATCAGCCACAGCTTCAAGAACTAATGTAGCAACACCAGCTCTTCCTTGATATTGTCCTTTCCATGCCGTCGGACAATTTTTCCATTGCCAATGCATACAATCTATGCTGCCGATCATTCCTGAAATTCCACGTTCTTCACCGTACGCAAGTAGTCTAGCTAAATCATCTGGAGTTGGCCGTCTCAAGTACTCGGCACCAAATTGGTTGATAACCCCCTTCGTGAATTTCATTAATGCTATTCGAGCTGTGCTTTCACTAATTCGCACATACTCGTCAAGCGAGTCCGCCGCAAGCCCGTACGCAAGCATTCGTATAGCAGCTGTACACTTTTGAAGGGGAGATAAACCTAACCGTCCGGTACAATCTCTTTTTTGAGTGAACCATGTATCACTTGGTACGACACTTTCCATAATCCGAAGAAAGACATGTCGCTGCATTCGAAATCTTCGACGAAATAAACGAGCAGGATAGACTGGTTGATCAGCAAAGTAATCATTGAACAATCGTCTATGGCGTTCTTCCCTGCCCCGAATAGGCCGATGATGATCCTCATTAGGATCAGTCACATTTCCTCTTCTATTCCTTGGTGCTGGAGTAACATTTGATATCAGAGTTGGAACATTTGGTTGAACAACATTGATTAAGAATTCATCTATTTGTTCATCAATGTTTGCTCGGGATGATCTTATTTCATCCTCAGAACTAGATGAACTTGAAGCGGTAAAGTTTAAGTTGAAAGAGTTCATTGTATAAATTTGAGAGGGTTTAGATTTGGTGTGAGCAAATGGTGAACAAGCAAGCATGAGTTATATAGCAGAACAAACATAAACTAAGCATAAACATAAACTAAAATTTAAACTTAAACATAAACTAAAGTTGAACGTAAACTTAAACATAAACATAAACTTAAACTGAAACATGAACTACACTTAAACATAAACTTAACTTAAACATAAACATTACTTAAAAAGGAGAATTATTCGTCAACCATGTTGTTAGTTTCTCAACCATTGCCTCCTCAAATGGTGCTCGATTTTCCTTTGCAAACAATGCTTGCAGCAAATCCCAATTCTTATGATACTCTTGTATGTTCAAGCTCCTGGTTTGCAGCGCTATTTCTTGTTCCTTTGCAGCGACCTTCCTTGTTTCAACCTCCAACTTTCTAGCTTCTCTTTCAACATCTGCACTCCTACTCTCTGAATGGATCCGAAGTCTTTCATTAAAATTATTGAAACACTCAATTGTCTGACCAGCCACCCCTTTCAGCTTAGACTTCGCTTTCTTCACACCATCTCCTCGTGGCTCGACGTCACCTCCATCACCACTGGTAGGTGTCTCGGGCATTGAGTCACTTCCATCAACTCGCGGCCTTTTACCGCTACTTCCGCTTGCAGGTGAATCCACATTTTCTTGTGGATTTTTGGGGCGACCACGTGGAGTTTGCAGTGATTTTATAACTATGGCCCTCCATTTACGAAACCTCCTCATCAATTTCCAAGCATGTTCGAGGATGAACCTACCATGTTTCCTATTATGCAATAAATGAGCTTCTTTCAGAACATCTGCATCGTTTTGACCACTCTTTTTTCTTGCAAGAGCTTCGTCATAAAATGCAGCGAACCTTAAAACCCGTGGAGCAAGTCTACTCCAACGACCTTTCACCATATCCGCATTCCTTGGAGCAATTTCTGTTGGGTTGGCAATTCTGCCTGCCTCAAAAGCTTCCCAAACTTTTCCCCAGAAGACGCCTTTCTTTTGACTCGTCCCAATCACCTTATCAAGAGAAGTGTTCATAAATGCTGAGATGAGATTCTCATCTTCAACTTGATCCCAAGCCCTCTTACCATTACAACTTGTTTCTGCATTGTGTTGTGGTTGTGGTTGTGGTTGCTCAGATAGATTTGGTGATAGTAATTGCGAAAAGGATTGAGTTGGCTGAACAAACTCATCATAATCATCAGAATCATCACCTTCTTGGTATTGACCAACATCATTGTCACCTTGTTGGTAATGACCACCATCCTCATCAACATCATTGTATGGAGATGAATCTTCTTGATATTGAGAAACCCATAATTAGGATCAAGTTGATGATATGAAAGGTTGGCATTTTCAGATGGAGATTCATGGTAAATGTTATCATATTGAGGAGAATAATTTTGAGAATTTTCACCCCTTTGATTCATAATTATTTGAGAGGGTTGACGATAATTTGACTGATTTTGAGAGGGTTGACGATAATTTGAGTTATTTTGAGAGGTATTTGAGCGATTTTGTTGCCTAGGCATTTGGTTTTTTGAGCGGTTTTGGGGTTGGTTTCTTATATAATTAGGATTATTAGGCTCCATAATTATAAGAATTTTTAAAAAAAAGAGCAATAGAAGAAGAGTTGATGAAATAATTTAGAACAAGTAGAAGAAATTAGTGAAGGAAGATGGAGAAAATTAAGTGTGTCCAAAATATAGCAAAATGGGTCTCTATTTATAGAGCTCGAAAAAATAAAGCCGTTGGTATTTTTTTTTTTTTTTGATTTGTATTTTTTAAAATATAACCGTTGCAAAATTTACAACGGTTATATTTTAGTCCCCAATACGAAGCTGCCATGTGGAAAGTGGCGACAAATGTCGCGCGCCTACTGGGTGAGTGTGTCAGCGCGTCAGCGCTGACAATTTAAATATTTTTTGCCTCTCCTCCAGCCACAATGCTGCGTTTTGGCTGGAGCTCTCTCACAGCTCTAGCCAAAACGCAGCGTTTTGGCTGGAGGAGAGGCATAAAAAATTTAAAAAAGTCGGATCAGGCAGTGGGTCCCACTCCCACGCCTGATCACAATTTCAATCGTGGGATACAAAATTTTTTTCCCAATCACTTGACAATCTTATTTTTTTTCACCATTAAGGGTTCCCATTTAAGATTAAGTACATGATCTTTCTTTTTTTTCACCATTAATGATGCTCTAAGTTTGGAATTGTGTTTTCCATTGTAAATTATTTTCCATGAAAATCATTTTACACTGAAAATGTTTTACACCCAACCAAACGGAGCCTTAATTGCATCATTTCTATTTTTGGAAAAGTTTTTGGGGCCATTTTATCTTTTTATCCTCATTTCACATACCCTTCAACCCAATTAATTGCTAAATAAGTGGGCAAATGAGTGTAATCTTCTTCTCTCTCCTCTTTTCTTAAAATTTGTGCAAAATCCAAATGGCAAATGGAGCAACTAGAAAAAATAGAAGTAGTGTGTCTGGATAGTGTAGTGAGTCTATCCTTCTCGTTCTTTTTTTTCTCACCTCAACCCAAAAGAAAAAACCTAATTAATATCCATGGAAGTGCGACTGTATAAATATCAGGCGGTTCGGTTTCTCCTCTCAAAACTCATTTAACTGAACTAAGGCGACCAGCCACATCAAGGGAAGAGAGGCTTGTTCCGATTAACCAAATTGGTAAAAGAAAACCAAGCAAAAATAACCTTTATCGCCTGATTAGTAAATAATGTTGGAATGTGAGTTGAATGGAAACTAACATATTGGCCGCATGTTGTAAAATACCTCGATTTCATAATTCATCTAGCACTTGTAATTTCACGATCTCTAATACGCTATTTTGACCATTAATACCTTTTAAACTACACATTGAGATGAATCTAACAAGATCCACCTGACAATTTATTTTTCTTATTTAACAGTGATAATTCATGGTAAAAATTAATAAAATTTGACTTTTAGATAGAGCACATTTGTTCCACGTGACTCATTATATATATATACATATATATATACATATATATATATATACATATATATATATATATATACATATATATATATATATACATATATATATATATATACATATATATATATATATACATATATATATATATATACATATATATATATATATACATATATATATATATATATATATATATATATATATATATATATATATACATATATATATATATATATACATATATACATATATATATATATATATATATATATATATATATATATATATATATATACATATATATATATAGGGGTAGGATCACATGAGAATACTCCTTACGTGAGAAATGAGAATAAATCTCAACCACACGATTGGATTAGAGTTACAACACTTGTTCATTAGAGTTATACCCCCGAAAAAACATCGAGCCCAAAAAAAAATTTATTTTTTTTCGAATTTTTTTTCTTCTAATTTTTGTTTTTTGGAGTTACATCACTTTTTCATTAGAGTTACATCACTTGTTCATTAAAATCCATTCTCATTTCTCATGTAAATATGCATTCTCATATGAACTCACATATATATATATATATATATATATATATATATATATATATATATATATATATATATATATATATATATATATATATATATATATATAAAATTAATGTAAAAGGAAAGTGACCGATAGGCGTTACAATTTGTTCTTTGATGGGGTTATAAGTTATAACATAGAGAACAACAAAAGGTTAGAGGGCCTAACAATATGTTTTTTGATGGGGGTGTAACATTTGTAATTATATAATAGTTACCAAACCTGGCCGAGGAAATTAAATAGTGCAAAAGTTGAAAGTGCTAAAAATCTAAAGAATCGAGGAAGTATGTACTTTTATATATTGTTCTACATAGTCTATATTGTAATGCTCTCTGTGTAGTGCATTCGATGTGTGTAATGGAGGATAATGAGGTGTTTTGTATTGTGAAGCACTGGGAAGAATTAGGGTACTCACTAATTCTTATCAGTATTCAGTAAACCTATATTTACTCACTTAGTCATTTTGTTAGGGGCTCCGATAGCTATTGCGTCAAGTGTAGCACCTACTGCAGCAGCTGCAAGCAATCAGTTGCTGTTGTTCGGAATTAAAAAAAAAAACAGTCTACTGCTGCGGTTCTTTCAACGGAACCACATCAATACAGACTTGTGTGTGTAATATTGATTCTAACAACGGATTGTAGTCTGTAGAGTTGATCATTCGGACCTTTCGATTCATATAAGCGTACCCTAAAGGCCTAAACTGAGTTTCTTGTTTGCAATTCTGCATCAACAACTAAGATCCTTTCAATATGCTTTAATCTGGCATCGATATTGCAAACACAAAACTTCCTCTTTTATGATTATTATTACTTCATCAACATGAAAACTAACCAGATTTTAATAGTATTCATGATGATGAAAGAGAGGGAGATGCGAGAGACACTGAGCTACTGCTCAAGGCATCGAAGAGAACAAAATGAGAAAAGAATGTATACAAATTCTATAAAAGGTTTAAGTTGAAATTTTCAATGACCAATGCTTAATTAAGCAATTGTTTATGTTCGGAGATTTCCTTACTCACCTGGATCATACTTTGGGATTATTAACTTTTGACTAAGGGCATGTTCTTTTCGACATAAAACAACCGAACCGAACCGAATTGATTGCAGGCCGAACGGGCCGAACTAAATCGAACTAAAGCGGGCGAATCGAAGCGAATTAAATTATAACTAATAGTAATGATAATAATTTAGGAACTGAACTGCACCGAATCGAACCGAACCGATTGCAACGAACGGACGAACGAAAATAAGTTGGGGAGAACAGGCCCTAAGACATATGGGATCGGGGTACTATGTGCTACTCTGAGAAGTAGGGTTGATTAATTCCTAAACACAACAATATTTTCCTAATATCTCTAGTATTGATCGGGTTGGAGCTTCTACTTAGGATCTTCTTCGTTTTCTCAAGAAAAAATAGTACATTTTATATATCACCTTGTCACGATTGTATAAAATATGAAGGAAGTAAACAATATTCTTGTAAAACTTATATTTCGAAGTTTAGGTGTCACAATCTAAAGATAAATAATAGGGGATAAAAGATGGCCGACGATAATCCTCATCTTATGGCCTTCCTCCCTTTTCACCCTAGTTTGGCTCCTTTCTTCCTCTCGGGACATCAATCCCTCGTGACATACATTAATTAAGACCATAGAAAAGGATCCACCGCGTACCTTAGAAAAAAAAATGTGTGCTATTCTCTCATTCAAAAAGTAATAACTTTTTCTTTAATTAACTTCTGACCGAATCGCCTAAATAATTATAAAATCAATCAAAAGAGGAAAGAAACGCTGAATCAAATAATTAATATCTGACATCTTTTGTTTGGCAAATGTTTTAGCATTTAATCAAACAAGCTCATGACTTTATGGATGTCACCTACTTTAGTTGGTAAGGTTTTAGAAGATACGCAAAACTTCCGTAGATATTATTCGCATTTGTGACTCTTTATAAACCAAAATATATAATTAAACACAAACCTAGTACATGATTTTGCAACATGTTGAGAATGTAAACTGTAATAACTTCAGTTCCTATAAGATGGCCTAACTAATTATATTGTCAATCTAAAAAAAAATTAATCAAGATTTCTAAGCATCTTGAACTAATTTATTTGATTTAATATAGGTAACTGTAAAAAACTTAAAAAAGTCTTCTTTATTATACTTAAACAACTACCAGTTCTCGAACCTTATGGATGTCACCTACTTTAGTTGGTAAGGTTTTAGAAGATACGCAAAACTTCCGTGGATATTATTCGCATTTGTGACTCTTTATAAACCAAAATATATAATTAAACACAAACCTAGTACATGATTTTGCAACATGTTGAGAATGTAAACTGTAATAACTTCAGTTCCTATAAGATGGCCTAACTAATTATATTGTCAATCTAAAAAAAAAATAATCAAGATTTCTAAGCATCTTGAACTAATTTATTTGATTTAATATAGGTAACTGTAAAAAACTTAAAAAAGTCTTCTTTATTATACTTAAACAACTACCAGTTCTCGAACCTTTAGCCTCCCATCAATCTAAAGTGTACGTTCTAACCACCATACCAATTGATCAAATAATGATTTAAAATGTAAATCATTGTTCATAAGTACTCGAAAATGTACAAGGAAAAAGATATACATACCCTAAACCCAAGGCAAAGAATTGCCATGCTACTACATGTGTACTCCCCCTCTCGCAAACAAGACAAAAAGTAAATAATAAAAATGTGTGGGGAAAGACTTGAACCCATAACTACCTCTCATTTGACATACAAAGACACTACCCATTTCAATTAATCTACAATTTCTTATTGGTCTTTGTAAGAAAAAAGTATTTAAAGACAAGATAACATACACCCTACAATTATTGAATTCGGTAACTGGTAAACAAATAGAAGACTCACAACTATATTCCATTGTCCCAAAATGACAATTTCATATCTTAAAACACAAAACCAAATAATTTGAGTAAAACAAATTTATGCTGAATCTTTTTTTTTTGAAAGTATGATGAGTCCTTTAACATCTTGCATGAGCAGTGGCGGATCTAGAAAATTTAAAATGGGGGTACAAAAATAAATTTTAACTTAGTTGTGGAAATTTAAAATGGGATCTTTTATCTTTAAAATTGAACTAAACCTAAAATCTTGGTCAAAATTCTAGAAAATGGGGATGCACCTGCTCCCTATGAGAGCCAAATGCATCCGCCACTGTGCATGAGTACTGTTTTTTTTCAAATGAGTACTACCAATCATATGTTAAGCTTTCATCATCAGGTTTAATTAAAATTTTGATTGTATTCACTAGATCAGTAACAAAAATTGAATACGGTCTAAGCTATATGTGCTAGCCTTTTAACTACAATTCTACAAGTACATATCAAATTGACTTATTATCATTTCTTTGTTGTTGAAAGGTTTTAGTTTGGCTTTCACCAAAAATATATAAATAAAGTTTAGTTTGGTGATTGTCCCATAAAATTAGGATATGATTTTTCTTAGCAATGGAAGATGGGCAATTGGTTCAAGTTAATCTATTATACTACTGCAACTATCACAATGTGATGTTATAGGATTATTTCATAATGGTATAAAATCTGATATCCCACATTATTAAATAAGATGATCCAGGGCATTGCCCGAGCTAACAAATAGTTTCCAATTGAAAACACAAAAAATAATTTAAGATGATTGAACTAAATTTATATTCTTAATAATCAATATAAAGAACAATTAAGAACTTAGGCCCTGTTCTTTTGGACTTATTTTCAGTTCAGTTTAGCTCAATGATTTAATTATTATTTCGTTTTTAATATTACTATTATTATATTATTTTTATTTATTATTAATATTATTAATATTTATTATTATTATTATTATTATCATCATCATTATTAATTTATTATTATTATGAATATTATTATTACTATTATTATCATTATTGATTTTCTATTATCATTATTATGATTTTTTATAATAATAATAATAATAATAATAATTATTATTATTATTATTATTATTATTATTATTATTATAAATTATCATTATTATTATTATTATCATTATTATTATGAATACTATTATTATCATCATTATTGATTTTCTATTATCATTATTATGATTTTTTTTATTATTATAAATTATCATTATTATTATTATTTTATAATTATTACATTTATTATTTATTATTAGTATTATTATTATTATTGTATTACTTTTATATTTATTATTTATTATTTATTATTTATTATTTTATAATTATTACATTTATTATTTATTATTAGTATTATTATTATTATTGTATTACTTATATATGTATTATTTATTATTTATTATTATTATTATTATTATTATTATTATTATTATTATTATTATTATTATTATTATTATTATTATTATTATTATTATTCTAAGGTCCTATTCTTTTGAACTCATTTTCAGTTTAGTTCAGTTTCTTGCACTCTAAAAAAAGGGGCTTTAATAAGCTATTGTAACTATCTTTGAATTTTTTTAAAAATGCAAGTCTATATGTAAATTGTCATAGTATTAGATATGTATCTTGTACATCACACGGGTATACATAAAAAATTAAGATTCGATAAAGTGCGCGTGTGACACACGCACCATGAACATACGTCAATGGAATAGCTATAGTTATATATTTGGAAAAATATCATGGTCGTTAAAGCAAAGTCGGAAAAAGATCCGAATAAAAGCTAAACAAATTGAATTATAGATTTTGCAGATTTCTTTCTTTTCTTTTAAAATTAAAGATACTAATGGCTAAAGACGTGCATTTGAAATAGTGAAGGGGAAATACTATAAGTTCAATACTTAGATCAAAATGCAACTTATCTTAAGTATCTCCTAATTACGTTACGAAATATTGAGCTTTGGACTTCTCAATTATATGGCCTAGAGGGTTTAAACACTATGCCAATTGTTGAAATGATGATTCTAAATAGAAATCAATGTCCATAAGTATGCATTTTATATTATTATAGATGTTGATTTATCACATACTTAAGGGTATTTCTTTACTCATTCATCTATTGTAAAGCTACAAATGAGCAAAAAATGATGGATGCGCAAAAAATAGCCTTGAATGTACAATATAAGTCTTATTGTAAATAAGTAGACTGAAATCAACTGACAATGATAACTTTAATTTATAATCTTGAAATTGTTACTCCTACAAGTAAAATGGTTTTCTAACCTCTTTGTAAACCCCTTCCTATGCATTATAACCGCCCTTATTATATTTTCCTACCAATTTCATTATAGTTCGATTATCAATTGTATACCACCATTGATCAATACCAATCATATTAAGATTTTAAGAATAAAAGTAACAAGTCTCATCTAAAATCAACTTCTGCATTGAACAAGATTCACATTTCAAAAAGAGCATTTAAGAGCCTATTCTGCATCTCAGCTAGTTTTTACATTTTAGTTTTAAGATTTTAAAAGTTATATGATATAAGGATATAAAAAGAATTCATTTATAAGTAGTCTTACTCATTTGAATCATATTTATTTTGAAATTTAATAATAAAATTACTTTTTTGTCTTTTCCGGCATCGTAAAACAAAAAACAACAACGAACAAGTTATAAGGTGAAAAAACTACTCCCTCCGTCTATAATATAGTGTTTGTTTACAGGGTCTCTAAGATGGACATTTGACCTTCGATATCTTCAATTCCTTATCCATAAAAAATATAAAAAGTTGATATTATGAAACTACATATTGAGGCAAATCTAAAAAGATCTTACGTGAATATGTTTTCTTGTATATATTAATGAGAATACTTGGTCAAAGATTTTAAAGTTTGAGCCACCTAAAATGAAATAGGCACTATATTATGGGACGGAGAGGGTATTATCTATTTGATTCTAACCATTTTTTTACTGAACAAGTATTAGCACTAATTTGTTTTCTAGCATGTCATTTAATGTCCTCAAAATTTATGGCAATTAAAATAACCAATTAATTACCTCACCAATTTTTTTTACACTATTTTTTCTTACAAAGCAAGGAAGATGAGAAGTTACAGCAACTAATTTAATTTAATTTAATTTAATTTAATTAATTTTAAAATCACACCAACCATTGGGTTCTATATAAGACCAACGCTATACATCAACTTGCTTACTACAAGCCTAAACATAAGCTTTTCCCTAACTCATTTCAAGCCCTTCTCCCTTCACTCCCTCCCATCAATCTTGCAACCTTATTACATGCCATTTAACTAAATATCTTTCATTTTCCCTCTTTTCTATAAACCTTTCCTTTCAACAAACTTTTAGAAAACCCACATTTTTCACCATGATGCAAGAACAAGGAATTAGTAGCGTTAATTTGCTAGCAAACTCAAACCCTTCAATCTTGATGTGTTCAGTTCTTTCTTCCCCTCCTCCAATAGCAGCCATTGATAGGTTTTTACGTGGTGACCGCGACGCCATTTCTTCCCGTTTTACTCAAAGTAAATCGGAAACCACCAACAACAACAACACCATCGCCGTCACGGCGACCACCAAATCAACCACCATGTATCATGATTACTTTACTAATTTTTCATCATCATCTAATGATTCTATTAGTAAAAATCCAAATTTTATTTATGGTGTTGGGAATAGTATCATTTGCCCTAATAGTACCATGCATGATATCAACTTTGTTGATAATTTGTTTGTTGATGATGAAGTTGAGTCTTTAAATTCGAGTGAAATAAGTGATGATGAAGAAATACTTATAGACGAAGAAGATTTTATGGTCTCTGAGATCAGTTGGAAATATAGGGAGAGAAAAGGAAAAGCTTGCGTCAAAGGCCAATGGACGGTAGAGGAAGATAGGTTTGTTTGTTTTTTTCTTTTCCTAATATCATACGTTAATTTGTTCTTTATTAAATTTTTTTTAACAATCATCGTCGAAATATTTTTTTTTTTAAAATTTGGTTTATTATTCTCTAACTTTTTATTAGCTAAGGAAATTAAATATTTTTACCATGTCAATTTTGTTTTCAAGTGTTACGTAAAAAATGTTATACTTTCAACAAATAGAGTAATCGGCCCTCAGAAAAACAAAAACAATTAGAGTAATCGATTTTTTTTTTCATTTTGGTTTTGTTTTGAATGGAAATGTTTGTTACGTGTACAAAAATATAATTTTTTTCCCTAGATTATACTTTGTTTTAAAGAGCCTTTCAATGTGTACTATATATAAAAATTATACATTAGAATAAATGGTGGCAAATAAAATATTTGCTTAGATAAATATTTGTTTTGATGTCCCATTTTTTCGAATGAAGGCTTCTCAAGTTGTTTGTGAAAATATATGGAGTTCGAAAATGGGCTTTAATAGCAGAGAAGATGGTTGGTAGGGTAGGGAAGCAATGTCGTGAAAGATGGCATAATCATTTACGAGCTAATATCAAGGTATTATTTCTTTTACCTCTTATTATTGTTATTATTATTATTTTTTTAAGTTCCTAATTATTTGTAAAGTCTTTTTTTCTCGTACTTTTTCTTTAATTTTACTGTGAAATTGTTCCACTGATTCATTCATATAATCTTATAAAGTGATTAAGTGAGGTAATTTTTTTTCCTGGTGCCTGAGTTTTCACCTTTTCTTAGAGAGAAAAGGTGAAAAAAGTTAGGTATTTCTACATCAGAATTTTTAGATTGTATCATAAGAAATTTCTTTTCACCTTTATACATAAACTTTCATTTTATTAATGGTCAAATAATTCTAAATTAATGCCATCAAAGCAAAAATTTTGCTTATATACTCTATGATTATTCTACGTGATCCCAACGATTCATCTCAAATTAATGTTTGCATGTAAAAAATAATATTTTGATATAATGGTGCATTTTTTTATACCTTATTTAAATCCAAACTCTCAGCTAGGAGTACTGCATAAACTCGAGAATAAGTAAAAAACATGTAATTTATAAAGATTTCAAAATTGATTAAATGGAGTACTAGCTTAATAGTTATGCACAAAAATTATTCGGGTTAAGCTTTTCTTCTGACAATTTCCTTATATTGCACTTTTTTTTCCATTTTAGTTAAGTCCCTCGCAATTCTTGTGTTGCTTAGCCTTTTATAGTGGAGAAAAATAAAGTTTGTTATACTGTTCATATTTTTTTCATCTACAATTAATTCATACAAACAAAAGTGAGAAAGTAATTAATAAGATTCTTATACGACTATTGTACTAAGCTTTAAACTACATGAATAATGCTCTACTTAACTTAATCTATCCAATATTACTTCAATGGTCATTTAATTTATATTAGTAACCCATACTTCAATATAATGATATTACCTATATTTCATAAGGGATTGTCATAAGGGATTGTGGGACTGTGGATGTCAGCTAATTTATTTGGTAGAACAAGAACAAGGTGTGATGGTACTGAAAAACCTAAGATTGAATTATGCATACATCATTATCTTTATGACTCTCTAGTCTTTACACACCGAAAGAGAACAGTCTAAAAAGGACTTAAGCAAATTAAAAGTTTTATGTAAATGATTATACCTTGATTTTATTGCATCGTCTTTAAACTATGAAATATACAAGTAATCTCGTAAGTCGTAACCCTTAAATTTGGCATTTTATTTTTTTAATTGAAAGAAAAGGACATTTTTATACAACTTATCTACATTATTGATTGAAAAATTGATGGTGATCCAACTAATGCATATAAAATTCTTAATTAGTAATAATTTTCTTTCAATGATAAAATTGCAGAAAAATGCTTGGACTGAAGAAGAAGAGAGGATCTTAGTGGCGGCTCATGAACGATTTGGGAACCGATGGGCAGAAATTGCTAAGCTAATTGATGGAAGAACTGAAAATTCAATCAAAAATCATTGGAATGCAACAAAAAGGAGACATGGTTCAAGGAGAAAACATAATAAAAAGGTTGAATCTGAGGGTGAAAATAATCAATCATTTATTTTACAAGATTACATAAATAACAAATATTATTCATGCAATACCACCCCAAACCCTAACATCACCACCACATCGACCACCATGATAGACAACACCACCACCTTCTCCACCGCCTCGCCTAGCTCGGTTTCCACCACTGTTTCGAGTGAGGTCGAAAACCCGTACACCAACTTTTTTCTAGAAGCTTCTACTGACGGTGACTCAGCTTCTTCATTAGCCACAATGAACCCTACTACTGAAGAGATGATATTCATGCAAACTTTATTTTGGACTCATGATGATTCATCAGTTGGCCTTGTAAATTCGGGAAATTATCAGGTGCAACCGCAGGTGCAAGAGATCATGCAAATGTCTGATAACAACACTAGTTTCAACTCTGATGGATTTCTTTTTGATCTACTACATGGAGGTGCACCACAGCAAGTTGTGTCTGATGAGTGGATGATCAACAACAACCAATCAGATGATCTTATGGAGAAGATGGTGGTGGAAGTAGCATTATATCAAAGGAAAGATATGGACTTGTTTGAGATGATTAATTCCTTTACATTTTCTCAAATCAACAATTAGTAATAAGTCATTAGATTCATATTTGCAGCTTAAGTTTATTTTCAATTAGTGGTCATGCTTTTGTTGGTAATCTTGTAGTATGTTTTTAATTGTCTTAAAAACTTTTTAAACTAAGTAGAATGCTAATTAGCTTGTTGTATGAGATCTGGATCAATTACGTTATATTTATACAAATATTTTCTGGTAATAACGGGTTTGGTCCCCCAAATTACATATATACGATATAACCACTTACAAAGTCCACTTTTACAATACTAGGGATGGTTAATGAGCCTGATTGAGCATCCTCAATCTAATCTTAGCCCAGAATTTAAAGAGCCGAGCACCAATAAGCTAAGTGATAATACCTTATTTCAAATTAGAGCTGAATTAATCAATAACATAATTTGTACAATATTTTTGACTTTTAAGGATCTTAAATATCACAATGTTTGTACAATATATATATACATCACAATGTTTAAGGATCTTAACTATCACCGATAAGTTAGGGGTGTTCATTTCGGATTATCCCGTCCGAAATTTCGGATCGGACATCCGAAAACTAACAAATTGAATTTTTCTAAAGAAAAGTTCATAAAATAAGTTTCGGATTGGATCCGGTCATCGGACATTTCGGATCTTCGATCTTGAAAACGGATATTTCGGATCCGAAAATTTTCAATGTTTTGGATATTTTCGGATATCCGAAAATGAAAATTTTCGATCCGTATCCGATTCGAAAATTTTCAAATATCCGATCCGAAATATCCGAAAAATAAATAATCGAATCGGATATCCGATTTACCGGATCGGATATTTATGAACACCCTTAATTAGTTTGTACCACTGTTATGCCACTTCTTGTAATCGGTGAGTTCATTCTTCATACACCATGCATGGTACAACCAAGACTAAGATTTGCTCATTTACTCATTTTGAACTCTCACTTTTTAGTACATTTTGCTTATTTGGATGATTCCATATGAGAGAAAAAAAGCGTTGGGTGTACTATGCTCATGATATATCTGGTTGTATGATAAAATTTTGTGTGATTGATTAGTACATGTTTTGAGTTTATAATCCTTAAAAGTGATAAGGCGAGAAAAGAGTGGTACACAAGATACTGCTGAACTTGGCACACTAGTGTGAACACACATAAAAAAGAGTGTGAACACAAACAAAAGTTACCAAATTAGTGCATGTTGCAAAAAAAATTGTATGTCAAAAAAAGAAACATATATGATGCAATTATTTCGAATAATATTTTGATTGCAATTGGTCTACACATCTAACTGTTTTGTGGTAAACAATGTGATTTTTAACTTTACAACTCTTAATAATAAAAATTAGGGTTTAAACAGATAAGGTCAATAGTACACTTTGTTCTATACTAAAGAGCAAGATCTTTAGTGTTCCTCTTTCGTGTTTTTCTTTTTTATCAGGTACTTAGTTAGGTATTCTCAAAGTTCTTGCAAGTTGCTAGCTTGCATTGCAAGTTGCAACCAATTGGTTATTTCCTAGAGAATTTATTATAACTTTTGACGAAGATCTTGTCTTTTTGCATGATAAATAGTACTCCATATATTTCCAGATTTTAGTTTGTTAGGTAGCTAATCGATTTTGACAAATTATTTGTTGCTTCACGTTTTCGACTCGATCCCTCGCAAATCGACCATGTAGCTCGAAATGCGATTAGTTACAAATTTTTGCTTAAAGAGGGAAAACAATCACATTGAAAAATATTTGCATATATTGTAACAAATAGCAAAATTGTTTATAAGATTTTGGTGGCTTAATGACGAACCTACAAACTTAGGCCCTAATTAGGGTTGTTCATCTGCCGTTCCGAAAAAGTAGACCGGTTTTTAGTCCAAGGTTTCGGTTTTTGGTCCGTATTTGTTGTACAATCAATTTAGAAAAAACTTATACATATAAAATCGAATTTTGTTACATATTTTTATCTAATTTTTATAGATAATATATCCCAAAATTATTATTATATTATATATTAGCTATATTTTTTAAGTATTAAATAAAACATAATTACAAACCTAATAAGAAAGATAATTATTTTTAAAGTGGAAATAAAAAAAAATTAAAAAAGGTTGAAACCAACATTAGACCATTTTCTTACTAGTACAATATATGTTTCAGAAATTTTGACTTTTTTGGTCCTTCGTCTGATCCTGGACCAATTGACACCCTAAGGTCAAATCAATAACAACCTATGTAGGGCCCATAGCATGTGTTCCTTTTGCCCTGCCCCAGATACGGGTTTGTTAAATTAAATAGGAGTACATGCTTCTTGTTACTCTAAAAAATTTTGCATTAGGGGAAGTAGTTTGAAAAATGGGGAACATAATCTACATAGGGGCGGAATCCAGGATTTTATTTATGGGGTTGGGAATAACATCATTTGCTCCATTCATGATATCAACTTTGTTGATAATTTGTTTGTTGATGATGAAGTTGAGTCTTTAAATTCAAGTGAAATAAGTGATGATGAAAAAATACTTATATGCGAAGAAGATTTTATGGTCTCTGAGATCAGTTGGAAATATAGGGAGAGAAAAGGAAAAGCGTGCGTTAAAGGCTAGTGGACGGTAGAGGAAGATAGGTTTGTTTGTTTTTTTTTCTTCCTAATATCATACATTAATTTGTTCTCTATTATTTTAATTTTTAACAATCATCATCGAGATATTATTTAAAAAGTAAATTTTAATTTATAATTTTTAAACTTTTTATTAACTAAGGAAATTAAATAGGAGTATATGCTTCTTGTTACTCTAATTTTTTTCGCATTAGGGGAAGTAGTATGAAAGATGGGGAACATAATCTACTGTCTACATGAATAATGTATTTCCTTTTGATTTGTTTGACCTTACAAAAACCAATAGATTATGTTTGGGCTCATTTGTTGGACCAGTCCACCTATGGCGAAGTTACCAAAATACCCCTACCTCTAGGGAAGGCAATCCTCCACCAGCTGGAGCTGACTAAAATACCCTCATTTATTGGAGGTCCCATCCCCTATAAATAGCGGTTGTCTCACCAATCAAAGGGTAAGCAATTCTAAGCTACAAAACCCAGAGCATCTCTCTCTACATTGATCACTTTCTCTCTCTACCTCAATCATTTACTGACTTGAGCGTCGGAGGGGCGATCCCGGGACCACCCCGGGGTAGGCTAACCTTGTTTTTCAGGTTTCCGGTGTACGGATAACGGAGCTCAGGCGTACCTTCTTGGGGCCCACGTCAAATCACTCAACCTATTACAATCCTCAATTTCTCGACAGAAACAGATTAGAATCAATAAGCAGATCTTTTCTACTTTTTGATGGCCAATGGATCGTAACACACGTATATTCCAACAGTTGGCTCGTTGTCCTCTAGAACCAGAAGATCTAGGAAGTTTGCAATTCGAAATCTCCTCTCACTACTCCATCTGATAATAAGTGTGACCCAAGCTATATAATCCATTCTCTTGCCCAACAATGAACAACATGTCATTCTGGGTAATGATTTTGGCTTCTAGTTGATGAGTTATGGAACTTGGGTGAACCTATGTGGTATTCTAAAAGCAGAATAAAGCATTGATACGTGAAAAAGACATGAAATTAATATTAAATATCATATATATGACTATATGAGAGCTTAAATCCAACTCTAACTCTCTAAGGTGTCATTGGCATCACAGCCCAACACTTGACCTTGTTCATCCGCAATTAGGACTTTGCCATGTGTCCATATTTTATGTAGTTAAATTTGAACTTAAAAGTAACAAAATTATATTCCCAAGATTTTTTAACCCAACATATAATATATGGGTGTTTAAGAACATAAAACGTAAAATCTAATCGCTTAAAGATGGTAAAGTAACTTTTAATAAAACTAAATTAGTATTGGAATTGGTGATGATCATTCTTATAAAAGACGGTCTCACATTAGTGTTAACATGAGACCAACTGATGTCATGCTGACATCACACGCGTGCATCATAACAGCAGTGGTATTAGTTACGCGCTTGAACCTATTAGTTATGTTAACCTTAAAATTCTTCAGCATGAATTAGTTAAGCGCTGAAGTATATTAGTTAAGCGCTGAAGTATATTAGTTAAGCGTTGAATTATATTAGTTAAGCGCTTGGACAACCATCTCATTTCCCCCTCAATTATATTTTCTCTCTCCTCTGCCAACTCTAATTTCTATCTCCTATGTCCCTCTCTTCTACCAACTCGCGTTTCTCTCCCTTCTACCCCTTTCTCTCTCCTCTGCACTGCCATTTCCCTCTCATCCACCCAACTTCCATTTCTTTCTGAAGCCTACATCTCTTTCTTTTTCTTTCTTTTCTTTTTTGAACATATGAAACTTTCAACTATATAACGTCTTTTTTTGCGACTTCTTCAATCTTGATGATGAGAAGTTCTCAAAGCTCTTTGTTTCCCTCTATCAATGGGTCTAAACTCTAATGAATCTCTTATTATGAGTTACAGCTTTTAGGTAGAAAGTTACATTTTTTTCAGGTCAGTAGTTATGGTTTTCTTGTGATTAGTTATCGTTTCCAGGTAAATAGTTATGCAGCTGGGTAAATATTTTTTTTTGTAAGATTAATAGTTATGGTTTTTAGTTATTGGTTATTGTTTATAGGTTATTAGTTATAACTTTAATGTTATTATTTATAGTTATGATTCTGAATAAATTGTTATATTTGTAAGGTTTTTAGTTATTAGTAATTGTTTACATGTTATTAGTTATAGTTTTCATATTATTAGTTATAGTTATGGTTCTGGATTAATGTTTATATTTGTAAGGTTAATAGTTATGATTTTTAGTTATTAGTTATTAGTAAAATGTATTATAATCTGGTTTCTATGATATAACTAATATACTTCAACGCTTAACTAATATAATTCAACGTTTAACTAATATATTTCACCGCTTAACTAATTCATCCAGAAGTAATTTAAGGTTAGCATAACTAATAGGTCCAACCGCTTAACTAATTTCGCTGCTGGTTAGATGCACGCGCGTGATGTCAGCATGACATCAGCTGGTCTCACGTTAACACTAACGTGAGACCGTCTCTTAAAAAACGGACTCATTATTATTTTGTGGTAATGGAAATATCTTTGATTTTCTTCTTTTTTCAAGAAAGAGAGTTTGAAAAGAGAGAAGATAATAAGATGAATAGTTTGCACGGAAGTTGAATGACATTAGAAACAATGTGTTTAATTTCCAGGCTTAAACTCTTCTTTTTTATGTATGTTACTATTAATAGATGAGTGGGCTTTAGTTATAATAAAGAAGATATGGTTTAGTGATAGACGATGAGTGGGCTTTAGTTATAATTAAGCAGAATTTCTAATGCCTCTAAAGTTCCTTCAATCTTTCACTTAACAACACTAATCCTTCTAACTGAATTATACAACTAAGTACTGTAGTTTGTCCATTAAATGGTTGAAATCACGAATATATAGATATATTGCAGTTTCTTATATGACCAAAATATCTATTAGTGTATAAATATCAATGTATATGATTTACATTCATATTTGTATACTCATGATTATTGTTTATTAGATGGATGAACTCATGATAAATTTAGTTTTACATTAGAAATACAATAGTACAATATATCTTATTTTATAAATCAAATCATAAATATTACACATTAGTACTAGAAGTCACTTGAATAATAGTAAAAGAATCAGACTAACCATACTATCAGAGAAAATAAAACTACCAAAAAGCAAGGAGGAAGCACCATGAAAAGAAAATTACAGTAAAAATATAATGTGAAAAAGAGAGTAAAAACTTAGTTGGTATAGTTGCAACTTACAAGCATAAGAAAATATGGCAATATCATCTAAGACTGTATGAATCCACTCGTTATACTAGGGAGATTCAATTATTTTGAACCTCAAACCCCATAAATTTTTTATTATGGCATAATCATAGAGAAAACGGAGAGAACAAAAAGAACCATACTCTTGGAAAATAAAGAATTGAATAGAAATATATTGTAGAGTAATAGAAATGCAACAAAGAATTGACTTTCTTTTGGGGAATTATAAGTAATTCCAAAAGTTTCAAAAATTTGCCTTGAATAGTGCATTAATAAGTGCAAGTTTTAAAGGTTGCCTTGGATAGTGTATTAATAACGGAAGTTTCAAAGCCTTAATAGTAATACGGAGCAGATCTTGGAATTGTCAATATTTGAACATAGACTTCCGATTTTAGGCTGAACCATAGCTTATTCTAAACATAATTTTGGGCCCCTTGAATTCCTGGGCCCTAGGCGGTAGCCCCTCTTGCCCATGCCCAGGGACGGGCCTGAGTAAGAGAGAGTATTTAGACAAATAGACAATGCTTATAGATTAATTGAGGGACATTACAAATAATACAAATGTGTTGGTTGAAATGAGAAAATGAGGGAGAGGTCCTATTTATATGCTATCATTCACCTAAATCCAGATAGTACCTATATCTAGAATGTTCCCACCTCTTTAAGGGAATTATCTACACAATGGAGGTTTTACACAATTCATTAGAGTATGCACAAAAACTTTCTAGACCCTTCTTAGAAAGAAACATCTCCACGATGCTCCCTAGAATACATATGTGCATGGAATTTGTCTAGAACCTTCCAAAGAGCCTTAACCTCTATGCTATGCACAAACATGGAATTTGTCTAGAACCTTCCAAAGAGCCTTAACCTCTATGCTATGCACAAACATGCAATTTGTGTATAAGTATGAACATGGCTTTCACTTTGTACTTACAAGTTCCATTGCTGAGTATACTGTATACATAACAACAACAAGAAATAGATCAAACCAAATAACAGGAACTGAATGAAAGAAAAGCCATTTCATTCGTCAACTTCGAACAATCAATGGTACATAAATATACTTCTATAAACCAAAATTGTTAGAAAAAACAATACAAAGCCAATCTTTCTGAAATAATGTAACTGTTCGCTTGGAATTATACTTGGAAGATAATATAAGACCTTTTGGACAATGCAGGTTTATGCATTGTTGATCCAAGTGAGAAAAAAGATGGATCGCCTTCCTCAATACTGTATTCAGTTGTGCTGCATTTGTAATGTTAGGAAAGAATAGTTTTCTTGCAGAAGTATCCTGCTGTACCTCTGTTCTATGAGTAATCCAGCGTAAACCTGAAAATCAGGACATCTTAGCTCGGGCAAAGAACACTCCGGCAAATAGACCTGCAACACACGAATTACTGTCAAGCTAACCTCTGGAGATGACAATTGGATCAAGAGAGAATAACTTTGGTTGTAATACTTACCAAATAGTATGCTGAAAAGATTTGGTACGCTGAGTGGAACATTGAACAACAGTATTCCAGCAAGTGATATGGGTATCTTGTTTAAGGAACCCACCAAGCTATAAAACATACATTAGCATAGATTAATAGAAGTCGACCTCTGCAAAATATACCATTTTCTGTACATTAAATATTATAAAACAAGTGAGCAGGAGTGATATTGTAAAATCATAAGCCCTGGAAGTTGGGTCATATTTGACTATTTGTTAATTTTACCTTTCACTAATCAAAACTGCTTTTTATCAATCTAAGTTGTATGTTGCAGTTTCAGTAGTAATTTTGTCATATGTTAGTATGTTACAGACCAGGACTGATTTTGCAAATAAAAAGTGACTTTCTCTGATCGAAACTATATTTTACTCAAACGAGTTTATATAAGTTAAAGAGAACAGGGCTTAGATAGAACTGTATCTAGCAAGGTCAGAGAGTACAGCACTATACCTATAAGTTGTAGGGCTGCTTTGACCTAAAAACCACATCGAAGTGAAGCTAATGGCAAGTCCCAACAATCCGCTGAGTGTTGCTGCAGCCCAAAACATTGGCATTGTAATTACATTGCTGCACATATATGAATACATTTGAGGATACTAATTTGCTGAACTAAATCATTGACTAGTCAAAGCATTGAAGATTCAAATATATACTTACGCATTCCTCACATAAGTCCATTCATCAAATATAAGAATCAAGATCAATCCAAATGGTAATGACAATGAATTGTTCAGCAAAACCATTGAAACTTCATTAAGAGATCCTGATTTTGTCAGTTGCTTCGCTTTTTCCATGACCAACCTCAGTGTAAGCTGCAAAAATGTACAACCTTTTTAGTTGATGGTAGTAAACGCGAAAAAAATAAAACGAAAACAAGAAGAAGAAGAAAGCTGCATTCTCAAGGTCTGTTTCAACTTTCAACAATCAAAAGTGGAACACATATCCAAAGAAGATACTTACTGAATAGCTTGCTGTTAGAACACAGTTTATAAGTTGCCATGTATATCCTGTGACTTCAAAAGAAAGATCTGTGACACCACCACTTACAGCAGAGATAATCTGTCATTCAGAGGTAAATGCACAACTCAATACCCAAATGTATCATCAAAACTGTTACAAACATGGGTGGGGGAGTGAGAAGAAATGAAAATGGGCAGAATACTTCTATAAGAGAAGACCTAAGCGTGAATCACGAAACAATCAAATTCAAGAAATGTCAGCAAGGCATACACGCATATAAACCTATTTGGTTGGCGGAACTTAACCAAACAAGACTTGGCCAAATTGGAAATATTTCTGTTGAGGCTAAACAATGGTGCTCTAGCCACCAGAGGGAACCTCAGGAAAAAATATCCTGATTGAAGAAGTTTGCCAGCTATGTGGAGAGTTGGAAACCATGAAGGATCTGATCATCAACTGTTCAAGGACAGTGAAATCTTTATGAGAATCTGGAAGTGCTCGAATACGGGCATTGTAATATCGGGTGAAAGAAACCAAAGATTCAAACAATGGAGTTCATAGCTATTCTCTGTAGCATTTGGCTAAATAGGAACAAAAAAGCATTTGGAGCAATGAAGCAGGCAAGATCATATGAGATTTTAAAAGAGTTAGAAATTTGGAAGACAAAGTGGAAAATCACTCTAGGAAGCAAAGAGTCTAGGATGTCAAAACAATCTATTACCATCTCCTTAATGAACATGAAATTCCAGCAGAGCTAAGATGGGAAAGAAAATAGAAGCAGAGGGAAAATATGGTGGTTCTCATAAAAGATGGTGCTTGGAAGAAAATTAGAAATGAGCAGACAACCTCATGGACAACACCGTATGGCTGGGTACTCATCAAAAATAGAATCCAAAGATCAATGGGAAGTGAGGAACTGTTAGCTTCTTCTCCTATTCAAGCAGAAGCTTATGCGCTCCTCTAGAGAGGGTAAGAGCAATAGGGATCAGACAACTTGTTGTTTGGACAGACTCATCAATCTTAGTGACAGGACTGGGGGAACAAGAAAAGGCCGACAAAGAGATAAAGACAATCCTCCAAGACATTCTCAAAATGGCAGAATCCACGGGATATATCAAGATCTTAAAAGTCGGTAGAAATTTGGTACAACACTAAAGCTAGAATGGAGCAGTGGAGTCCTGCAAGATACCACCCTGGGGAGAAACTGATCACCTATGCTAGGAAGGGCAAAAAGGGTAATATACTCACTCATCTAGAAGATGGACAGCTGGGCTAATCCACTCACCAGGTGTACTGACAGGAGCAGTAGGAAATTACTAGGAAATGATTGGGGAAAGAATATTCTGTTATTCCTAGAATTAGCAGAGCAGAGAATGACAGATGGCTTGTAAGGAGAGGATGTAGAGCAGTAGCTCAGTAGTATAAATAGCAGAGGAAGTTGTAATAAGAAGGCATTGAGAAAGATAATCAGTGAAGTAGTATTGGAGAGCCTCACCTCTCGAATGTGAGATTAGCTTGTATTGAATTCTCTTGGATTAATACATTCATATCCTTAGTTCTCTATCTACCTTGTGCTTAAATCTGAGTATCTAGCAAACCTGGTATCAGAGCCAGGTTCTATACCATGGCCCCTACGCAGTTGCAGAGAGTTGAGCAGCTAGAGCAAGACTTCGCAGGGCTGCACGCAACCCTAAACGAAGTCATGATGAATCAGCAAACTATGGGAGAGAAACTCTCAGGCGAGATGGACCAAATGGTTCAGCGCCTGGAAGGGCGGCTGGACCGGGACCGGGAAAACCAGGAGGGCGCGATAAACCTGTTGAGGGGGGAGCAGAAAAAGTTCATGGCTGAAATGAGGTCCCTATTGATAAGCCCTAGAAACCAAGAGGACACTTCTGCCACATTTAGTGTCCACCAACCCCCAACCGTCCAACCACCACAAAACCAACCCCCCACCTTTCCAAGCACCACAAAACCAACCCCCTTTTAACCCCCTGTACAACCCTCTCCATGTCCCTGAAAATCGTGAAGACCATCCTTTTATTCCACACACACCAGCAGCAACCATAGGGAATTGGAGGTTCAAAAAGTTAGACCTTCCTCTTTTTGATGGGGACAACCCAGATGGTTGGATTTTGAGGGCCGAAAAATTCTTCAAATTCTATCGTCTCACTGAAGAAGAGAAGGTGGAGGCTGCTGTTGTCGCCTTGGAGGGGGACGCCCTTTTTTGGTTCCAGTGGGAGAATGGTAGAAGAGAAATACAGAGGTGGGAGGAACTTAAGGGTCTTCTGCTGCGGCAGTTCCGACCTGTTAATGCCGGGAGCCTCCACGAACAGTGGCTAGGGCACAAACAATGGGGAGGAGTAGCGGAGTATCGAAAGAAGTTCATTGAACTTCTCTCTCCTCTAACGGGTATTTCTGAAGAAGTAGCAAGAGGACAGTTTTTAAATGGGCTCCAAGAGAACATAAAAGCTGAGGTCCGTTTACTTGGGCCCGCTAATTTAGATATGGCGATGGATTTAGCATTGAAGGCTGAGGCCAAGTTACAATGGGCCACTGCTGGAAGGGCCACTACCCAGAACACCTACCCACGAACCCAAAATCACAACACAAACCCACAAAACACTTTTTCCCAAACCCGACCCACCCAATCTTACTTCCAAAATAACCCACAAAATTCCAAGCCTAATTCCACCTACTCCCAAACTGGTTCCTACAACCCAGTATCTCGAAACTCCTACCCCCCACCAAACACCACCCCAACCACCCGAAACTCCACCACCCGAGCTACTGGAGACATCCGACGACTATCGGACCAGGAGATGCAGTACCGGAGAGAGAAAGGACTTTGCTTTAGATGTGATGACAAGTGGAGTGCAGGGCACCGTTGTCGCCGGAGGGAACTAAGTGTTCTGGTGAATTCCGAAGAAATAGAGGTGGGAGAAGAGGAGGAAATTTGCGAACAGGCCCTAGAAAATTCTTCGCTGGAGACCACCGTCGAAGCCACCCCAGAAATATCTCTCAACTCCGTGCTGGGCATCACAACCCCAAAGACACTGAAAATGAGGGGGACCATTCAAGGAGAAGGGGTGGTCGTAATGATTGATCCCGGGGCCACACATAATTTCATATCCTTGCATACAGTAAGTAAGCTGGGGATTCCGGTGACACCCACCAGTGGGTTTGGAGTCACTCTGGGCACTGGAGAAGCAGTTCAAGGACAAGGTGAGTGCCAGGCAATACTGTTAAAATTGCAAGGGGTAGATATAATTGAAAATTTCTTGCCTCTAGAGTTGGGTAATTCTGACCTCATATTAGGAATTCAATGGTTGGAGAAATTGGGCACCATGTCTGCCAATTGGAAAACTCAAACCCTTAAATTCCAAATTGGCTCTAACACCATCACCCTTAAAGGAGACCCATCCCTTGGCCGAACCTTAATATCTTTAAAAGCCATGTTGAGGACTATCATTAAGGAAGGAGGGGGGTATTTGGTTGAGCTTAATAGCATGGCAAGGAGTCCAGAAGTGATTGGAGGACAGGAGATACCCAGCTGGTTAACACCCCTCATAGCCCAACACTGGAAGGTGTTCTCACCTCCAACCGGTCTTCCCCCTGTCAGAGGACACGAGCACTCCATTCTGCTAAAAAATAACAGTGACCCTATAAGTGTTAGGCCCTACCGATATGCCCAGATTCAAAAAGACGAGATAGAGAGGTTGATTGAGGATATGTTACAAGCAGGATTAATACGCCCCTCATCTAGCCCTTTTTCCAGCCCTGTGTTACTAGTGAAAAAGAAGGATGGAAGTTGGCGATTTTGTGTGGATTACAGAGCGCTGAATAAAGCAACGGTACCCGATAAATTTCCTATTCCCATGATTGATGAATTACTTGATGAACTTAAGGGGGCTGCTGTATTTACCAAGCTAGATCTCAGGTCTGGTTACCACCAGATACGAATGAAGGCGGGAGATGAAGCTAAAACTGCCTTTAGAACCCACCTAGGGCATTACGAATTCATGGTGATGCCTTTTGGCCTCACCAATGCCCCTGCCACCTTCCAATCTTTAATGAACGAAGTGTTCAAACCCTACCTACGCAAGTTTGTCTTAGTCTTTTTTGATGACATACTTGTTTACAGCCCCACCTTTGAAGCCCACAAGGAACACCTCAACCTCACTCTACAAAAACTAGCCCAACATCAGCTTTTTGCAAACCCAAAAAAATGTAGCTTTGGCAGACAAGAGGTAGCCTACCTAGGACACATCATCTCACAAACTGGAGTGTCCGTAGATCAGGAGAAGATAAAGGCCATGATGGATTGGCCTCAACCCCTAAATTTGAAGGGATTGAGAGGTTTTTTGGGATTGACCGGCTACTACAGAAGATTTGTGGCGGGGTATGCAGCAATAGCCCACCCCCTAACCAACCTGCTGAAGAAAGATTCTTTTGTCTGGAGTCCAGATGCCACAGTGGCTTTTGAGACCCTCAAAAAAACCATGACCAGTGTACCCACCCTTGCTCTGCCCGATTTCACCAAGTTATTCATAGTGGAAACTGATGCCTCCAACTATGGTTTAGGTGCTGTCCTCACACAAGAAAATCACCCCATAGCCTTTTTTAGCCAAACCTTGGGACCAAGAGCAAGGCTTAAATCCATCTATGAAAAGGAACTTATGGCCATAGTGCTCTCAGTTCTGAAATGGAGACACTATTTGCTAGGAAGGAGGTTCACCATAAAAACCGATCAACAAAGTTTGAAGTTCCTCATGGAGCAACGAGAGATTGGTCCTGAGTACCAAAGATGGGTAAGTAAGCTGCTGGGATTCACTTTTGATATCAGTTACAGATCAGGGGTCACCAATGTGGTAGCCGATGCACTCTCCAGACAGCAAGGGGAAGTGAACACTATGCAAACCACCTGTCGTTTCTCCTGGGAAAAATGGCTACCCCATATCCAGCAAGATCCTTTTGTCAAGCAGCTCACCGAAGACATCTTGGCTGGTCATAACCATCCTAAAGGGTACTATATGCACCAGGGTAATCTGCTCTACAAAGGGAGACTTGTGCTCCCAAGGTCTTCCTCCTTGATCTCACACATTCTGAAGGAATATCATGATAGCCCAGCTGGGGGGCACTCAGGAGACCTAAAGACCTACAAAAGAATAGCTGCAGAGTGGTTTTGGCCTGGCATGAGGAAGGATATTCAGCACTATGTGCAAGCTTGTCATACTTGCCAGCAGAACAAACACTCCACACTGAGCCCCGGTGGACTGTTGCAACCCCTACCTATCCCTACCCAGGTTTGGGAAGAGGTCAGTATTGACTTTGTGGAAGGGTTACCCTTATCCAAGGGTAAGGACTCTGTACTGGTAGTGGTTGACAGGCTTACTAAGTATGCCCATTTCTTGAGTCTCAAACACCCCTACACAGCACCCATGGTGGCTGAATTGTTCACACGAGAAATTATTAGGCTCCATGGCACACCCATCTCAATTGTATCAGATAGGGACAAGATATTCTTGAGTAATTTTTGGAAGGAAATTTTCAGATTGCAAGGAACTTCACTCAATTACAGCACTGCTTACCACCCTCAGTCAGATGGCCAAACTGAGGTGGTTAACAAAAGCCTCGAATCCTATCTAAGGTGCTTCATCAATGGGAGACCTTCCACCTGGGTCAAATGGTTGCATTGGGCTGAGTTTTGGTACAACACCAGCCTTCATTCTTCCACCAAGTGCACACCATTCAAGGCTTTATATGGGAGGGACCCCCCTCACCTCACCAAGTACACTGGTGGCAGCACTAGAGTCTCCTCTCTGGAAGAACAATTGATGGAACGGGATGCAATTCTGGATGACTTAAAGGCTCAGCTAATCAAAGCACAGCAAAGGATGAGATACTATGAAGATGGGAAAAGGAGAGAACTCAGTTTTGAAGTAGGGGATTTGGTGTACCTGAAGTTGCAACCCTATAGACAAAAGTCACTGTCCAAGAAGAAGAATGAGAAGCTGTCAGCAAGATTTTATGGGCCTTTTGAAGTGTTAGAGAAGATTGGAGCAGTAGCCTACAAGCTCAAACTCCCCGATGAATCTAGAATCCACCCTGTGTTTCATGTTTCTCAACTGAAAAAGTCAGTGGGTCCTCAGCCAGCAAATCCAACCATACCACCCCAAATATCTGCTGACCTGGTAATGGAAACTGAACCAGAAGAAGTCCTCAATATCAGAGCTCCCCACTCAGGCACAGGCAACCCAACTGAGGTCTTAATCAAATGGAAGAACTTTCCCAACTTTGAAGCCACATGGGAGGACTTTGATGCCATAACTCACAGATTTCCCTCCTTCCACCTTGAGGACAAGGTGGCTCTTTTGGGGGGGAGTAATGCAAGATACCACCCTGGGGAGAAACTGATCACCTATGCTAGGAAGGGCAAAAAGGGTAATATACTCACTCATCTAGAAGATGGACAGCTGGGCTAATCCACTCACCAGGTGTACTGACAGGAGCAGTAGGAAATTACTAGGAAATGATTGGGGAAAGAATATTCTGTTATTCCTAGAATTAGCAGAGCAGAGAATGACAGATGGCTTGTAAGGAGAGGATGTAGAGCAGTAGCTCAGTAGTATAAATAGCAGAGGAAGTTGTAATAAGAAGGCATTGAGAAAGATAATCAGTGAAGTAGTATTGGAGAGCCTCACCTCTCGAATGTGAGATTAGCTTGTATTGAATTCTCTTGGATTAATACATTCATATCCTTAGTTCTCTATCTACCTTGTGCTTAAATCTGAGTATCTAGCAAGTCCACTGTAATTACTTTTAAATTTCAGCTTATCATTGTAGAGTCCAAAAATGAAGGAAAAAAGGTAGTGACGAACATTAATATGGATGTTCACCAAAGCTCGTATAGTAAGATACTTAGAGGTGATAATCCATGCGCATATTTCCTAAGATTTCTCTTGCAAATACCAAGCACTATAAGCATAACTGATTATGTACCATCAAAAACATTGCAGTCCAAACTTTCTGGTTCTGGTGTCTTCGAATATATAATAATCACCAACTGCTGTCATAATGTTTGTCACATTCTTCAAAATTGTCACCATAGCAACATTTATGTACTTCAGACTGCAAGAATTTCGCACCAGGGACAGTAAGTTAATAATAATAATATGCTCTCAACAGGAGCTTATGATGAAAAAGTAACCACAGATAGCTTGTATCATGCCTCTCATGTTTGTCAAGCAAAAATGATACTCTATTTCCCTCAAAATTAACAGTATCAAAGTATGGCATGCCATGAAACTACAATCCATCATAAAGTTTAAGTACCTGTACATGCCTGAAACAAGCATGCCCACAAAGATAACGTTGACAGGCAACCAGACCCGGACAAGCTTCCAGCTGAACTTTTCTACTGAAATGATTCCGCATATACTCAATGCAGCAACAATTACAGAACTGATTAAGTTCTGCATTAAAGACAAAATTAAATCTTTTCAAAAGCTTTATATTGATACTATTACATAATCAAATTAAAAATTTACGTTTTGTGAAAGAATGAACTATTCTCCAATGCTTTTTACTAATTTAAATTAATAAAAGAATAATAAAAATTCTATTTGTATGTAGATTATATGGTCATATCAAAGAACCAACCTACCTGATAAAACATCAATGATATTCCTGCATTAAAGTTGTATGTTGAGAGAACTACTTTGTTCAGCAATATCATGCTACAGGAGGAAAGACAGTAAGCAGCTCCAGACACAAGAGGGCCAGAAGGTTTCTTTCCAGTTTTGTGCTCCCTTTCTTCTTCCTCTTCAACTACATGGTTGTCAATGCTGTTTTGTACTGCTCGATTGGGTCGAAGAAGCCTATTCAGAGAACTCAACAGGATAACTCAGTCGTGCGGTCATAAAATCCTATAAGCAAGAGTTTACTCCTTAATGCTACTCCTAGTTTCTGATATACCAAATGATCCATTACAATCTTTCAAAAAGAATCATAGACATACATAGTGCATGCACTATCAAGCATGAGAAAGATATGCGAAGGAGCATTGTAACAAATAATCATCCTTCTACCATAACATCTAGTAGTCACAAACTCCCAATCAACAAACTACTTTTACTTGGAGACTCGCACATACAACATAGATCACAAGTATTCTTGACAACTTAAGGTCACAGGCCATAAAATCATAAATCATGAGTGAAGATAGAATGTATCTGCTTATTAGAAATCAAATATGATATTTAACCAAGCATTCTCCAGAAGAACACTGCTGACATATGATCAACATCATTGCATTTAAGAACATGAAGAACAGTAATCACATACATCTTCAGAACCAAAGATTTTTTAATATAGGCAAATCACTGTGGAAATAAAAGTCTCACCTGTCACTTGCGGATCTACGCTCCCTTGGTGAAACGATTTCACTAATAGACTTCTTCCCTTGATAATCATCAAGGGTGCTGTAGATTCCGCTGACACCCACAGCCATTGTATCATTCCCATTCCAAGGACTTACTTCTGATTCATATTGATCATAGTTGTTCCCTATGTCTAGCTTGATTTCTGATGACATTTGATCAAGCCTGCATATGAAGGTAAAAGAAAGCATAAGAATAAAGGAAAAGACTCACACCAAAGGACAATGCAGGGTACAGAAAGTGGCATATTACTTTACAGAGCATAACAACAAGAACACGCTCAAAGCTGACTTTTCAAGCTTGTGATTGTTTACACTTTCCAGATTTTGTTCTCTAATAGAGGAACAACCACAAGCGCAATCGATTCGAAGGTTCTTAAGATAGATTAATCTCAAACTTATTCTATTTCTCCAATAAGGTGGTGGAAAGAAAAACCCAAATCTTGTTAATGCTTAATACCTTGTTAGGACACGACTATCCTACTAATACAAGATATCTAAGGAGACTGAGGGCGAGGAAACAATTGCTGACGATTCTATAACAATAACTTAAATAGAGCAAGCGTACTTCTCGTGAAGCAAAGAGCTAATTGAAACTTCTAATAAAAAATACTGTAGCATCTTGTAGATATTCCTAAGTCAAAATACTAAGAAGAGAAGATGTAATACAGAAAAAGAAGCAATTCAAGCTACCAAAAAATTCTTCTTAAAACACCATGGATACATTAACCTCATACTTACTAAACACATCCACACGTATCTACTCATCGATGCCCCCAAAACAAAATCCACGTTCTTCTAGACTTCTTCTATAGCAGAAATTAAAATACCCTCGTTCAAACTTCATAATCAAATTGAGAGTGAAGTTTGAACCAATGTGACAACTAAGTCTGGAAGGAGGTAGTATATTACTTTGCTTTCTGAACCCCTTGTTTATATCAACCAAATAACTCTACCATTTTCCACTTCCAATGAAGCTCCACTTCATATGTTCTTTCATGTCAACCAAACAAACACTTATGATCGCTTTCTTGACAATAATAACCACTTGATGATTTACCCTCATTAGATTCCCATACATTTCATAAAATGGGTACACCATCATTTGTTCCCTCAAGTACAAATATGGTTAATTCACAAATGCAAGTAAGAAATCAAAGAAAAGAAGACAAATGAAAAATTCCCATAATCTAAGGGAGAAAAAGCCAAGTAAATATAGAAAACTCACCAATTTCGATTTCGAACCTTGTGATTGACTACTAATCTCAATTCTCAATAGATTACCCACAGTAATCAATACCCTACAACACTAATTATCAATTTATCCCCCCTAATAAGTGGCCTATATATCAATTTAGTCAAACAATTGTGAACACAAATCACCCAAAAGATAATTAAACAACAATTAAAAAAGTACCCTTTTGATTGTACAAATTTCCTGTATACAGCAAAGCAAAATTAAGCACACAGAAAGAAGAAACGGAGGATCAATTAAAAAAAATGATGAATTCCTGAAAAGAACGTGTTTTTTATGATCCAACTTTTTAATAAACACGCAAAGGAGAAAAAATGTCCCAGAAAAAAAGCAAGGTTTTGGTAATTTTCAAGACATTCATTAATACAACAATTACATAAAATTAACAATGTAGTAGTTGCATGGAGAAATTTAGTAGTGTACCATTGAAGGAAGCGAGATTCGAGGAGAAAGAAAATACCAGCTGATGCTGATTCACCTCCATTTTTGGCACCATTTTCGAGGATTTACCCAGAAAGTCAACTGCTTTGCTGAAATTCATATGCACCTTTTTCTTGTTTTTTATTTTTTTAAAATTTTTATTTTTATTTTTATTTTTTTAAATTTTTTTGGGTTTTGCTTGAGGAAGACGAAGGAAGAATAGAGAAGAGAAAAGGTGATTGTTTTTGCAGCTTTTCAGGGGCCCTACAAATGTGGTGGGCCGTTTTTTTCTATTCTTTGTATTATTTTATGAGGCCTTAAATTTCTTGGCTATATCGATAGCTGATTTAGGTGTTGGGCCTGGGCCTGACGCCCTGACCCATACATCTAGGCTCAATTATATTCGGTGATGAGTTATTTGGTTTGGGTTTGGATTTGGATCAATTATGTTACTTTTTGGAGGTAAAAATTTAGGGGTGTGCACCGGTCCAAAACCGGACCGGACCGGTTGGACCGGTGGACCAGAATTTGAATTTTTTGGACCGAACCGATCGAAATATTCCGGTCCGGGACCGGTTAACCGAATTTATATTTTTTTATAAAAAAAAAACTTTTTCTTAGGTTTAAACATATTTATAAATTCAATATATTAAAATATAATAATTCTAAAAGTAATAAATTTTTTTTTTTTTTGGTGAAGATAGAACTAGATAGAAAGTTTAATGTTAGTTTTTTTTTTTTTTTTTTTTGAGAGGAAGTTTAATGTTAGTTACAAACGCCGGTATGGAAATTAATAAATTTAAAGGCAATAAATATGAGGTTTTAACTTTCTAACTTTTTACGTTTTAAACTTTTTTTTAACCTTTAAAATTATATTTTTTTTAAAGAAAAACAGGAATTTCAATTCCGGTTTGGACCGGACCGGACCGAAACCCGGAATCCCAAATTTTCATGGACCGGGACCGGACCGAATTTTCCGGTCCGGCTCCGGTCCGACTCCGGTCCCGGTCCAAAAGTGCACACCCCTAGAGGTAATGTCGTATGAGTTTCAATAGGAGAAATGTCTAAATCCTTTTAGGGAGGGATGAATAATGTTTTTCTCGTGGCATTTTTGTTAATAAATGATGATATGTTTGTAAATAAATGAAGTAATTTTATTTATTTTTTTAAAAAGTTTCAAGACTTTATGATATTCCAGAAATATTAGTGTTGTGAAGAAAATGTCAAATGTTGTAAAAAATTTTAGTAAGATGAACGGAGTTCACTTGAGTGAGATAGCGAGAATTCCTCAAACGAAATACATGGGGTTTGATCCATGTAGACCAGGATACGAGATGTTAAGCGTCGATACCACTACTCAATCTCTCAAATATTGCATGTATATGAAACTATAAATAATGCATAATAAATGTTGTATAAAGATTTCTGAATGTTGTATAAAAGATGGTTGAGATTTGGTCATGACATGAGTAATTTTATGCTCCTTTTAGGAAGGTATTGGGCAAAACGCGTTTCTATAGGTCTCTTTTCTTTAATACTTTCCAATTTTCTCACACATGAGAATCAATGAAAGGGTCTCAAGTTTGTTCATTGTACGTACGCATTCTAGTAGTGGAGGTCTATTTTCTTATAATAACACTCTACCTCCTCATGAGCTGCCATTGGAGATGCTCCAAGTGTGTTCAAATCAATGTGATTATGTAATAGGCAGCTTCCTTGAGAGATTGACAAAATGAATAAAGTTCGCTAACTCGATTCGAAGTTTGTTCTCTCTCTAAATCTTAAGTGACACGAATATGGATAAAAATTAAACTTTAGACCAAATTTGAGTGACTACTAGTATATATAATTCTTGGCATATTAAGATAGCAAGTACAACTCAAAGATGAGTCTAAAAGGAGAATAGAATTGCTCTAAAAAGCTTGTATTATTGGATCTATGAAACTGAGTTATCAGCCAATCAACCATTTATAGATAGGTGGCCACTGGCTAGTAATTACTTATAGCCAGCAAATGTAGCATATGTGTTCCATGCCAACCCAACAATATCAACTTAGAGATTTCAACTTCTATCGGTTATAACGTCCACGTCATTGTGTTTACAAGGCTAAGCAACTAGTTAAAATGAGACCATGAGAGTATGAGAGGCATAGTTCGAATCAAAGCATAACTCTATAAGTTGGATTGTTAATCTAGTTTGTGTTGAATTGTTTGACTGAAAGAAAATTTAGATGATTCTCTCTTTAAATACACTAAATTTGTGCATTATTCTAGGGGAGTAAGCTCATATTGCTTACACACACCACTCCAATCTCGAATACTATACACCAACACGGCAACACCAAATTCTATCGTCTCATTTTTATCCGAGCTTTGCCGAATTTCACTTATCACGACCAACCACAACCAATGCCCACAACACAACTTTGAACTATATATAATATTATAACTATATGATCTATACCTCTAAAAATATATATTGATCCTAACTTATTTAGGCCCGACTTTTTGGATTGCAAATAGTGTGTCTTGACTCGCCTTAATTAGATGGGGTCGCAACTTACGCAAAAAACAATTGTTGTTTGAATCGCGTTGGGCCAAATTTGCTCCCATTAACGTATGTATTGAAGATATCACCACCAATAATCAAATCTGATGCTAATATTATCGACACCATAACTATGGATACCACTGTCAAACCACTATGAAGGCCAAAAGAGAAAAATGGACTGTTTAACACTCTTTCCGTCCTTAATTAATAGGCGATATTATATTTAAAGGATCATTCTAAAGGGTTTTTTTAACTTAATTTACTAAAACTATGCTTTACTCTTTTAATTACACATTTTTAATGTCACAACTCACAAGGTGGTGGTCATTCTTTCCTTTGAGGTATTCATACGGGAAGGCTTGGATTCAAATTACCTAATTTCAAAAGCATTTGGAGAAAACTATATGAAGATATTCTCCTTAGATCTCAACTAGCAATACAAAGTTACTCAACTACTAAAATGTAAAATATGTTGTGGTACTAGTGGTAGTCACTCTTGCATTGACGTTATAGCTGTTTTATATCGTCATAGATATTTTTATATCAATCTGTCAAATGCCCTTCTTTTTAATATTAATCTGTATTCGATCGATAATTAAGCCGATCGATTGTTTGCACTAGACATTCATAAGATTTATGTACATGAAACATACAAATCAACTACCCTTTATAGTCAATGTTCTCAACATAGTTTACTGTACATCCCTTAATCATTGGTCATAAAACCTACATCTACATGCCCTCACGAGTCACGGATTTAAGTACTGGTGAAGCTAAGTATGAGTTCAAACTCCTTTTGGAGTAAAATAATAATGTTGTGTCCCTTTGTTCAGTAGTGGGGAACTCAATTCTAGTGGTGTTTTCTCATAAGATTTTATTCACTTTTTTTATCCCTTGAAAAATGTTTTGCTTTCACACTTTTCTTTGTCTAAGAATTGAGGGTTTCTTCTTTTTCGTTCGCAGTCAAAGTAGATAAAGCAGGTGAAATGAAATCAATGTTTCCGGGCCGGGGATTAGTGATACCTAAATTAGCGTTGATTTTGGGTGCTTTTTCTCTCTCGTGTTGAGTGGTTGCATATGTTATTATTGCTAAAATGTCCTACATAGTTGGATTGTAGTTGAGTTAATTAAAGATCAGTTATTATATTCATAAGATCAAGGCAAATTGTACAATGGATTTAGGCTCAAGTGTTTGAGATATACTTGAAATGTAGCCAAATTAACTATGTAATTAAAGATCAGTTGTGGTAGCCTTTGGTGTACATACGAGAATATATCGATGCTTTTTTATGTCTCTTTTTTAACTTTTTAAGATTGTTTTTTTGGAGGGACCCCCTTCTAACCCCATTGTAAGCAAGAATGTTCTCCCCGGCTGTCCCTCGCACGGACATTCTAGGCCAACAAGCACCCCAACCCCCTCCCCACCGGAAATTATGCCCACCAAGATTTAACCTCGGCCTCCCATGCGAGAGATAGGAAGCGATACCATCGACCCAAGGGTCTTTGGCGTATATGTCGCTAATGTATAATGCTCATTGAAACTTGGATTCATGGTATAAGAATTATGAAATTAAAGTGTGCATATACATGTGTAAGGAATAATGCCTTGAATCGTGTTATGTCGGGCTATCTACAAAAGGGCGATTCGCGGAAGGTGGGTCGACTCGCGGCAAGATGCCGAGAGCTGACCGCGAGTCGCGTCCGGCACCGCGACTCGCGCCGTGCACCGCGACTCGCGGTAGGCAGCCATTGGCGTGTTTGAGAGGAAACGCGGACACGCGTTTTCGGATTTGTTTATAAATTGGTTTTTTACCCTAGTTTCGTTAATGCGACTTAATTAGTTCATAACACATCCGTAATCCGTTTTCCTCTAAGATCAATAAAAATCGGGCTCTCCCTCCGTCCGTGGACGTAGCCAACAATCCGTTGGTGAACCACGTTAAATCTGTTGTGTGATTTCTCTTTAATTTGCATTCAATTATTTATTCTTTCTCACGTCTATCATAACAAATTGGTATCAAGAGCTTTGTGTTCGATCCGGGTGAGAAAGATGTCTGGGATGAATGTGAAAATTGATAAATTCACTGGGAGAAACAGTTTCAGTCTATGGCAAATCAAGATGCGGGCTTTACTGAAGCAACAAGGGTTAGGGCACCGTTGGCAAATAAGTCAACGGATTCGAGCATACTGCGATGGCCGTTCCGGGAGGAGAAGGCGCATTCAACGATTATGTTGTGTCTTTCCGACGACATAATTACCGAGGTTACGGAGCAGAAACCGCCACCGGTCCGTGGTCAAGCCGGAGAGTTTGTATATGACAAAATCTCTAACCAACAAGTTGCTTTTGAAGCAACGTCGCTTAGCCCTCGCGTATGCGGAAGGTACGTCTCTTAGGGACCATCTCGAAAAGTTGAATACTATCTTACTAGATCTTCGTAATATTGATGTTAAAGTAGATGATGAGGATGCTACTTTAATTCTGTTAGTATCTTTGCCTTCGTCGTATGAGAATTTTGTGGATTCCTTTATTGTTGGGAAAGATAGTTTGTCATTAGAAGAAGTAAGATCTGCACTTCATACTAGAGAGATTCGTCATAAGGCGTCTGGTACAGTTACAGTCGATCAGGCTGCTGGATTAGTAGCCAGTGGTAAATGACAGGGGAATTCGGGGAGAAAACACAGGAAACCTTCTTCTAGGGGTCCTAAATCTAGTGATGTCTGTAATTATTGTAAGGAAACGGGGCATTGGAAAAGGGAATGTCCTAAGAAGAAAAATAAATCTGCGTCTGATGAATCTGGGTCTGGTTCTGCTGCTGTTGCAGCGGAAAATTCTAGTTCTGATGGTGATATTGCTTTAGTTGCTAATGAGCAAACACATTGCAGTGATGTGTGGGTTTTAGATTCTGGAGCGTCTTGTCATATGTGTCCGCGCAGGGAATGGTTTATGAACTATAAACAGGTGGATGGAAGTGTTACTATGGCCAACAGTGAGGTCTGTAAGACAGTTGGTATAAGGTCCATCAGAATTAGGACATGTGATGGCAAAGTCTGTACTTTGAATGATGTTAGGCGTGTTCCACAGGTCACAAAGAATCTGATTTCACTTAGTCTGTTAGACAAGAAAGCGGTTCGGCCAAAGGTGAAGGTGGAGGGTTGTATGTCTATAGGGGTTCAAAGATAATTATGAAAGGGGTTAAACGGGAGACATTGTATGTGTTACAAGGGTCTACGTTATCTGAGTCTGGGGTTGTCACATTGGCTGTTTGTGATAGTGTTGAGAAACAGGTGGAGCACAGAGGCACTCTAGGTTGTAGTGGTGGTTCACATCAGGGAAAGGTCTGTCAACACTTACAATCTGAATATGAAATTCCGTGTTCTTCGTCGTCAAAATCGGGTCAGTCAAATTTGGCTCTTGGTCGGCATGTAAATTTTGGGGAACTCTCCCCAAAGGGATGGTCAGTGAAGACACCGTGGGTTTCAGACCGTATGCCCGGAGAGGTGAATATATTTGGGCCGTCCAAGGAAGGTGTTACTTGTGCTAGGAAAGAGTATAAGCAACATATCTGTTCGAATCTGGTTCCACAGGGTAAGTTCTAAGGTTGCTTGGACTTACAAGCTGATTGTGATTGTTAGTTGCCCACTGGGGGCAAGTCTGGGGCCTTAGGGGCAAATCAGGTCTGGGGTCCTGAGGGGCTAGTCTGGTGTCTTTCAGGGACAAATCTGCCCCGGTTGTCCTTCAGGGACAAATTGTGGTTATGGTTGTCTTTCGGGGCAAACTGTCTTGCATGGGAAAATCTAGGCATTGGATTCAATGCATCCGGGTATCAGGGTCAATGCGTATGTCATTTGGTCTTCTGGTCATCTGGTTATTTGAATCGTTGTGAGAGGATTCAAGTCAAGGTGGAGTTTGTAAGGAATAATGCCTTGAATCGTGTTATGTCAGGCTATCTACAAAAGGGCGATTCGCGGAAGGTGGGTCGACTCGCGGTAAGATGCCGAGAGCTGACCGCGAGTTGCGTCTGGCACCGCGACTCGCGCCAGGCGCCACGACTCGCGGTATGCGCAGTTTGGCGTGTTTGCGGGAAACGCGGACACGCGTTTTCGGATTTGTTTATAAATAGGTTTTTTACCCTAGTTTCGTTAATGCGACGGAATTAGTTCATAACACATCTGTAATCTGTTTTCCTCTAAGATCAATAAAAATCAGTTCTCCCTCTGTCCGTGGACGTAGCTAACAATCCGTTGGTGAACCACGTTAAATCTGTTGTGTGATTTTTCTTTAATTTGCATTCAATTATTTATTCTTTCTCACGTCTATCATAACAAATTGGTATCAAGAGCTTTGTGTTCGATCCGGGTGAGAAAGATGTCTGGGATGAATGTGAAAATTGATAAATTCACTGGGAGAAGCAGTTTCAGTCTATGGCAAATCAAGATGCGGGCTTTACTGAAGCAACAAGGGTTGTGGGCACCGTTGGCAAATAAGTCAACGGATTCAGTTACCGCTGCGATGGCCGTTCTGGAGGAGAAGGCACATTCAACGATTATGTTGTGTCTTTCTGACGACATAATTACTGAGGTTGCGGAACAGGAAACCGCCGCTGGTCTGTGGTTGAAGTTGGAGAGTTTGACAAAATCTCTAACCAACAAGTTGCTTTTGAAGCAACGTCTGTTTAGCCTGCATATGCAGGAAGGTACGTCTCTTAGGGACCATCTCGAAAAGTTGAATACTATCTTACTAGATCTTCGTAATATTGATGTTAAAGTAGATGATGAGGATGCTGCTTTAATTCTGTTAGTATCTTTGCCTTCGTCGTATGAGAATTTTGTGGATTCCTTTATTGTTGGGAAAGATAGTCTGTCATTAGAAGAAGTAAGATCTGCACTTCATACTAGAGAGATTCGTCATAAGGCGTCTGGTACAGTTACAGTCGATCAGGCTGCTGGATTAGTAGCCAGTGGTAATGGACAGGGGAATTCGGGGAGAAAACACAGGAAACCGTCTTCTAGGGGTCCTAAATCTAGTGATGTCTGTAATTACTGTAAGGAAACGGGGCATTGGAAAAGGGAATGTCCTAAGAAGAAAAATAAATCTGGGTCTGATGAATCTGGATCTGGTTCTGCTGCTGTTGCAGCGGAAAATTCTAGTTCTGATGATGATATTGCTTTAGTTGCTAATGAGCAAACACATTGCAGTGATGTGTGGGTTTTAGATTCTGGAGCGTCTTGTCATATGTGTCCGCGCAGGGAATGGTTTATGAACTATAAACAGGTGGATGGAAGTGTTACTATGGCCAACAGTGAGGTCTGTAAGACAGTTGGTATAAGGTCCATCAGAATTAGGACATGTGATGGCAAAGTCTGTATTTTGAATGATGTTAGGCGTGTTCCACAGGTCACAAAGAATCTGATTTCACTTAGTCTGTTAGACAAGAAAGGGTTCAGTTTCAAAGGTGAAGGTGGAGGGTTGTATGTCTATAGGGGTTCAAAGATAATTATGAAAGGGGTTAAACGGGAGACATTGTATGTGTTACAAGGGTCTACGTTATCTGAGTCTGGGGTTGTCACATTGGCTGTTTGTGATAGTGTTGAGAAACAGGTGGAGCACAGAGGCACTCTAGGTTGGAGTGGTGGTTCACATCGTGGAAAGGTCTCAACACTTACAATCTGAATATGAAATTCCGTGTTCTTCATCGTCAAAATCGGGTCGGCCAAATTTGGCTCTTGGTCGGCATGTAAATTTTGGGGAACTCTCCCCAAAGGGATCGTTGTGAAGACACCATGGGTTTTGCACCGTATGTCCGGAGAGGTGAATATATTCGGGCCGTCCAAGGAAGGTGTTACTTGTGCTAGGAAAGAGTATAAGCAACATATCCGTTCGAATCGGTTCCACAGGTAAGTTCTAAGGTTGCTTGGACTTACAAGCCGATCAGGATTGTTAGTTGCCCACCGGGGGCAAGTCTCGGGGCCTTAGGGCTAATCAGTCCGGGGGTCCTGAGGGGCTAGTCTGGTGTCTTTCAGGGACAAATCTGGTTCTGGTTGTCCTTCAGGGACAAATTGTGGTTCTGGTTGTCTTTCGGGGCAAATCGGTTAGCAGGAAAAATCTAGGCATTGTATTCAATGCATCCGGGTATTGTGGGTCAATGCGTATGTCATCCGGGTCTTCCTGGTCATCCGGTTATCCGAATCGTTGTGAGAGGATTCAAGTCAAGGTGGAGTTTGTAAGGAATAATGCCTTGAATCGTGTTATGTCGGGCTATCTACAAAAGGGCGATTCGCGGAAGGTGGGTCGACTCGCGGCAAGATGCCGAGAGCTGACCGCGAGTCGCGTCCGGGCACCGCGACTCGCGCCGCACGCCACGACTCGCGGTATGCGCTTGGCATGTTTGCAGGGAAACGCGGACACGCATTTTCTGGATTTGTTTATAAATAGGTTTTTTACCCTAGTTTCATTAATGCGACGGAATTAGTTCATAACACATCTGTAATCACTACTACATAAATGAGCTATTGCAACGGCTATTTGCAACGGCATGACCTATTGCAACAGGCTTTTGCAACGGTATGAGCTATTGCAACGGTTGTTTGCAACGGCTTGCTCTAATGCAAACGTATTGCAACGATTTTTAGGAACCGTTGCATTACACCATGAAATGCAACACCTTTACTAGATATAGCAACGGTTATGATACACCATTATATTTGATTAAATTCCACAATGCATCCAACTTTCTCGAAAATTCTAATACCCCCGTAGCCTTCTTTTTCTCCGTACAAAAAAAAAAACTTATGTCCTCCATTTCTCTGCCATCTCCCTAACATATATCAGGCAACACCACGCCATCTTTCCCTCGCAAGTCAAATCACCGCACCACGCCATCTTTCTCTCTCAAGTCGGACCACCGTACCGCACAAGGCCACCAGTTCGCCGGTGCCAATGTCTATCTTTGTTCTCCTCTGTGCGAGCAACGAGGATTTTCACTAGACTCATCACTCCAGTGTACGCGTCCCCGCCTGTCGCCACCGTCACCTCGTCGGCCACAAGTGCTTAGCCTTTTTCCGCCGAGTCCTACCACTCGATCTCTAGAAATTCGAACTTAGGTAATCGAATTTTAACCTAATATTAATTGCTTATTGTTGAGTTGTTATTTCTTTTAATTGGTTGTTAGTTTGTTCTCCTTAATCTATTTATCAAGTTTCAATCTCTAAAAAAAGTGATTATAATGTGTCAATAATTTAGAATTATTTATAACTAGTTCTTGCCAAAAGAACAAAGAATTGATAATTAGTTGTAAATAATGAGGGGTTTAATTCAAATTGTTTGCCAAATGAGAATTGATGATGTAATTGGATTTTGTTCATTGTTTGTTAGTAATAATTGACAAGAATAAGTATACCGTTTGATACAAGAACTTATTGAATTATTTGAAATTGTTGGATTTGTTTTTGAAAGTTAGCTCTAGTGCCCACTACTTGTTCGATGAAATGCCTAGTAGAAATTTTGATAGTGCCCACTACGTTTGATCAGTTTCTTACTTGTTTGTATGGTTACCTACTCTTTGACCGAGAATAATACTCGATATCCATATGCCAACATTTACAATCACAAATACATGTAATTGAGATTTAAGTCCGTAAATCTTATTCCTTATGAGGTGACAATGGTAATAGTCCAAATGGTTCTTCTTTTGGTATTTCCTTATTGAAAATATTAATATAAAGAAATTTTTATGGTACATATAGTCGGATTGTTTGGCCCTTTATATGCCTATGTTATTTTATATAAGATGAAAGATCAAATAGAATGCAAAATGATAATTTGTTTGGACAAGGTAATCTTATTCCCATTTGGCTGATTCATTGGGTGTATCAAGTCTCGAATAATTCTTTAGTTTGCTGCATATCACGTTAGCAACTATAGAGGGCATAAAAAAGAAGGCCAAATTTGTACCAAAATAATTTGCCGCTTGGTTGATGCGACAACGATAATGGCATTTCGTATTCGGAGTAGAGGTAGCAAAGTGGTGATATAAGTGGGTGCACTGAGGACAATGAAGGGTGTGATTCTCATCGGAGTAAAATCTACCATAGGCATACACCTGAGCAGATTTAGCAATCGGAAGGGTAAGGAATCTCTACCTTTCCAAGAGTTATCAATTTGTAACCCGTCACATTCTTACCCTTTTAATCTATGGTTTACAATTTGTTTTTTTTTTCCTTATAATTTATCTTACTTGATATTCTAGTTGTCTTTTGACTATTGTAAGGTTGGCGTGTGTATTTTTGTTGTCTTTTGACTATTGTAAAGCCGGGCTTGGGCCACTCGGAGAATCTTTGTCCATCCCTCCCTTATGGTGGATTATGTATCTTTGTGAGAATGGGTGGTGGTTATTCGCTTCGGCTAATTTCGTATCTTTTGTCTTTTTCTACACTTAGACTCAATGAATTTTGCTACATTTACAACAAAAGAAATTATGGAGTCCCCTTTTTTTTTTAACTTGCTTGGATTTTCTGGTTTATTGAGTTTGTTTTTCTGTAAAGATGTATTATACATTATTCGATCCATTGCTCTATTTTTTGATGAGTGGGAAGTCATAGCTTTCCCCATTGTCCTTTATAAAACTCACCACTATTTCAGCCCCACCATTATCAACCCGCCACGACAACTAAAATTTTTACAAAGAATGGCCCAATCTACTTGCATAACAAAGAGCTAAAAGGTCATACGAACCTTCGCTTGGAATGGACTCTAGTAGACTCACCTAATGGTCTACAGTAGTGTTCTATGTCTATTGTTTGACTTGTTATTATTTGTTGTCATTATTGATCTTTGACTTAATATTATTTTTTAAGGGGAACTTACCTCAAAAGTCAAAACTAATTTGGTAAATTGTCTATAGGATGGAAATTTTTAATATGTTCTATATAGTGCTTCATTGTCTAACATATACGTTATTTCTGTTGTTGGTTATACAATTTTTCGTGTGATTTATTCTCTTATACATATGTTTCGAATATCAAAAGTTGATGTTGGGGATGATGAAATAGCATATCAAGCTATGGTGGAGTGATAGCAATGATTTTCATATAGTAACAAGTCATACATGCTCAAATGTTGTTAGTCATACAACAAAGGATCGGAAGTAGAAATCAAGACTTTATGACTATAATTGGATGTTGTAAGAAGTCCTACATGTAATTGGGTGTGAGTGCATTTGTTATTTGAGCACTATGTTTAACATAACAAGCAACAATACTAGTTACTCTCTACGGGTCAAGTACGGAGCATTTGTATGGTTTTTAACCGAAGCACTTGATGCTTCTTCTACTAGTGGTGGAGTTCCTTTGGGACTTTCTCCCTGATTAAAACCTCATATTGGGTCCACGGGAACCAGTCTCTTGCTTACTTGGAATAAAGGTAACCTTTCCTTTTTCATTGATAGTTATGCTTATATTTTATTGTTGCTTGAAAATTTTATTTTGGTTATATTATAGGACAACTATGTTTAAAGAAACTTAATTACAAACGTTTGATTTTACTAATTTGATCAAATATGTCTGAATTTGCAGGTGGTCATAAATGAAGAAATGGAACGCCACATTCGATAAACTAGTTGCTTATAGGATGGCATGGAAGCATTTTAGATGTAGAGTGATTTATTGGAGCATTTTACATGCTGAAGAGAATTGAGAAACCATAAATTTTATATAGTTTTTTACTTAATAGACTTTTGTAATATGTATTTCGTAACTTTGTTATTAGGCGCATGAATATTGTATGTATAATCCCTCTTCTGTGTATATAATTTCAAAATAAATTTATGAATATATAATTTTATATATATCAATGTATTACTAATAGATTATTACGGTATTGGAGTTGCATTAGCTACGGAATCGTTGCAATAGGTGCTAAAATGAGGTATAATATTAGTAATAGAGGCGTTGCAATAGCTATAAGATGGTGTTACAATATATATGGAGGCGTTGCATTAGATGCCAAAATGGGACACAATATGAGTAATAGGGGCGTTGCAATAGCTAATGGATGGAGTTGCAATAGGTATAGAGGCGTTGCAATAGGCTCTATAGCTAATGCAATGATTATTTACACCTATGGCAACGGTTATGGGGTAGCCGTTGCAATAGGCCTAAAAACCGTTGTATTAGACCTAATGCAAGGGCAAAGAATAAAGAACGTTTGTTTAACCGTTGCAATAGCTCTATTGCAACGGTTTTGGGCTCTATTGCAACGGTTTTGAGAGGTTGCATTAGCTCATTTATGTAGTAGTGAATCTGTTTTCCTCTAAGATCAATAAAAATCAGTTCTCCCTCTGTCCGTGGACGTAGCCAACAATCCGTTGGCGAACCACGTTAAATCTGTTGTGTGATTTCTCTTTAATTTGCATTCAATTATTTGTTTTTTCTCACGTCTGTCATAACAACATGATTGAAGCCTAACTATATTGAACACAAAGTGATTCTTAACTTAGTTATATATGAGCATTTCTCGCTAAGTTCATTATTGATTGTTCCTGAAGCTATTGGGAGGGGGAGAGGGGGAGACTAATCACAACAGGATGAAAATTGACTTTTGCTTAATAAGGATTGTTTTCTTGTTGATGCTTGATTTCTCCTAGAAATTACGATGAAAAGGGAGAATCTAGTACTATTCACTACCTTTAATCGATGTTTCATTCGTTTCATGTCGGAAATTGGATGGCACTATGAGAGATTCATCATTTCTTGAAGAAAAGAATTTTACTATTACCTAATGAATTTTAGTATATCATTTTTTTTTTATGTTCCATTGTAAAATCTCTAGATGCTAACTAATTGAGACATTTCATCTACAAAAGCTATCCCTTAGAGAAAGGTTGTTACAATTAAATTAGGCAATAGATATGAAACATATGAAAAAACGCTATCATATGACACACACTCTATATATATATATATATATATGTAATACCAAAAGCTTGGCCTAATGGTTGGGATTGTGCCTTTCAACCTTGAGGTTGGGGGTTCAATTCCCACTAGGGGCACTTTGAGGGTAGGGATTTCCCTTACCCTCCCCCTTTACTCTCAAAGTGTCTAGCCCGCTAACCCAGACCAGGTTGACCTGTGCGAGGTTCCGGTCTGGTAGGGCAGTTCATCTTACCCAAAAAAAAATATACACATACATATATGGTTTGATATATTATTAAACTTCTTGCACATATTACTGTCCACTAGAGGGAGGTATTTTGGGGTGGAATTCCCTTACCTTTGCCCCACTCCCAAAGGGCTTGTCTGTGTAGCTGGGTCGGATTACCGTTTGCGAAGTTCGGCCCCAATAGGTCATTTCTCCTTACCAATCTATACACACGTCATTACAAATTAAATTCACATATTGACGAAAATCATATAAGAACTCAAACTTGAAATTTTATTGGGTTAGTGCAACATATTGCTACCTTTTCTATTGATAGCTGATTGAAATAGACAAGAAGATGGAACACAAACTCTTTTTTTTTTTTGAGGGGATGAGACACAAACTATTATTTCTTGATTCTCAATTTTTCTATAAATCTTGGAAAATATACTCAATAAATTAAGTGTAATAAGATAATCAAGGGGAGTAGTGAAAATAACATGCAAAACTCTATAGGGGATCCCATCTCATTTTTTTTTATGAAATGAAAATTTGTTACACGAACAGCATATATATGGTATTACAAATCAAAACGCCTATATAGAGAGTGCATAAATGAAACTAATACCATGGCCAAAATTATATCTTCCCTAGCTTAATCTATATTTAAACAACACTTGGAGCTTTTGAGACCTATATCTAATTTCTTAGCAAAATTGCAATTTTTCAAACCTTAAAGAAAATAACTGCCAATTTTCTAAGTAGCACACATCAGACTCACATAATGACACTAGATTGAAAACAAAAATATAGTACTAGAAAAATATTTACAAATTACAAGTTTAGTTGTTATGGTTGTCAACCAAGTTCCAACCAGATTAAACCAAAACAAACTTTATCACCCAGCATCATATGACCTCACGTGTCCTCCACGTGATACCATCAGTAAACTAGACAACTCAACACCTTCACCTTAATCAAACTATAATTTATCCGACTCAAACCCGACCTGACTAACATAACTAATCCGGGTCACACCGAGTACACGATCACGAAACAAGGGAGCACGGCTCGCGGGTTGAAAACAAGTAGCTCTTCATCATCTACCTTACCCAAACCCGCTTTGTTCTGACCCACCAATGAGTCGAATCCTGAGTCCTCCTTATCGGCCACCATCGGGTCACACCCGACCCGACCCGCCACGACCCGACAAACAAGCATGGCCCGCTTCACGTTCATAAACGCAAACTCAGCCTCCACGTCATCCGGGATCGCCTCATGTGCCCGCCAACTAGTGGCAAAAGTGGAAATCCCATCCAACTTGGGCGAGAACCCGGCCCGAATAATCCCACACGCGCTACAATAAACCTGGTTACACAAAGCCGAATTACCATTTTGCCCCAAGCCACAAAGAAACGTCGTGCAATGAAACCTCAACAGCTCATTCCCGTCGACAATGCACCTCTCATCCCGCCGCGCCACAGCACCAACAGCAGCGCGTGTAACACCACGCGCCGCCTTAGATTTCACAACTTCACGAAAATCCTCGAATTTCGAGAGAATCTTTTGGGAGTTATGAATTTTCAGAATGCGGTGAATTTTAGGAAGATTATTTTTGTCAGTCCACCCAGTATTAAATATAATCCAAACAATATTCTTACCCGAATCACCATCTCGGAGCTCCGAAACAGCATGTTTCATAGACTGATGTTGTTCTAAAAGATTCTGCTTCTGAAAAACTTCCCCACAAGAAGGGCAAGGAAAAATATCATTGCGAAGGGGCAAAAAGGGGTTTTCCCATAGGGAAGATTCGAACTCGGACCTCGACCCTGATCGCCGCTTACGCGGCGGAGGGTGAAGGTCCGAGTCATCGTTACCATTCGAAATAATGACAAAATGTTGGGATGATCTAGGAGAGGATACCGTTGTTGTCGTAGCAGTATTTGGTGGAGTTGTAGGGCGTGTTTGGTTGGTACGTTTAGAGGAAGAAAAAACTCTCTTAAGAAAACACCAAGAAGAAGAAAAAGCTTTTTGAGGAGAAAGATTATTATGAATAATATTGGATGATTTTCTTTTCTTTGTTGGGTGGTAATTTAGATTAATATCATTGTTTTTTTTGTTGTTGTAAGAAGAAGGGAAGAAGAAGCAACCAACATGGAGAAGAAGAAGGAGGAGAGAGAAAAAGAGTTTGTTGAAGTGAGAAGATAATAAGGTTTTTGCCATTGTTAAGGGCTTGTTTGTTTCAGTCCATTAGAGGGTAAAATGATAGTTGAGGCTAAAGTTTTAGAAGAAGAAAAATAAAGGAGGGGGTTAGGTGGTGGAAAGTTTTTGTAGTAGGGATGGAAAATAGCATCTTATGATGATAGAGTTGGGTGATTTTATTGGGTGATTAATTAAGGGATAATTAAGATTAATTTAATATAGATAATAATAATAAGAGAAAAATAAAGTAGTACTTTGGGGGGATTAAATCTGATCTTTTTTTGTTGTAGTGTGATGATGAATAGGGTTGGGGATGTGGGGAGAGATGTACACAAAAGAGTGGCAGAAATCATGTGATTTTTGGGAGTGGTGGGTATTAATTTGCAATAAGGAATTAAAAAATAAGTATGAAATTAAATTTGGGTTTAAAGAGGAGTCAAATAATGGCCCCTTAAAAAAAATTAATAATTGAAATAGTAGCATCTTAGGTTGATTCTTTTTGGTGAAAAGTCTCATATAATAATAAAGGTGATTCTTTTTTTGTGAAAGAATGTAACTTGATTTCTAGATTGTTTATGATGAGTAAGTATTGAAAATGCATATTTTGTCTATTAATTTCATAAATTAAACCCAATTTGGTCACCCTTGGTTAATTATAAGTTTAGTTGAAAATTAATAATTAAAGATCTAGTTGTCAATGGTTTGGATTAGATAATAAACAAGTCAAAATTGTGCGTTGTTTATATTTGTGTTTATTTGTCAACAAAATTCAAAAATCTTATTGATTAGCTGCAAATGTTTGATTTAGACAAACATATCTATTTTGAAATGTATGTAGTATAAAACGTATTCATTTCTCTAATGTAGAGGATTTCTTTTTTAACGTTGGATATCTAGTTAACATTTATATCTTCTCCCAAAATAAGGTACTTGCTACAATTCTGGTCTCTAATTGTCAATAAATGAATTCAAACCAAAAACAAATTTTATCTGCATTTATACAGCAGATAGTGAACATTTTAAACAAATATTAGGAAGAACAAATAGGAACAGACGGAGCATTACGACGATAGTTGCATGCTTGTAAAATTTGTGATCAATAACTTTGGATTGGGGTAGTAATTCAATTCTTAAACATTCCCTCTCATTACACATAGCCTAAGTCAGGCTCAACATATATAGTAGTTCTAGCTAGTATTCCCTCCGTTTCTTTTTAATCTACACACTTTCTTTTTATGATCTGTTTCTTTTTAATCTACACATTGTTGTTTTATCTATTCTTGGTATTTGGTAATATGTCACATCTAGTACTTTTTCCTCTTCTTCCACCCATGTCATTCATTTCTTAATATTTTAACCCATTTTTTAGTTTCTCTCTCACTTTTCAGGATCTCTCTACACCTTTTCGCTCTTCATATACTTTTATACTTACCTCCTGGGCCCCCCCAATGTAATATAAAGCCAGTAAACTACTGGTTGATATGCTCCACTAATGGTTGATTTTAATAGTATTGCTAGTGAATATAAATAAATTAAACTTCACTTCAATTGCTTTCCATTGTGTGCAGAAATCTTCATTTCTATCTTCTTCAATTGTTATTGACACTACAACAACAGTTTAATGTCTGAAACTCTCACAATCTCACCTATAGTTTTATAAGCAGAACAAGAAACAACTAACAAGTAGTATAATAAATATTTTAGGGTCTAACAAAAATAAGAGCAATTTAAATAAGTTTTAGGAATAACAAGGGAAAAACGACATGCATGCATGGCTACACGCCTACACACGTGCATTGTTCTCCTGAAAATAACACACAAATCCAACAACGTTAGCTGGAATTTCCAATTTAATTTACTAGCCTGTATGTATTTTATTTTTTAAATTTTTTTGTTGGTACATAGTACTAATCTTTGATATTAGTATCAATCTTGGATTATGTCAAAACCAAAAGAAGAATGTATGTAATATGTGTACGTAACGCCAACTTCTAACTCTCACCTCAAGGCGAATCCGATGCTTATAAAAATTATTGTACTCATTGTCCGAAACCGGATCTAGTAACAAGCATATTGGGAATTATTATAATTTTATTGATAAAGAAACATTTTGGGATTCTCTCACCTTTTTATAAAATTTAGTGCATTTCATAATTTTTTCTTTTCTTTTCTTGAGAGAGATTGGAAGATTAATGGTTTCTTAAAATATTATAGGTAAGAATTGGAAAAAACTTTGTTTGCCCACCGGGTAGACTACCCACACTTAATAAAGACTTGTTGAGGGTTGTGGTAATGGAATCCAAATCAACATAATTATTATTTTTTTAATACTCTATTAGTAGTGGGTTGTCAACCCGGTGGGTAGATGTAGCAATGTCCGTAAGAATTAAGATGATTCTCCACAAAAAAGAAAAGGTAAGATGATCAAATTAAAAAACCTCAAAGTTGAAATTAAACATGAGAGAATCCCTAATACTATCTCAGTCCCTCCAACATAGGTGCTAAACTGCTAATTTATTTCTTGAATGTGAAAATTTGTCTGAAATCTTCTTTAAATTAGGTGCTACTGATATGAATTAGCTCATCTAATAAACTAAACTTAATTACCAAAAAGATAAAAGTTCTTTCATCATTTTTCCATACAGAGTGACAAAATTTGTGATTAAAATCTCTGAGTAAGCCTGACAATAAGCAAAATTCTAGGTAGTAAATAAAATTACTCAATGTTTATATTACCAAGATGATTTTTAAATGCTTAATCTCTTTGGATCTTGTAGTTTAATCTTAATTTTTCCGTTGAAGGGATGAATACTGAATAAGTACAGTGAATTAGTTTATAAATTTGTGGTGTACACATGATAAAGACAGATTGTTACCCGTGGTTTAAGGATTATTCACATGACACTCCTAATAAATTCCTTAATTTAAATATTACTCCTAAGAATTAGGCGGCCATGGTACGTAGTAATGATTAATGAAACATATAAGCACACTTTATTATAGTATATCGATATCCTAATTTAAGTTACACTTTGATTTTAGTAGGAGGTCTTGTAATAAAGTAGTCCATGCTCTGGCTAGGTACTCCCTCTCTCTCGGGGAGGAATTAGTTTGGATGGAGGATTATCCCTTGGAAATCCTTCCAATTGTAGCCTCGGACAAAGCTTTAATTGAATGATAGTGGTTCCCGTTTTTCCCGTAAAAAAAAAGGTTACACTTTGTTACTATTTTTTAGGATAATTAATTACACTTTGTTACTTAATTCTAACAAACTGTTATTCCCTCATCAAAAAAAAAGAAATTGTTACTGAAATGTTTACTCTGTTTCTTATTAGCAAATGCATCATATTGACTTTTTACACTATTTGAATATCAACCTTGACCATATTAAATTAGTACTATAAAAATAAATATCATTATTTTAATTGTTGTTGGGATAAATCTCAATGTATATTTTGAAAAATATCACTTTTTTATAATACTGATGGTCAAAGGTGTGCATCGACAAGTGTGTCTAGTCAATATGATACATCTATTAAGAAATAGAGGAATTAGATAGTAGTATTGGCGTTTAAGGGCTTGTTTTCTTCGGCATAAAACAACTGAACTGAACTGAAGAACTGAACTGAACTGAAAATAAGCTGGGGAGAACATGCCCTAAGGCAGACGATTGAGCTTTAACTATTAGGTGTCATCGACTAGCTATAAAAGTTAAATACAACGTTACTATAGAAATATTGTTTTAGGTTAAATTAGGATACATGTATACAAATATATTAAAAGGCGTTCATATCAAAGGAACGGTGTCACGTGACGCTCTTCTCAAGATTCTAATACACATGCTTATAATCTCAATCAAAAATATTAACAATGTGTAGTTACTAGGATTCAAACACATGACCCTTGAAATGAAATGTGAGAGTTTAACCACTAATCCATTACAATTTCAATGCTTAATGTTTCAAAGTAAAACATAATAAAGTCTCATAATTATATGTAATTATAAAACATATAGACAGGTTTTTTGATCTTTAACCCTTTTATTAAGTAATAACATTTGCTTACCCAAATTCCATTTAAATCGTTATTTTTATCCCCAATTCCTTAGAAGTTTTTTTTGAACAACTTATTATGACATGACGTCCATTTTCCAATTTCGTACTAGACATAATATTACGAAAAGCTGATAGAATCAATTATGAAATTTATGAATAATATATTTGATAATTGTAACTCAATTATGAAATTTATGAATAATATATTTGATAATTGTAACTCACCCGGGGCATCGCCCGGGGTAAAATACTAGTTGTATTTTAAAATGTTGTTTTATTAATTATTACTCAATTCGTCATAGATTAGTACTCCCTCCGTTTTTTTTATGCTTTCCCTTCGTTTTTTATACTTACACTTTTCACGCATGCCAATGTAAAACTTTAAGGAGTAATATCTCTAGTTTTGTATTTGTAAAAATGATAAAAACTACATATTAATAAAATACATATTAAGACGAATCTAACAAGATCCCACGTGACTATATTTTTATTCATGTATAAATCACGAAAGATGGTCAAAGTGAAATTTGTAAATAGTGTAAAATGTCAAAGTGTAACAACTAAAAGAAAATGGAGGTAGTAGATAGTTACTAGTCAAATAAATATTGTTCAAAATGTTCTTTTACCGACTTAAAAATATAGGATAATTTTACCAGAAAAAAAATGACCATTTATTTATTTTAACATTTTATGATTCAGTTGAGGAAGGAACTAAAAAAAACCATTTGCAATAGCTGAGTTTTTTTTTCTTTAATGTTTGTGACTTCAAAGAATATATTTATATAAAGAAGATAAATCATATATTAGAAATGTGACAATTTTCTCTCTAAATCCCAAAACTTTATAGTGTCTATTGAATTCAAATGAAGGGAGTATCAAATTTATATGTACTTATAGATATAAACTGCAATACTAATGCCAATAATACAACCTTAGTAATTTTTATTCATAACCTCATATATACATCATTAATGTCTCTATTTATACTAATCAATAAAAAATTTTACCTTCAAATAATATAATGATGTGGTGCGTCTTTTTTTTTTTTACAACGGGGAAATTATGCATTAATTAAAATCGAAAGTACAACCTAATGCTAATACAACCAAACGAACATAAAGAAACTAAACTGAGCTATACTCGTTTTTACACAACACCAACAGAAACATAAATAACTTAAACTAGGATAAAACTGCTCGATCTGGAGGTCTGAATTGATAGATAACTGTATTGAAACTCTTCTTCTGGTCGATGACGATCGCCAGAACCCTGATGCAAGGAGTGGGAGGAGAGGGCTGATTTCACAAGCGGGGCAACCAAGTACCAGCGAGATTATGAACTCGCAACAGGACCAATTCCATGTGACAAAAATTCCAGTGACCTTCTGTCACATGGAATTCTATGGTCGTGTTTCTTGAAAGAGTCACATTCCTGTGTGACTCAATACCCTTTTGAAAGGGTATTTCAGGCTTCTCCTTTGAGGAGAAGTTCAAATGAGTTGACGAGCTATAAACCCAATTGACAAATTAGGGAGCCGCCTTCAGATATCGTTTTGTCAAGGCAATGATTGATAAAATCATTACCAAGCAAGATTCAAATCTAACCAAGGTTAGATCTCGAAGAACCGTCCGATTATTAAAATTGGATAAAACAAACCCCAAACATGAAATCACTTGCCACGCAAACCCTAAACAACCACATAGCCCAGATCCAACCTTTTGAAGACAAAGACTACCTCCAGCAAGTAACAAAAAAATCAAGCAGATTGATTAAACAAACAACAACACCATACTAATCCAACCAAGAACTCAACAACGAAATCAGAAAATTAAACTTAAAGGGGGTAAAAGGGGACACACTTCCAAGTTCCAAAGAAACACTAGGTGAAAGGGGTTAAAGGCACAACAACCGGAGGACGGGGACGCAACCCTAACAGGGGAGGGGGAGGGGAAGCCCTGCAACTTTACTCTCTGCCTACACAACACTAAGAGCATTACCAGCGGTTGGTCTTGTGGTAGTCTATGAGGAGAAAGAGAGCTAAAAGAATAATAAAGAATGAAGAGAGAAAAAAAAAGGGTGGAGAGAAGTGAATGCCCAGTTTACTGGGATGGACCGTTTACAAAAAAAAATTCTGACATGTATCACTATTGGGTGTGACAAGTGGCAAAACATCATTGGTTCATGGAAATTGTGTATTTGATCTAATGGTTGGTAATTGATTGTGGTGAAGGGTTGAGATTGATCAGAAATTTTCATGCTTTTTTTTACCCTTTTTAAAATAATGGTCATATTCAATAATTAAAATTTTTTTTAAAAAAAAAAACTTTACCAACAACTCTATTTTTCTCTTCTCTATAAATAGAGCCCAATATTGAGGTATTTCCATACATTTTTCATACACCTCTTTTTCATTAAACACTTATTTAAGATATGAATCCAAAAAATGGGAGGAAAAAAAACCAACAAAAATCCAAAAACACTCCACAACCCCAAAATAATCCAAATTTGCAATCTTTTTGTAATTCTCAAATCGATCTGAATAATTATGTTGAACCCAGTTCACAAAACTTTCCACAATATCCAAATTATGGAATGCGAAATATGAGTTCTGCCACTCAGTATTCCCAACTATATCCGTCACAAAATATAAGTTTCTCTAATCCTAGTTCTTTCTCCCAATTTCCTGCTTATTCACAACAGAACTATGTTATCCCAAATCATATTTCTGTAGATGAAACAATTTTTCCTACATCCCAACATTTTCAAACATCAGAAGGTGGAGGTTCACTTCCGAACTTCAATACTTCATATCATACCCGTGCTCCATCTGTTGAAGGTGACGACGTTGATGAAGAAGAAGGAAATGAAGAAAATGATGCTGAAGGTAGAGAGTCGCAAGTCGAAAAAGGACTAAGAAAATATTGGTCTGTAGCTGAAGAGGAAATCCTAGTGAAGTCTTGGCTTCAGGTGAGTACTGACAAGTTTCAAAATACTAAACAAAATGGAGAGACCTTTTGGGGTAGAATTACAAATATGTATGAGCAGGTTAGAGTATACAGAAACAAAATGTGGGCAGAGGGAGCTGAAGGGATGAGAGAAACTGATCTATTAAAAGAAAGGGAATTAGATCCTCTAAGAAGTCGTTGGAAACGAATAAATGCTAGTGTATCGAAATTTGTTGGTGCATTTGCTCAAGCAGAGTCAAGGAGGAAAAGTGGTGAATGCGATGGTGATGTTTTGAAGACAGCGTATGCTATTTACAAGAGTGACAACAAGCCTCACTGATACGCTCAAGCTATATGAAGTTTTTATGATATTGTGGGTGCACTTTGCTAAGGGTTTGTTCGTAATTATTAATGTTTGCATATTAATCAACCTTAGCGGAAGTTCGGAGTTTTGCGAGATAATTTGTGCTAATGTCATGTATTCCGAGCTTTCAAGGTGAAATGGATTTGAATGATGTTTGATTGAAGTTGTCTTTGGAGAGCTTGGGGAATTTAGCATTGTAGCGTAATGGGCAATCATCGCAAGGCCTAGCCAAGCAAACCACCCACACAGCTCACATCGGCATCGAGCCTCCATCGCCAGCCAAAGCTGCCCAGCATCATCGCACATCCATCATCATCTCCCAGCAGCGCTCGAAGCCCAGCAGCTCGCGACTCGCGATCCCCCTGCCCTCGCGACTCGCGAGGCCTGTCGCGACTCGCGACCCTTTGCCCAGCCATTTTGTGCGGGATGACAGTGTACTCTTCGCGACTCGCGATCAGTAGCACGACTCGCGACGCTTAAGTCGGTTTGGGGCCACGTTTTGTGCGGGGTTTAAAAGCCTCCTAAAACCTAATGTAAAGAGAGAGGAAGAAGAGGAGGAGCAGCATACTTGAGGAGAGAGAGTCTCCAACACTCCTCTCTTAATTCTCCTTCCTCACTTTTGTTATCTTTCTTAGTTTTCTTAGTTTTCTTAGAGATTTCAATGTTGGATTTGGTTTTTGCTATCGGATTGTAGCTTGAACTGTTCTTGAAGAAAATTAACATGAAGCTTCAACCGTTATTGTGAGATCTTTCCTCTCTATCTATTTTCCTTGATTATGGTTTAATTTCTATGATTATACTTTATGATTATTGCATAATTATGCTAGGAACGTTACTAGTTTGATTGTGTAATTAATCTAATGCTAGATTTAAGAATAGAATCGAATTGTTTTATTCTTTTATCTACTTGTAGCAAACTAGGGAGTAACTTAGATGCAGATCGTCTTGGTTATTTCTTAGGGAAATTGAATCAACTGTTGAATGTTTATCGCGTGTATGACATTAGCAGGTCTATTGGTTCTTTGTGTTTATTGCTGCTATTGGATTGAACTTAGACGCTGATCGGACTAGGTTATCCTTTAGTTAGGGTTTTATAGTCACGCTGATCGTGCTATTCAACTAAGAATAAGGAGAATACGAGATTAATTCTCAACAATAGATAATTATGGAAATAATTAGAGTTGAGGTTCAATGATCGATAATGAATTGAAGTGGATGTTAATCGGATTCATGATCTTCCCATATTGATTTTTCATTTTATTTATATGCTAGTTAGTTGTAGTTTATTCGTAAATCTATTTGAACCCCCCCCTTGTTATTAGGTTTCTCGGCCCTTAGCTTAATCTAGGTATTGGATCCCGCTAAATATAAAATTCGTCCCTGTTTTCCTGTGGATACGACCCCTACTTCCATTATACTTGCTTAGTGTGCATGAGAGTAGGAGAAATTTATCTTTGGTTAGGCGTACACGATAAATCATCACCTACCAAATTTTGGCGCCGTTGCCGGGGAAACGGTGTTTCTTGTTTGTATTTAGCGTGATTTTTGGATGGTATTGCTTGTGCTCTTTGTTTATGGTTGACACTCATAGCACTAACAATGCATTGCAAGAGTTCTTCTCAATCAATTTTGCAGGTACTTGAAGTGGAGATTGACATGGAACCACCATTGTCACACATGGAGCACAAGCCCAATGATTAAGCCTAAGGTACTAAGTCGAGCTAACGACTTTAAACAACAGCGCTTCTCGGGAGGCAACCCGAGACCCCTCTTTATTTTCTTTCTTTTCCTTTATTTCTCATCAAATTTCCACCACCACAACAAATTTTCTTTCACCCACCGCCCACCCACTAAAAAGATCCACAACCAATCTTAATCCACTTGGAACCAAAATCCACAAAAGAAAACCCGTTGGGAGGAGTTCAATAGCTAGGAGTTGGTACAACTAGAGGGTTGAGATTGTTAATGAATCTTTTCAATCTCTTAAGCTAGGTGCAAATCTCAAAAATTTAAAAATTTGAATTTGTCATTTGTTTGAGTGATTCGAGGGAGCGGGTTGTGAGTTGATTTATGAGATTCGAGTTGGTGTTGTTAAGAAATTTGAGTTTGACGGATTGTTTGTCATGAGTTTTGAGCATTCGATCTTCGATTTACCCGATTTTCAAATTTCCCCCCCATTTTCAGTTTACTTTTTCTTCTAATTGTCGTCACATTGAGGACAATGTGTAGTTTAAGTAGGGGGGAGGGTATTCATATTCTCATGTATCTATGTTGTATTTATTACTTTCAATTTGAAAAAATGAAAAAAAATGAAAAAAAAAATTATAAAAAAAAAAGAAGTGATGAAATGAATCACGCTGAGTTGAAAACCCGCAAGGGCGGGCGACTCGGGCAAAATTGGGGGCTCGGATAGGTCGAAAACCCGAAAGGGCGACCTATGCAAAAAAGGGCTAGTTGAGCGGGTGAGTTTTGTGAGCCGAAAAAGAAGAGAGATGAAAAAAAAATGTGAGAAGCTAGGATGAAAACCCGAAAGGGCTCCTAGGAAAAATGAGAGATTAAGTGAGAATTATATACTTTGAAAACTCATTTGCCGGAGATGGTGTCATAAGGTGGAAAGCGTTTTCGGGTAAGGTTGGTGAATTCATCCTTGATTTTGTGAAGATTTATTTTGGCTTTCACATTCTTTTAGTTGATTGTTTGTTTTTGGGAGTAAGCATGGAATTTATCCCTTTTTGTCTTTTGTTCCATGGCTTGCTATTCTAAGTTAGTTGTAGTAGTAGTAGTTTTAGGTCATCTTTTGGAGGTTTGGGAGAGCTGATAGTTTAGTGTGTCATGAGCTGACATTTTGATGTTTGTTGGCGTTGCTGGTTATTGTTGTTGTTACGTCTTTATATATTTCAGGTGAGCTTGAATCTAAGTGTGGGGGAATCATCGTCCCTTACGTTTAGGTTTTGAGCGGATGTTGTTAAGATGTGATGATGATGATATAGTTGATGGAGAGTGTAGTTTGGTGTCGATAGCTTGGGTGATGATTTATTTGGTGATTCTCACTTTTGAGTTTACTCGAGGTCGAGTAAAGTTCAAGTGTGGGGGTATTTGATACGCTCAAGTTATACGAAGTTTTTATGATATTGTGGGTGCACTTTGCTAAGGGTTTGTTCGTAATTGTTAATGTTTGCATATAAATCAACCTTAGCGGAAGTTCGGAGTTTTGCGAGATAATTTGTGCTAATGTCATGTATTCCAAGCTTTCAAGGTGAAATGGATTTGAATGATGTTTGATTGAAGTTGTCTTTGGAGAGCTTGGGGAATTTAGCATCGTAGCGTAATGGGCAATCATCGCAAGGCCTAGCCAAGCAAACCACCCACACAGCTCACATCGGCATCGAGCCTCCATCGCCAGCCAAAGCTACCCAGCATCATCGCACAGCCAGCATCATCGCCCAGCAGTGCTCGAAGCCCAGCAGCTCGCGACTCGCGATCCCCCTGCCCTCGCGACTCGTGAGGCCTCGTCGCGACTCGCGACCCTTTGCCCGGCCATTTTGTGCGGGAAGACAAGTGTACTCTTCGCGACTCGCGATCAGTAGCACGACTCGCGACGCTTAAGTCGGTTTGGGGCCACGTTTTGTGCGGGGTTTAAAAGCCTCCTAAAACCTATGTAAAGAGAGAGGAAGGAGAGGAGGAGCAAAGATACTTGAGGAGAGAGAGTCTCCAACACTCCTCTCTTAATTCTCCTTCCTCACTTTTGTTATCTTTCTTAGTTTTCTTAGTTTTCTTAGAGATTTCAATGTTGGATTTGGTTTTTGCTATCGGATTGTAGCTTGAACTGTTCTTGAAGAAAATTAACATGAAGCTTCAACCGTTATTGTGAGATCTTTCCTCTCTATCTATTTTCCTTGATTATGGTTTAATTTCTATGATTATACTTTATGATTATTGCATAATTATGCTAGGAACGTTACTAGTTTGATTGTGTAATTAATCTAATGCTAGATTTAAGAATAGAATCGAATTGTTTTATTCTTTTATCTACTTGTAGCAAACTAGGGAGTAACTTAGATGCGAGATCGTCTTGGTTATTTCTTAGGGAAATTGAATCAACCGTTGAATGTTTATCGCGTGTATGACATTAGCGGTCTATTGGTTCTTTGTGTTTATTGCTTTGCTATTGGATTGAACTTAGACGCTGATCGGACTAGGTTATCCTTTAGTTAGGGTTTTATAGTCACGCTGATCGTGCTATTCAACTAAGAATAAGGAGAATACGAGATTAATTCTCAACAATAGATAATTATGGAAATAATTAGAGTTGAGGTTCAATGATCGATAATGAATTGAAGTGGATGTTAATCGGATTCATGATCTTCCCATATTGATTTTTCATTTTATTTATATGCTAGTTAGTTGTAGTTTATTCGTAAATCTATTTGAACCCCCCCCTTGTTATTAGGTTTCTCGGCCCTTAGCTTAATCTAGGTATTGGATCCCGCTAAATATAAAACTCGTCCCTGTTTTCCTGTGGATACGACCCCTACTTCCATTATACTTGCTTAGTGTGCATGAGAGTAGGAGAAATTTATCTTTGGTTAGGCGTACACGATAAATCATCACCTACCAAATTTTGGCGCCGTTGCCGGGGAAACGGTGTTTCTTGTTTGTATTTAGCGTGATTTTTGGATGGTATTGCTTGTGCTCTTTGTTTATGGTTGACACTCATAGCACTAACAATGCATTGCAAGAGTTCTTCTCAATCAATTTTGCAGGTACTTGAAGTGGAGATTGACATGGAACCACCATTGTCACACATGGAGCACAAGCCCAATGATTAAGCCTAAGGTACTAAGTCGAGCTAACGACTTTAAACAACAGCGCTTCTCGGGAGGCAACCCGAGACCCCTCTTTATTTTCTTTCTTTTCCTTTATTTCTCATCAAATTTCCACCACCACAACAAATTTTCTTTCACCCACCGCCCACCCACTAAAAAGATCCACAACCAATCTTAATCCACTTGGAACCAAAATCCACAAAAGAAAACCCGTTGGGAGGAGTTCAATAGCTAGGAGTTGGTACAACTAGAGGGTTGAGATTGTTAATGAATCTTTTCAATCTCTTAAGCTAGGTGCAAATCTCAAAAATTTAAAAATTTGAATTTGTCATTTGTTTGAGTGATTCGAGGGAGCGGGTTGTGAGTTGATTTATGAGATTCGAGTTGGTGTTGTTAAGAAATTTGAGTTTGACGGATTGTTTGTCATGAGTTTTGAGCATTCGATCTTCGATTTACCCGATTTTCAAATTTCCCCCCCCCCCATTTTCAGTTTACTTTTTCTTCTAATTGTCGTCACATTGAGGACAATGTGTAGTTTAAGTAGGGGGGAGGGTATTCATATTCTCATGTATCTATGTTGTATTTATTACTTTCAATTTGAAAAAATGAAAAAAAATGAAAAAAAAAATTATAAAAAAAAAAGAAGTGATGAAATGAATCACGCTGAGTTGAAAACCCGCAAGGGCGGGCGACTCGGGCAAAATTGGGGGCTCGGATAGGTCGAAAACCCGAAAGGGCGACCTATGCAAAAAAGGGCTAGTTGAGCGGGTGAGTTTTGTGAGCCGGAAAAAGAAGAGAGATGAAAAAAAAATGTGAGAAGCTAGGATGAAAACCCGAAAGGGCTCCTAGGAAAAATGAGAGATTAAGTGAGAATTATATACTTTGAAAACTCATTTGCCGGAGATGGTGTCATAAGGTGGAAAGCGTTTTCGGGTAAGGTTGGTGAATTCATCCTTGATTTTGTGAAGATTTATTTTGGCTTTCACATTCTTTTAGTTGATTGTTTGTTTTTGGGAGTAAGCATGGAATTTATCCCTTTTTGTCTTTTGTTCCATGGCTTGCTATTCTAAGTTAGTTGTAGTAGTAGTAGTTTTAGGTCATCTTTTGGAGGTTTGGGAGAGCTGATAGTTTAGTGTGTCATGAGCTGACATTTTGATGTTTGTTGGCGTTGCTGGTTATTGTTGTTGTTACGTCTTTATATATTTCAGGTGAGCTTGAATCTAAGTGTGGGGGAATCATCGTCCCTTACGTTTAGGTTTTGAGCGGATGTTGTTAAGATGTGATGATGATGATATAGTTGATGGAGAGTGTAGTTTGGTGTCGATAGCTTGGGTGATGATTTATTTGGTGATTCTCACTTTTGAGTTTACTCGAGGTCGAGTAAAGTTCAAGTGTGGGGGTATTTGATACGCTCAAGTTATACGAAGTTTTTATGATATTGTGGGTGCACTTTGCTAAGGGTTTGTTCGTAATTGTTAATGTTTGCATATAAATCAACCTTAGCGGAAGTTCGGAGTTTTGCGAGATAATTTGTGCTAATGTCATGTATTCCAAGCTTTCAAGGTGAAATGGATTTGAATGATGTTTGATTGAAGTTGTCTTTGGAGAGCTTGGGGAATTTAGCATCGTAGCGTAATGGGCAATCATCGCAAGGCCTAGCCAAGCAAACCACCCACACAGCTCACATCGGCATCGAGCCTCCATCGCCAGCTAAAGCTACCCAGCATCATCGCACAGCCAGCATCATCGCCCAGCAGTGCTCGAAGCCCAGCAGCTCGCGACTCGCGATCCCCCTGCCCTCGCGACTCGTGAGGCCTGTCGCGACTCGCGACCCTTTGCCCAGCCATTTTGTGCGGGAAGACAGTGTACTCTTCGCGACTCGCGATCAGTAGCACGACTCGCGACGCTTAAGTCGGTTTGGGGCCACGTTTTGTGCGGGGTTTAAAAGCCTCCTAAAACCTATGTAAAGAGAGAGGAAGGAGAGGAGGAGCAGCATACTTGAGGAGAGAGAGTCTCCAACACTCCTCTCTTAATTCTCCTTCCTCACTTTTGTTATCTTTCTTAGTTTTCTTAGTTTTCTTAGAGATTTCAATGTTGGATTTGGTTTTTGCTATCGGATTGTAGCTTGAACTGTTCTTGAAGAAAATTAACATGAAGCTTCAACCGTTATTGTGAGATCTTTCCTCTCTATCTATTTTCCTTGATTATGGTTTAATTTCTATGATTATACTTTATGATTATTGCATAATTATGCTAGGAACGTTACTAGTTTGATTGTGTAATTAATCTAATGCTAGATTTAAGAATAGAATCGAATTGTTTTATTCTTTTATCTACTTGTAGCAAACTAGGGAGTAACTTAGATGCAGATCGTCTTGGTTATTTCTTAGGGAAATTGAATCAACTGTTGAATGTTTATCGCGTGTATGACATTAGCAGGTCTATTGGTTCTTTGTGTTTATTGCTGCTATTGGATTGAACTTAGACGCTGATCGGACTAGGTTATCCTTTAGTTAGGGTTTTATAGTCACGCTGATCGTGCTATTCAACTAAGAATAAGGAGAATGCGAGATTAATTCTCAACAATAGATAATTATGGAAATAATTAGAGTTGAGGTTCAATGATCGATAATGAATTGAAGTGGATGTTAATCGGATTCAAGATCTTCCCATATTGATTTTTCATTTTATTTATATGCTAGTTAGTTGTAGTTTATTCGTAAATCTATTTGAAACCCCCCCTTGTTATTAGGTTTCTCGGCCCTTAGCTTAATCTAGGTATTGGATCCCGCTAAATATAAAACTCGTCCCTGTTTTCCTGTGGATACGACCCCTACTTCCATTATACTTGCTTAGTGTGCATGAGAGTAGGAGAAATTTATCTTTGGTTAGGCGTACACGACAAATCATCACCTACCACTCACCATAGGGATTTTAGTGACCGGCATTGTTGGGAAATTCTTAAGGCTTGTGATGTATGGAAGCCTTATGGGGATATTGTTAAGAAGTGTAAGAAGAAGGCAACAACTCAAGAAAGTGTTTCAAAGAGGTGGAGGATTAATAAAACTGGAAACTACTCCACTTCAACTGACCCAAATACACTAACCAGTGGTGATATAGGGTGTTCTGTCCAAACTCCAAGCGATGGATCTACTAAAAATAAGGGGAAGGGAAAAGTTGTGAACATGCCATCAGAAGCATTCCAACAATGGGTGGATAATATTGAGAAAATAAATTTGTCAAAAAATTTAAAAACTGAAATGGAACTAACTAGGTTGAAGTATGAAAGAGAATCGCAAATTGAGAGGTTGAAGTATGAAAGGGAAACTCAAAATGAGAGGGTGTTGTTGGAAAATAGGAAAGTTTCTATGAAACAAAGGAAGATCAATTTGGAATTATTCAAAGTGCTTGCATCAAAGGACTACTTAACTGAAGAAGAGGAAAAATTAAAGAGTCATTTAGTAAAGGTTTTATTTCCATGAGATGTGATCTCATTTATTAATGTAATTTTTAATTCGTAGGTGTATGTGTTATTCAGTTGTATTTGCAATCTATGGGGTTGTTTAATTATGAATTTAGTAGTGGTGTTTTTAATTGTTGTTCTATTATATGTAAACTCTGTTAACATATTAGTAAAAGATAATTTCAAATAATTTGGTGAAATAGTAAAAGATAATTTAATTGTCGTTCAGTGAAATAGTGCATTATTGTTGTGATAAATAATGTGGTGAAATGACCATTCACTTACTTTCTTCAGTGCATTATTGTTGTGATAAATAATGTGGTTAAATGACCATTCACTTACTTTCTTCAGTGCATTATTACCGTGATAAATACTGTGGTGAAATGACCATTCATTTGCTTTCAAAGGTACATTATTGCTCGACAAATATTGTGGTGAAATTATCTTTTACTTGCTTTCTTCAGTGCATTATTGCTCTGAAATGAAGTGACTATTCAAATGCTATTTTCAAAGCATCATTGCATTATTGTTCTGAAATGAGGTGACAATTCAAATGCTATTTTCAAAGCATTATTGAATTATTACTCTGAAATGAAGTGGCAATTCAATTGCTATATTCAGTGTATTATTGCTCCTCACCTTTTCTATATATTTACTTCACAATGCTTTGTACTTCAATATACTCAGCTTTCCACACAATATCTCTTCTTGTAGCACCAAATAAATTCTCTATAATGTCATCTGAATCAAGTTATAATAGTTTCATTTCATCTTCAAATTCTTCTAGTTCCGATGATGTCAATGTTATTCCACCAGATCATATAGCAGAAGAACAAAACAATGACTACATGCGGCGTTTTGAAAGACGTAGACGTGCAAATCGTATGATGGACCAAATGATGGAGCCCTTCATTTTGGCTAATCCAGCTGAAGTATATGCAATGGTAACTCAAGTTCCTAGGGCACCTAGGCAACAAGTTGATTAAAATCGTGTGGATGCACACACTCGCTTATGGAATGACTACTTTACCGACACTGCCCTCTACCCCCCACGATTATTTCGCCGTCGATTTCGCATGCAAAAACATGTTTTCCTTCGTATAGTAGAAGCGCTGACTAATAAGAACACATTCTTCCAACAAAGGCCAGATGCCACAGGGAGACTTGGTGCATCAGCATTGCTAAAGTGCACTGCGGCTATAAGGTTGTTAGCATATGCCACATCAGCAGATTCAGTGGACGATTATCTTAAAATAAGTGGCTCTCTTGCTAGAGATTCACTACAACATTTTGTTGAGGGTGTGGTTGCCGAGTTCGGCGACGAATACTTAAGAAGACCTAATGAAACAGATTTAACGAGATTGTTATATGCAGGTGAGGAAAGAGGATTTCCGGGAATGATGGGTTCTATTGATTGCATGCATTGGCGATGGAAAAATTGTCCACTACAATTTAAAGGACTCTATTCGGGAAGAGCTGGTAAGCCGACTTTAATTCTCGAAGCTATTGCATCATATGATTTGTGGATCTGGCATGCTTTCTTTGGAACACCAGGTAGGTGCAATGATATAAATGTTCTTGATAGATCTCCAATATTTAACGATGTATTTGAAGGTCGTGCACCTCCAGTACACTATGTTATCAACGATCACCAGTACGACATGGGTTATTACCTAACAGATGGTGTATATCCTCAATGGGCCGCGTTTATTCCCACAATATCTCTTCCATTGAATGAGAAGGAAAGCCTTTATGCCCAAAAGCAAGAGAGCAAACGAAAGGATGTAGAGCGTGCATTTGGAGTATTACAAGCTCGTTTTGCAATAATTCGTCAACCGGCACTAGCTCGTGATAAATATATGCTAGGAAAAATAATGTTTGCTTGCATTATAATACATAACATGATAACTGAAGATGAACGAGATTCGTACTCCCTTTGTTTTGATCCTCAGGATTATGACCAAGATTTTTGCCCATCCTCAAGCCGACGACAAAACGCTGATGAACCTTTTATATATCACAATAGTGATAATCGCATCGGAAATTTGCAAACATTCATGAACAATAGGGATCGCGTCCGTGATCAAGCTACGCATAGACGGCTCAAATTGGATATCGTAGAAAATATTTGGCTTAAATTCGGGCAAAACAGCCAGCAAACTAGTTAAGGTGTTGTGTTATTTTTATTTTTAAAATATGGTGTATCAATCTTTATTTAAGAAAAGTCGGTAATGTCTAGTAAAACATCTATGTATTAATGTTTGATTAAATGAAATAATTTTCTTGTTCTTAATTTTTGTGTTCATATAATTTGAAGAAGGTTTTAAAATAACTTCGATTAACAAAAAATAATTAGTTATAATACAAATACAAAAATTAAAAAATTATAACAGTTCATCATTAGTGTATTTTAATTACTCCAAAATAATAAATATGGTGAAGAATTGGGATGAATCAAATTAATAAGGAGATAGAAAATATAGTGGGGTATAGTAAATAGTAGGATAGAGAATTTGATGACCTCAAAAGTTGGTCTAACCATTAGGAGGAAGAAAATAGAGGTTTTTGAGTAGATTGGGTATGAGTGATGTGGAGGAGAGAGAAATTAATATAGTATTTGATAAACCCTTTGAAGGGTCTAACCATTGAACATACTCTAAGGGGGGAGGGGATGCCCTACAACTTTACTTTTTTCCCGACACAACACTAAGGGGGGAGGGGGAGGCCCAAAACCGACAGCTAGGGGGGCGATACACCTAACCACGAAACAGGGGGGAGGGGAAGGAGAAGCCCAAACTATACTAACTCACGGTGGGGGTGGTGGAGACGATGGGAACACAACTGGAGCAAGGGAACTTGAAGGGAAGAAGCGACCGGAAAACTAGGGGGAGGGGGCAACTGGAGGGTACAACTACGATCGGAAAACTAGGCGAAACAATAGGACAACCGAAGGGAACCTACAAAGGGAACGACGAAGAAGACCTGAAACTAGGAAAAACCGACGGAAGAAAGACAGAAAAGGCGAAAAAATATCTAAGAATATCTAAATATGTATGAAACAATATAGTTCGAGTATATATATTTTTGTTTGAGGGAACAGTTCGAAATATCATCAAGATATCAAGTGTCTAAAACTTCGGATGCTGCTATTTTGGAGAAAAAGAAAAAAAAAACAACAAAGTGCTACAAAATTATTCTATTGCCTTCTCAATTAAGCCAAAGGTGAAAAAAAGATGATTATGTATGGCATATTGGCATTTTTTGCAATTTGGCATCCTAAAAAAGTTTTCTTTTCTTCAGATTCTTGCATACTTCCAACTCATTTTACACGGTCCGTAATCTTTACTTTGCAGTTTGCAACATAGTCACAAATTTTGCAGCTCAAATTAATAACTTTTTTCTACAAGAAGATCATTATTCATAAGTGGCCCACATGATGTGTAAGTTAAAATACTCCCTTGCTTTACGGTTGGGCCAGCTTCATTATTTCATTGTGCTAAAAATAAAAAAATAGTACTTCTTTGGAAGCCCTATGTGTGTCCCCCATGCTTTAAACTATGCAAGAATTTTGCACTATCAAAAATATAAAAAGAAAGTAAAATAAAACTAGGTTGAATATGTATGTTTTTCTGTTAATGGTTCTCAATGACACACATAAATTATTTGCTTTGTATAAAAAGTTGAATGCTTGAAGCACTAATTAGAAAGTTGCATGTGCAAGGGTACATCATACATGGCCTTATTATTTAGATATTGCTTAATTGAGAGGTTTGTAAAGATGGCATGCAAGTGATAAAAAATTATCAAAACGCTACTTAACTTTTGTGCAAGTGATATCAAAAATAATTTAGGTTCTAGTCTTCTAGACTAATCTAACTTCGTAAACGCTTAAGAAGCTTATAAGATTAAGATCGGGTACCCTTATCAACTTATATATGCAAAAAGTAATCAAGCGATTTCCTAATTTGTACCTGGAAGAATCGTAGTTTTTTTTTTGTGATGTAAATATAGCAAGCATAGAACCCTTTGGTAATGAAACATTCTATCTGAATCAACTCAACCAAACGAGTCAGACCATATTTAATTTGATCAACTCTATGGCTCACTTTATTATAAGCTGAGCAAAACGTCTTGGGTGGACCAAGTTCACAATAATTTATTGTGCACTTAAACTGACTTCATCACATAAAAACTGATTATATTAGGAAAAAAAACCAACTATATCATATGAAAACTGATTATATCAGAAAATTAACTATATATATCATACAAAAAGTGACTATATAAAAGGTGATTATTTCATACAAAAACTAACTCTATCAATAGAAAACAGACTATATTAAATGAAAACTAACTATATCATATGGTTTTCGGTGCACAATAATTTATTGTGAACCTGGTCCATTCAAGTTTTTTTTGGAAGCTGAATAATATTTTTGCAAAATTCATCCCATCAAAACCATGAAGATATTTTTCTTTTCTTTTGTGGTTCAAAATAGAAGCAATAAAATCCAAGGCTTTGATTCCTTACCATAATTATATGAAAGTCTTTGATCAATTTTTGTTTCATAGATAGCAGGCAAATCTGAAAATGATTATGGGAAGTTGAAAAGGAACTACACAGTACAACCCAGTGTAGGTCTTCTCTGAAAATACTTTAGGCAATGTATCATCAGTCATAAGAATCACACATTCATGTTAGGAAAACAAGTTTGCGGGACATCTTTTGTTTACATATCTGTCGACTGTCGTAGTGATTGGGTTGGCACATGCTTGTCTAATGTCTTAACCCCTCAATAATAATTTTGATTTCTGAGAGTGGGACTTTTATTTTATCAGTAATGGTGCAAGAGGCCAAAGTTAAGTTTAATCTTTGGTGATGACATATGCAATAATTGGTAAAACATGAATATGAAGTTAAAAAAAAAAAAAAAAAAAAGGGCGTTGTTTATTGGCTAGTACATTTTTATCTCATGTGTCAGTAGGGGTACTTTCATAATTGAACTTTGGGTAGGGTTTTTAATCTCCTATTTATTATTTAGCTAACTAAAATTTAACCAAATAGACTGTTTTTCTTATAATAAAAATGAAAGTAGAAGTGTTATAACAATTAGTCGAACCAGAAAGCTTAATGACACGTTCAAATGATCATTAAACCTTATTGGGATAATAACTTCTTGGTAGTTCACCTAGACATGATGGAGGTCCTGGAGGACAGATTCAGAAGCAACTACTGACCAACATGATTGTCATTAAACTTCTGAGAACAATAACAACTTTAAGGAGGACAAAAACATAAATCACAAGGAAATGTAGGTTGATCATGATAAACTGAAAAAATGCTAATCATAAAAAAATAACCAAATTTCTTTTGAATAAAAGCCCACGAGGGCAACTAAATGTCATTGAAAGAAGTATCTAAAGCTAACAAAGAGTCGATACAAAAAGGAAAGTTAACTAACTAGAATTTTCTACCTATAACCCAAGGCAAGTAATGGGCTAGCTCATGAGCAACCCTATTGTCAATCCTACGAACAAAACTCCGAGATAGAGTATTTGGCATACTACTAGCATGAACAATGTCATCAAGAATAAGATGAAAGTTACTCCCGCCTTTCTCTTTTGAAGAAATGGCGTTAACCAGGTGAAGACAATCATTCTCCATCCACATTCCGGAAACCGAACTCCACAACTACTTAAATACCAAACAACATAGCCTTTGCCTTAACAATTAATGGCTCCAGCAGTCCTCCACCTTCCACGCTGCAGCCAACAACGCCTTGACATCCATCCCCCTAACATAAAAAGTGAGACATAAACATTACACAAATTGTGGATTGAAGATTTGATTTCCAATCCCATGATACAATTCCATGATACCCAAGTAGTTACTTGTGTTTGTTTTGTTTATTTGCCTTTCCCTTGCTCAAAGGGGATTTAAGTTCCAAGTTTTAACATTCGGTAGATGACATGTAGGTTGCTAGCCCAACTTTAATTGATACTTTCGCTTTCCCTTTGCCCAAAGAGGTTTTGAGTTTTAAGTATCGGGCCTCTTCACATTCGGTGACATGTGGCTCATTGACCCAACTCCAATTGGACACTTTCCTCATCTTTTTTTGGACGACCTTCAAATAATGAAAGAATCTCAAGATTGGGGATACGATTTGCACACAAATGCCACAATAATAGTTTAGTTTTTATTTTTGAATTTTTTCACAATACTTTAAGTAAAAATTATCACTTCAGCCTCTTTTAAAGTGTGAAAAAGATGATACAAATAGATTGGAAAAAAATGAAAGTAAGAAAACATATAAAAAAATTTAAAAGGTAAGGAAAAAGATTATCTCTATTATACTCCCTCCGGTCTTTATTAGTTTACCCGTTTCTTTTGCACAGAGTTTTAGGAGAAATGATGTTGTGGGACATAGAAAGAAAGAGAAAAGATTAATTTATATTAAAGTTGAACGTGTGTGTGATGGAAAGTTAGTGGTTCCATTCCAAAAATAGAAACAAAAGAAATGGTAAACTAATAAGGGACATCCCAAAAAGGAATACGGGTAAACTAATAAAGACCGAAGGGAGTATAGGTGAAGAGGGGAGGATTTTGTGTTCACCTTCTTTTCCAATTATACAATCAACTAACAAAAAATAATTATAACTTCTCTAATTTACTGCATTTTTTTATAAAAAAAAATACAATGAACTTTGTGAACAATTTTTCGTACATATGGCTACGCAATTCAGCTTTATATGAACTTTGTGAATAATTTATCTTATATATTATTATGCAATTCAATTTTTTATTTTCTTTAACACGCATAGCATGCATATAACGAATTTTTTGGTACAACTGTTGCCCACGTGAAATACAACCCTATCACAACCCAAAATAGAAAAAAAACATAAATAATGAAAAAAGTATCTTTTAAAATATTATAATTTATAAAAAAAATTTAGGTGTACCATGTATGATCTATACTAATATATTAAAAGGTGTTCCTAAACAAGGAACAGTGCCATGTGGCGCTTTTTCTAAAAGCATTATACTCTATGTAATCCACATATACTAAAAAATTTAGAAATTGCATAGTATAAGGTTTGATCTCGTGACATCAAGTTTATAACCACCAGAAATGATATTTAGTGTTATCATATTAAAATATAATATTAATAAAGTGAAATTTTCTTACTCGGGGCATAATACAGATCTAAATTTTTTTTTTTTTTTGTGTACCATATAGGCAATATACCCGCGCTTGGTGCAGCAAATTTCCGTTAAGAAATGATACTCCTGAAAATAACGACTAGCCGCGAGAATCCTTCATCTAATCTCTTTCAATCCACGTGTCACAAGGCTAACCATTTACCACAATCAACCTAGAATAAAAAATCTTCCAAATAAAAACAAAAAATAATTTTAAAAAATCAATGAAGAAAATTTGCTAAGCACTCAAACAAAAAAAAAACAGTGAGTTTTTCCAGTTTCCGGCGCTCCGATGAACGCCGAAACGTTTCTCATCACAAATTCACTTTCTCTCTCCTCTTCTTTAACGTCTCCGAAGCTTCCAGAATCGAAATTTCGCCGGAGAAATTGTTTCCGGTTTTTATGGCCGGAAATTCACCGACCTCCGTCGAAACTCCGAGTTTACGCAGAATTACGAAACGTTTCGGAGAAAAAGAGAAGTTTCGGAAAAGTTTGGGCAAATGTGAAGCCGAAACCTTTTGAAGTTTCTGCTGAGTCGACTGGAACTGACGCGTTAAACGACGGCGTATTGGAGGAGAAATGGTGGGAGGAGTTTCCTAAACGATGGATTATTGTGATTTTGTGTTTCTCTTCTTTTCTTCTCTGTAACATGGATCGAGTAAGTTCTGTTAATTTTATTATATTTGCTGCTGATTATTTATGTCATAATTGATTATTATTTTTTCCTAATTTCTCCTATTTAATTTCAATCATGGATTCCGACATGAGGGTGTGTTCTATTCACGTGAACTCATTATATGAACTTTAATTAAATCTGGTAGGAACCAATCAGCCTTGATTGCACCGTATGCTTATGCGTGACTAGACACACCATATGAGTCATGATTAGCCTGAAGCTTTTTTATAAGGTGAAGAGAACGCATGCCTAGAAATTTTTTAAAAAAATTAATTTTTTTTAACGATGTAACTAATCTTAGTGAACAGGTTTAAGGAGTGAACAAATAAAAATTTGCATGATTAGGTAGGTATTTGGGCTTTTTTTAGGGGCAAAATTTTCTCCAAGTTTGACTTAATCAGCACTTAATTGGTCAACTACTAGTGTTCGGGTACTTTTTTTCCTTTCCCTAAAACTACAATTTAATGCACTATTTATGGTACGAGGTACCATTACTATGCATGTATGGTACTATGGTGTACTACTATCTTTTATGAGGTATTCCCATTGTTGAAGGCATCAGTTTCGGTCACGATCGCGGTATCGATCACGGTGATGCGGGAACGGGGATGATGCGGTTGTCGTACTGCCAAATACCAGTTCAAACTATGAGATATCCCTTGAACCCACCTAAAACATGGTTTTTTATATACACCTTTACTATGCGGGTAGTATCAGTTCGGTGGATTTGAAAACCTTCACAATACGGGCTATACGATATGATGCGACCTTGTTTTGACACCATGGTTGAAGAAGGCTTTTTGATATAATCCCAGTAGCATTTTGTGATGCACATTCAAATATTCAATAATTACATAATTTGTGTTAATATGAGTAACTTAAAACAGATGTTGATTGGCAGGTGAATATGAGCATTGCAATACTTCCAATGTCAGCGGAGTATGGCTGGAATCCAACCACTGTTGGTTTGATACAGTCTTCTTTCTTCTGGGGTTATCTTCTTACACAGGTAATCTTTCCCATGTCCTACGAATTCTGGGTGTTGGCTTCTTGTTTCTGCTGTGTTTTCTGTCTATTATTTCCTCCTTTTCATATTAGTTGGAACATTTGCTCTTCAGAGGTGAAACTTTAAGTAATTTGACCATGTATTTCTTTAATACGTATATAAAAAGTATTGTCATGTGATATACTCATGCTTTATCGAAAAGATCAGTGGTTCAAGTTGATTGTCTGAGCTGTGAAAAAACCAAGGGTGCAACTATTGTGAAATGGAGGAAGTATATGTTGCGCAATTAGACATCTTCCACTTGTAGCTTATATGCTTATATATCTATCTCAGCTACATTTGGAAATTAAGATGAGAAAAACAAGTGCTCTATTTTTGTAGATTTTGTTTCTGAATAGATGGCTAAATTCTGTACAGGTAGCAGGGGGTATATGGGCAGACACTATTGGTGGCAAGACTGTACTTGGGTTTGCTGTAGTTTGGTGGTCTATTGCTACAGCTCTTACTCCTGTCGCTGCAAAGCTAGGATTGCCTTTCTTACTAATCGTTCGTGCTGTTATGGGCATCGGCGAGGTTGGCACCTTATGTAATCATTGTTGATGTTTAGATTACATGGTTTTCTTACATGTTTTCACATTTTATGTTATCTTACCTCTGTTATTTACCAGGGTGTTGCCATGCCTGCCATGAATAATATGCTTTCAAAATGGGTTCCCGTGTCTGAGAGAAGTCGTTCGTTAGCACTAGTGTACAGTGGAATGTACCTTGGATCTGTCACAGGCTTGGCATTTTCACCATACTTGATACATACTTTTGGTTGGCCTTCAGTTTTTTACTCCTTCGGTTCTCTAGGAACTATTTGGTTTGCAGCGTGGCAGAGTAAGGTAATTGATTAGGTTTTTACTTCATGGCATTTACCCTCTCTTAATTATCAAAGATTATGGAAGCATTATCATTCGTAATTTTCACCACAATATGCACAATTAGGCATGTAATTCACCGCTTGAAGATCCAGAATTGCGGCCTGCTGAGAAGAAGTTGATTTTGGGCAGCAGCAGCGTATCTAAAGTGAAAATTAAGGACATACCATGGGGAAAGATCTTGTCAAAACGACCTGTTTGGGCGCTAATCGTGTGTCACTTCTGTCATAACTGGGGAACTTTTATTATACTTACATGGATGCCAACATACTATCACCAGGTGTGACATTTGTTTTCTACTGTGTTTGTTTAGCATATTGCTCTAATACCATGATAGAGTATGATTGAATCCTCCAACTGGGTTAAGTTGTATTTCACAATGAATAAAGAACCCTAAGTGTACACGAGCACAACTAAGCAGACGTTTACATATTTACTGTCCATCTGGAGTAAGATATGTCCAACGTTCTACATGTTCTCAAACTAACTCGAGAAATAATTTGGAACTTTTATAGCCTGGTAGATCTGCAAACTTGAATGTGGAATGGGAAGAATTCAAAATCAAAACGTTCTTATGCCTCAACTGGATCAATTTACTTATTTCACACAATTCTTCAGGGAGTATCTGTTGGGAGTTTTAGGTTCGGTTACTTTTCCTGCTTAAGACTCCCCCTCCCGGGCTCCCCCATGTGTACGTCTTCCCTTCTTAATGACCCTTGCCAAGGTGGGAGCTTTGTAGAGGTGTTACAGTTAGTGTTATCATTATTCTAGCTAATGTATTCCTACCAACCAAGAAAAGTCTAAAGTTTCTTGTGCTATCAAAGATTGAAGAGGAGTCATCTGCTCGATCACTAAGAGTTAATTTGTTTTCATGGTGTCCGCCATAGATTGGTTCAACAATAGTACAGTACTATGTCATTCGGACAATCTATCCTCAACCTTCGACATTAATATAGACATTTCTACACTTGGACACTTGAATGGGTTCTAGTAACATTGGATAATATGCACTATATTTCTGATGGGTGTCTCGTGTTTCCAACATTTCTAGTCAGAAGCGTTTCTTTTACCAGAAAAGACAGTTGTAATTAGTATGATATTAGCATGACATTCTTGTGTGCTACAGGTGACCTCTTTATTATTTTGATGGACAATCTTATGGTTTAGTATTTTTCAGAATGGATTTCATAACAATTATACCAGAAGCATGATTTTTTCCCCCTCCTTTATAACGTGTTGCTCAACAGGTGTTGAAATTTAATCTTACAGACTCTGGAATGCTCTGTGTTCTGCCTTGGCTTACAATGGCAATATCTGCAAATTTCGGTGGTTGGATTGCAGACACACTTGTGAGTAAAGGCTATTCTGTGACAACTGTTCGTAAGGTAAATTTATTAATTTCAAACTTTTAACCATTAGCTGCTGCTTGAGCTTCTTTTCTAGTTCTCTTCTTTTGACTACTACAAAATCAAATGATAGTCACTGATCAAAGTTACATTGTTTCCTAATTCGTAATTTGTATTAACTTTGTTTGCAGATTATGCAAACAGTTGGTTTCCTTGGACCTGCTTTTTTCTTAACTCAGTTGAGCCATGTTAACTCACCTGCAATGGCTGTTCTCTGCATGGCCTGCAGCCAGGTTTGTCTTCTTTTCTTTTTCTTTTCATGAGATAATATTTGGACACAGTTGGCTATCAGAACATGATTAATGTATCTGATGTCTAATATGCTAAAAGCTGATCATAACCAGGGAACTGACGCATTCTCACAATCTGGTCTATATTCGAATCATCAAGACATAGCCCCTCGGTACTCTGTAAGTAGTTCTAACTCAGTTTCTCTTCTCCTCCTTTTGATAGGCTCCAAGTTCTCCTATCATTGAGAAAGCAATACACACAAACTTCCTCTGCTTTACTAATGATATAAAACTGTTTTCTAGATCATCAAATCTAGTCTATAGTTGCATATAAATATATCCTATTTCATCCTTTGTTTGAACTATCTATCCTCAGGGAATCCTGTTAGGCCTTTCAAATACAGCTGGAGTGCTGGCTGGTGTCCTGGGAACAGCAGCCACCGGTTATATTTTGCAACACGGTTTGTTCTCATAACCTATTATTGAAGTTGTGTTATGATCTTCATTAGTGTGCTGTGTCCGAACTATAAGTCTATAAGGCATACCAATTAGGGTTTGAGATGCCATGATGATTATATACCTCATTAAAGTGAGCTTTGACCACTCTAGTGCGGTACTATTGACCAAAAGTCCTTTGTGGATTGAGTTAATCGCCAATGTTATGAATTATGTTACTGAGACACGGCCACACGGATATGACCGTATGAGTGTCCTGTACATGTGCATATCCAAGTGAATGGTAAATAATTCAGCCACAGAACAGCCTAAGATTACATTCATGAAACATATTCCTGATTTTAGATGACCTTTTGCATGAGCCTTTCACTTACAGTTACTCATATAGACAGACATTCTAAGTTAATTGACTTGTTTGCTAGGTTTTGTTGGAATCCTAATCTCAAGATTCAAGTCCAGTTTTTAGCGCATGAAGTATATATCGCATATTTTGTGGCTTTTCTTTTCCTTCCTGATGATGTTTTTACTTTCCGATCTCTACTAATTTGTGGTTTTTGATAATTGAAGTGTCAGTATAAGGATTACATACCCTTGTTAGAAATGTTGAGTGTCCGACATGGGTCTTAAGAGAAAATGAAGAGGCGAAGTAGCATAGCCATACACATAGTGACATAGCCAACATAGGATTGGACTCTTTTACTTTAATTTTCCTGAAGTACTTGTACCGGATCAGGAATATAATAGTTTATTTTGGACCAAGAGGTGACTATTAGTAATATATAGACCGAGTCTGACATGACTTGAGTACTCAAGCTCGAGTTCAACATAGGTTCAAATCATAGATACAAGAGCTTTTGTCGAGGTTTACAGTGCGTAACTGCGTATGTGGCATGCATCATTTACCAGAATGCATGAATGCATCATCAGATCATGTACAGCTTGATCATGTACAACTTTCTAATATTTGTAACATGATTCTCAGGTTCTTGGGATAATGTGTTCGAGGTTTCAGTTGGGCTATACTTGGTTGGAACTGTTATCTGGAACCTCTTTTCAACAGGTGAAAAGATCTTGGATTAACCCTTCTTAAATTGATTTTACTTCTGCAAGGCCAGCGCCAGATTTTTTCAAGAAAATGCTAGTCCAAGATATTCAAAGAAATATCACCATAATATGAACTCAAGGAGCTCGTCCTTAATCCTGATCCTCTGCTTAAAAGCGAATGGATGGGTGATCAACATGAAGCTTAATGGAGCTTTTGGCCTTTGAATTAGTACAAATGAGAACATCTTATTCATTATATATACTAGCATCTCTCTCGAAGGTCCGTCACTAGCCACATTATTGGTCTTGCAGAAATCTTCACAATTTGTGCGACTACATGTAATCAAGAGTATATCTTAGTCTTAGAACTCGCCAATGGCAGGATACATATTGGGCGATTGTTGTCATTGTTGTTGTATACTTGTATATATCAACAGAATAACATTTGTTTTGTATATGGAATTAGTGAATTACCAGGGGGTTGAACTCCCTTAAAGTTCGGTCACTAGACAAATTAATCTTGCAAAACTCTACACAATCTGCATCTCTTCTTGTGGACACAACTGCTTTACCTAAAAGTATATCTTCGATTAGTGTTGATAATCGTGGGGGCGACACAACAACAAAACACGAAGTTGTTAAAAGAAACTTGAAACTGGTACAATACAAACGTTAACTAAACTTGGACCTGATCTGATTTGAACAATTTGTCATATCATGCAACTATCCTGTATTTCATATAGTATTGCATTTTACATATATTTTAAGAACGGTTCGGAATTGATACGAGACCAAATACAAACAAGATCCATTTACTCGAATAGTCAATAATTATATAGTGGTTGTTGTATATCACAAAAGAATCGAAATTCGATTTGTATATGGCATTATCTTTTTCTGAAGGGGGTTGAGTACTTGAGTTGTACTAATTAGTAGCCACCCAAAAGTGTGATTAGATTGGACAATTAGAGTCAATGATTTGGTTAGAAAATGAACAAGTGACATTTGCTTTTTTTGGGGTGTGGCTTTTCATTTAACGCAAGTTATCAATTTTATTCCATGGAATGATGCAGGAAAAATTGGTTGGGCCATAAAATATGACTTATGAGTGACTTATGAGGTTGGACTTGTCATATGACCCTGTGGTCTACAAGTGTACAACTAATTTTTCCTCTGCCAGGAAAAAGAATTTCAGTGTGTCTTTGAAGCTGTTAGTTAGGCGCTTCGTTGCGGAATTTTGAGAACTTAAATCATATTCTATCAGCTGGTTACACTATTATTAAGTGGTACAAATTTGTTAAATGCATAGGTGAAAGTTGTTCAGACTTAAACTAAGCCTAAAATCGTGTTGGACTATGTTAAGTTACTTTGTCAATCAGCTAATATCTTACTAATTTTGCGATTACTCATTAAGTTTGGGATTCTCACTTCACATATCCATTTATCTTATTAGTAAGATTTATGATTTAAACAAGAATAGCGTAATAACTAAAGATGCACACGATTTACTCATTAAGTTATTATATTACATAATCTATCTTTATTTTCATAAATTGACGCAATTATATAAGAGTTTTTAGATTAATGAACTTGCTTTTGTGAATATATAATTTTCCTTGTGGAGATCTTACAATTGTTTGTTTGTCGAGTCTGACATAAGGATGCACACGAAGTAGAAGTTCTTATAAAGTTCAGAAAAATTCATGAAGTTGCTAGGATGATAATAAGTTATGATAACTGATTAGGGAGTTTTATGTCATTCAAAATGGAAACTAACTTTCCTAATCACTCTCGTAGACTTAAAACATCATACCAAACATTCTTCTATGTGTAGTTAATGCAATGAAATAGTAAAAAATTTAACATCTTACATAAGATGAAATTAACTTTCTTAGATTTTAACATCATATGCATGTATAATAATATGCACCTAAGTCTCATATATAGAGACACACATTACACTCATCTAACACATGTACGCAAGTGAATTATTATGAATAATCAACAATAGATCAGCTTTTTTGTAGCCGAAAAATAACAACATATTCTAAATACAAAACCAAACCACATATTAAGCACATTTTTGTATAGAAGAATGAAAGAAACAGCAATATCACAAATGAAAGCATTGTACAGTAACCATAAAACATACACGTATATAAATTGAAATAAAAACCAAAACCAAAATGCATATATAGTTTATGAGTTTAACAAATTAAACTTCTTCAGTTTCTTTAAACACTTGAAAAGACGAAAATACCCCCAATCTTTCTCATGCACATGCAGCAACACCACCATTGAGCTCTCTAGGCTCCACAAAAACCTTAAGTCCATTCTTCATAAACAAAGTCAACGACATCTTTTGCTCAACCCGGTGACCGGGAACCGCCAATAGCCGGTAACGAAGCAGCACAGCAGAAGCCACTGACTTCATTTGCAAGTAAGCCAAGTCTTTCCCCAAACAAGTCCTGGGCCCCGCATTAAATGCCACAAACTTATACCCATCCTTCGGCGGGTCGAACCGATACCCCGACCCAGACCCGGATCCGCTTAACCACCTTTCGGGTCTAAATTCCATGCAATCTTCACCCCACACAGTTTTCATCCTCCCTACAGAATAAATTGAGTACGTCACTGTGGACCCCGCAGGAACCATAGTCCCATCTGGCAAAACGTCGTCGTTTACAACATACTTAAAATCTTCTGGAACTGAAGGGTATAATCGTAAAGTCTCAGCTAATGCTGCTTTAAGATAAACCAATTTATCAGCTTCATCAAACTCAAGTGGGTCCCTTACCCACTTAGCTGGATCATCGCCACGTGTCTGCTTTAGAACCGTTGATATTTCATCAACGATTTTTGCTTCAATTTCAGGGTGGTTCATAACTAACCAGAAAAACCAACTAAGAGCAACTGATGACGTGTCACGTCCAGCTAGGACAAAGTTCAAAGCGATGCGTTTTAACACATCATCAGCAAATGCATTGCCGTTTTGATCTTTCTTGTTTATAAACCTTGATAATAAATCATCAGAAGGGTTTTCTTTTCTTGCGTTAAGTGCACCTGACATGTACTCTTCTACAACTTGTAAGCTCTTTTGTAATCTTTTCTCAGCTCCTACTTGAAATGCCTTTTTTAACCTCCATAAAAAACCCGGGTATAGTAGCCTCTGAAGGGTAGATTCGGTAGCGGAATCGAAAGCGGCTGCAAACGGGTTATCGGGTAGACCCGGTGACAAAGTCATCGGGTCTTTCCCAAAAGTCAACCCACAAATATTATCAAAAGTTAGTCTAAGAAGTAAGTCTTGTAAATCAACCGGTTTTTTCTCATTTTCAGCGGTTTCTAGAATCTTCCAAAGCCGGGTTCGGATAGTCCGATTTACCCACCGGTTCATAGCTTGACGTAGGGTTCTTGTAGTAAACTCAAGTGCTGCGGTTTTACGTTGTAAAAGCCAAGTTTCACCGTCGCTGTTAAAAATTCCTTGGCCTAGTAAATCATGAAAAGCAGCTTGCCATTGTGGGCCCTTAGGGTAATTATCAAAACGTGTACGTAGAATATGCTCTATATTTTTTGGATGGCATGTAACTGTGTAAAACCCTTGCTTGAATGCCAAGAAAGGTAATGCTATTGTACATGTTTGGTACGTAGCCGTCCCACCGGTTCGCCGGAGGTTTCCGGCGATCCAGTCGTGGATTCGGTGTTGGTTATTGAATAAATATGGTAGACTCCCCACCACAGGCCAGAGGTTTGGACCTGTGCTCAGACGGCGAGATAGATGAGAGAACCATAACATGTAGGCCGTGATCACGGCCGCCATGCCTAGGAAAAATTGTATGGAGTCCATGTTTTTATGTGGGGTTTGTGATATATATGAGTTTTGGTGGTAAGTGTTATTGAGTTATGGTTTTGGTTGATTTAGGGTTTGTTTGAAGGAAGGGATTAGAGAGAGAAGAGTTGGAGTGATGATGTTGTGAGGTGAGTGAGAGAAATGAGGGGTTTTAATATATAAGATGGTAGAAGTTGTGAGAAGTATTTGTAGGAAGAGTTGTTGGGAATTTTTATGTAGCTTGAGTTTTGGGGTTAGTAAGAGAATTGCATGGAAGTGTATAGGATGATGTATAAAATTTCATATGCCTTATGGTTTTGTAACTCATTTAAGAAAAAGACATGCATTTCATAGTAAAATAATAGTTAATTAATAGGACTAATTCCAGATTTTTACTCAATTTTTTTTAATCTCAGTGAATAATTCGATGCTTCTTTTGTTGGGAATTTTTATGTAGCTTGAGTTTTGGGGTTAGTAAGAGAATTGCATGGAAGTGTATGGGATGATGCATAAAAGTTCATATGCCTTATGGACTTATGGTTTTGTAACTCATTTAAGAAAAAGACATGCAATTCATAGTAAAATAATAGTTAATTAATAGGACTAATTCCAGATTTTTACTCAATTTTTTTTAATCTCAGTGAATAATTCGATGCTTTTTTTTTTAATGTTGAACTAATGGTGTAATTCTACACCGCTCCTACAATTGATATGAGATTGATATTATATATGAACTAGTTATTAGGCCCGGGCTATGCCCCGGATAAGAAAAAATTTCATTTATTAATATAATACTTTATGATAATAACACTAAATACAACTTAGTCTAGTGGTTAAGACTTTAATATATGTACTTGAGGTCTCAGGATCAAATCCTATACTACGCAATTTCTAATTTTTTTTATTGTACATGGATTACATGAACTAAAACCCCCTAGGGAGAGCGCCACGTGGCACAGTTTCTTGTTTATGCACGCCTTTTAATATATTTGTATAGATAGTTAAGAAGACATTGATGTAATGAACATTAATTCATTGATCACATCCAAAAAAAAATTCGACGATGAGTGGAAAAAAGTGCTAGTGTGATAGAGTCTTGGAGACTTAAGATGTGTTAAATATGGGCCTGGGCCGCCACCCATTATAAGAAGAAAGAATTCACTTCACAAGACAAAGGAGGTTCCACCGTGGGCCTAGCTCAGAGATTCCACAAAGGAGGTTCCACCTTAAAACCATATGGTAATAAGGGGAGTAGCCCCTTTGCAATATATAAAGTGAACCCATCTCTCTTCTTTTATTAATGTGGGACACTCACATGTGTTGTGTGCTATACATCATAGCTTTAACGAGATGAATTCAAATTTTCAAATAAAATCTCAAAGTCCTTTTACAAAATAAGTTTTGCATCAGCCCACCGCAAACTGTATCCTTCTAGAGATAATTTATTAATTAGCTACCAATTATTATTGTTAGCAATATAGTCAACTGCATGCAACTAATCAGTATAAAGTAAGTGCATCCTTATTAAGATCTTATTTTCATGGTTCGTTTACGCAATCCATTGTTAATTTATCTAGTTTGTCTATTTCCTGTCGTGGACCAATGGCCAACTAGCAGGTTCACAGTACATACCATGACCGCGAAACTTGTACAGTACTACTATTGAATCTATGTTATTATGGACTATGGTCTTATTATGGAGTAGACTTTTCGATTTAAAATAGAAATCTGTTTTAACTTTTTTTTTTTTTTTTTGAGGGGAAAAGCAAACTATATTACTCCAGAAGCAAATTATCCATGAGTACATAAGGAGCCACCTCCAGTGGATAGTGGTTCTCCCAAACTTGTTCTACTCCAAAAGGAACTACCTTAGCTAGATGATGAGCTACGAAGTTTCCCTCACGTTTAACATGAGACCACTGACACGAGTTAAAACTAGCACAAGATGACACAATGTCAAATAAAACTCCATCTAAGTCTGAAAGAAAAAAGGCGTTCTTAGAAAGACGGTAAATAACGACTTGACAATCTGATTCTATGATAACATCTTGGAGACCGTATCTACGACCCAGCTTCGCAGCCATAGAGATGGCTTTAACCTCAGCAATTTCGGCCGTCCAGTAGGCACGAACACGGCGGACAGCAGCAAAAATAACATCACCATTAGAGTGCCTTGCAATCACCCCAAGCCCAACCCAGCCATCCACAGCTAGAGATGCATCGACATTAAGCTTCACAGCACCCACAGGAGGGCCTGACCATTGGCGAGGGCTGGAAGAGGTTACCTTCGAGCGGGAATTGTAAATCTTCTGCATATACTCTCCGTGCTCTTCAGCAAGTCTGGTGACCCTATCTAGCAGAATGTTGTGAGGTGTGGACTTATTGTTGAAAACCAGAAAATTTCGTTCGCTCCAAATAATCCAAGCCAAATAGACGCCCCTGAGCACCACTGATTTGTCAATCTCACGCCATTGAACTACACGCTCACAGAAGGACGCTTACCATAGTGTAACCATCATGCTTGTCACTAGTTAAAAAGCGCCCTTCTTCATCTACAATCCAAGGATCTTCCCATAATTTGATGTTTGAACCATCCCCTACACCCCATACAATCCCCTCCTTGAGAAGACATTTTGAACTCCAAATGCTTCGCCAAGAGTAACTGTTTGAATAACCAAGAGGGGCATCCAAAAAATCACAATGACGAAAATATTTAGCTTTCATCACGCGACTAAAGAGAGTATGAGGGTAGCGAGTAAGGCGCCAAGCTTGCCTACAAAGAAGAGAGTCATTAAAAACCGAGAGGTCTTTGAAACCCATACCACCGAGACATTTTGGTGTGCTCATATATTCCCAACTTTTCCAGTGAATTTTCCGTTGAGAGTCCGAGCTCCCCCACCAAAACCGCGCCATAGCAGAATGAATTTGTTGTATGACTCCACAGGGTAGCTTGTAGACACCCATCAAATAAGTAGGAATAGCTTGAATAACCGACTTCAGTAAAACTTCTTTCCCAGCTCTAGAGAGGAATTTTTCCTTCCACCCTTGGAGTTTCTTCCAAATTCTGTCAAGGAGAGATGCAAAAATCATTTTCTTTGATCTTCCATGGACAGAGGGGATACCAAGGTATTTCTCGTGCTTTTCAACCTGTCGCATATTCAGAATACTAATCAAATCTGCCTTTTGATCAATGCTGACACCCTTGCTGAAAGAGACTTCCGATTTCTCATAATTAATTTTCTGCCCGGATGCTGCTTCATAACTGTTGAGAATATCAACTATAGTAAAGCATTCCTGTCGGGTTGCTCTAGCGAAGAGTAGACTGTCATCTGCAAAAAGAAGATGAGATACTTCTAGACCACTGCGGCTGGCTCGAGCTCCATGAATCTGTTTCTCCTGAACTTTTTTCTGAATCATTTTAGAGAAAGCATCAGCAATCAGAATAAAAAGATAAGGAGATAGAGGATCTCATTGACGAAGACCCCGCCCCGGAGTAACAGAGCCACAGACACCTCCATTTATGATGAAGGAGTAGGAGACTGAAGATACACACTGCATAATCAAATTCACCCAGCGACCATCAAAACCCATAGTGAGAAGAAGCTTCCGCAGAAACCCCCATTCAACTCTGTCATAAGCTTTACTCATGTCCAGCTTCATAGAAATAACTCCTTCCCTACTTCGATTTCTATTCTTCATAGAATGAAAGATTTCCATAGCTATCAAAGCATTATCAGTAATCAGACGACCCGGAACAAAGGCACTCTGATTTTCGGTAACAATAGCAGGGAGTATTTCTTTCAGTCTGATAACAATAGCTTTTGACACTAACATATAAAGTACATTACAGAGAGCAATAGGGCGGAAATCAGCAGCTATAGTGGGGTTTTTCACTTTTGGAATCAAAGCAATATTGGTCAAATTAACACTACTTGGAGAAATCAAACCATGCAAAATATTGCTGACAAAAAGAGTTACATCATCTCCAACAATGTGCCAAAAGCGTTGGTAGAAAATAGCATGCATACCATCAGGCCCAGGAGCCTTGCAGGTAGAGCTGGCAAAATATTACCCAACCCGCCAACCCGACCCGAACCCAACCCGCCAACCCGACCCGAACCCAACCCATTAATAATGGGTTGGGTCAAAATTTTCAACTCGTTTAATTAAATGGGTCGACCTGACTCAACCCGTTTAATTAAATGGGTTGGGTCAGGTTGAAAATTTCGACCTGATTTTAACCCGTTTAACCCATTTATGGAAACAACCTAAAAACCATAACTCATTTCACAGCTAAAAAATATTGGTCTAGCCCATATAGAAAGTTAAAAAGCAAAAAACCCTAACTCGTTACAGTTAATGTTGAACAATTGATTATAGAGTTGTAATGGTGTTGATTTTGAACAACAGTTGGGTTGGGTTGATTTTGTTGATTTTGAACAATATCTTGCATATGGTTATGTAATGGTTTAATGCTAAGTTATTGCCTACTGTTGCTTTGTAACATAATTTTTGTTGTTTTACTTTTTTTTCTGGAAAAAACACGAAAAAAAATTAAACAGGTCGACCTGAAGGTTTACCCGTTTATCATAAGGTCAGGTTGGGTTGTAATTCCCAACCCGTTTAAGTTAACAGGTCGGGTTGGGTCAAGGGGTTCTCAACCCGCTAACCCGCCAACCCAACCTGATCTTGACCCAACCCGACCCATTGCCAGCCCTACTTGCAGGGACTCATTTGTTGAAGAGCTGTATAAATTTCTTCCTTGGTGAAAGGTTTGAGTAGCATTTGGTTCCACTCATCCGAAATAACTGGATCAATAAAGCTCAGCACCTCATTATAAGTCGAATCAGAAGGCCTGGTAGAAGTGAAGATTGTGTTGAAATATTTTGAAAAAATCTCCTCAATTTCATCACCCTCCTCACGCCATTCACCATTATCATCAACTAAACCCTTGATATAATTCCTTCTCTTCCTTTGGGAAGCCTTGTGGGGGAAATATTTTGTGTTTCTATCACCATCACGCACTTCCGCCACTCGAGAGCGAAGATACCAATAAGCTTCGTGTTTGGCATTGAGGTCATCGAGCTGTTTTTCCAAGTCCGCACATGCACGACAACTTTCATCAGATACGGCCTGCTGCTGAGCCTCAAGAAGGGCCTTTTCCACTGCCGCAATCTGCTTCCCTAGATGGGAAAACTTATCCGCACTCCACTGGGCCAGACTTTGGGCCATGCCCTCAATGCGACCAGTAAGCCGATCACCACAAGAATTATCCCAGGCCCGTCGGACCTCCTCTTCGCAACTCTCATCGAGCAACCAGCTCGTTTCAAAATGAAACCGCTTTTGCCTACCTCTTCGCCTAATCGGATTTTGAAGACGGGTGATGATTGCACTATGATCCGACTTGTATCTGACAGTGTGTTCCACCATAACATTTGGAAAAAAATCCAGCCACGAAGAAGAGCACACAAATCGATCAAGTCGCTCTCGAATACACGTGGAAGGATTTGTCCCTCGCTCCCAAGTATACCAAGCGCCCACATAACCAAGGTCCCTAAGAGCGAATTCATCCATAAAATGTCTAAAATTTTGCATCTCACACCTCAATCTATCAGCTCCTCCCTCCTTTTCAGAGTAACACATAATTTCATTGAAGTCCCCACCAATCAAAATAGGAAGAGTAGATTCTTCACAGAGATATTTAAGTAGGGCCCAAGTGTGGTGTTTTTCTTCTTCCTTTGCCCATCCATATACACCAATAAACCTCCATTTTCTGTCACCATCCTCCACATCACCACAAATATGGTGCTTGGAAAAGGAAACAAGAGAGAAAGTAGTTTCCTCTCTCCAATACAAGCAAAGACCACCAGCTCTACCTCTACTATCCACTCCAAAAGCATGTTGAAAGCCAAGACGAGCTTTCAAAGATTCCGATTCCAGTTTGTTGATCATGGTTTCCGAGACAAACACGATATCGGGGGCATAAGAAGTACTCCATTTGCGGAGTTGACGAACTGACCAAGGGTTACCCAGCCCTCGGCAGTTCCAGCACAAGATACTCATAATGCTAGGCGGGGTTGGTTAAGACCAACCTCCGCCAATTCAGTGGACATGTTCTCCTGAGTTGAGCTCGACTTTAAGCGCTTCGTAGCCTCAACCTCATTTTCACACACCATCGCAAAAGCATTCCTGGAACGTTTATGAACATTGTCTGTTGGGTCCAAGTCCATTTGTTGGGCTTGGCCTGTGTCAAGAGGAGCATCTCGAGCCAACCTTTTCCAAGACTTGGGGGGCCCTTTAGTTTTGTTCGAAGCTTCAAAAACAAAAGTGGGCTGCTGAGGTGCTAAATCCACTTGTTCCCCAAAAGAAGACAAGAGAACAGGTGGGCCACTAGTAATGACAGAGGCATTGGTAAGCTGGCACTGAATTTGAGGAGCAAGATCCTCATGAGTAGCAGTGATCACCAAAGGTTGATCTATTAAAGGTTCCTTGGGAACCGAAGCTGGGCACACAAAATCAATATTTTGACTTTTGTCCTCCACATTTTTTCGAGAAGTAATTGGATCAAAAAGGGTCTTCTTACATGACTGGAACTTTAATTCCTCTTCCACCTCCTTTGTACGACCTCTGCGTGGGGTTGCTTTTAAATCTAAAGACCAACCAAGCTTCTCCAACTTCTCCTCCTCAACCACCACATGACAGTCTTTCTCTGAGTGTCCCATAATATCACAAGCAAAGCAGAAAAAAGGAAGACGCTCATACGCAAAATCTACTTGAAATTCTCTTCCCCTTTTATCTTTCATCTTTCTAAACCGTCGAAGCGGTCTAGTAACATCAAGCATAACCTTTACCCGTCTGTACTTCCCAAAGCCTAAAACATCCTTTTCCATGTCAAGAACTTCCCCCATATTCCCGACAAGAGCCTTCACGACTTCGTCCGAACGATAATTAAGCGGTAAATTTTTAATTCTAACCCAGAAAGGCGAGTGAGTTAGACTTACCTTTTCAGGCTGTTCATCGCCTTCTGCTTCTTTCAGGAGGATGAGAGTGTTATCAAAGCACTAGGGCCTGCCCTCGAGAACTTTCGCCATGTCTCGCCAGTGATAGAACTGAAAAGCATAGAGATTAGGGCTAAGGACCCTAATTACCATGCCATGGAGTGGTGCCCAAACACCAGTGATTGTGCGTTTGAAAGCCTCAACATTATAATTTCGTGCCGTCAACAAGCGCCCAAGTAGCAATAACGAAACCGAGTTCTCCTCGCTAGGGTTTAAAGTGTTTAGATCTAAAACCGCTTCCTCTTCATCATCAATGCATAAATGTGAGACAAAATCCGAAATCTCCTCAGCCATAGGCGGAGGAGGACGGCCGCCGCAGCGGAGATTAACCAGTGAGGGTAGGGCTCTCTATCGGGGTAGAGAGAAAAACCTGTCTTTCAAGGAGTTTGGGGAGTCAACGAAATCTGTTTTAACTTGATATTTTTAAATCTTGATATCGATAGTCTCTACTCTTTAGTCGATTTATAGGATCCAAATGAATTGTCGATATATAATATCAGCTTGTACATTATCTATATTTGTATATTAAAAGGCATTATTACGTCAATTATCCTTTCTCGTGGTACTAATTGTTTTTGTACGTTGTTCTTTTATTTATTTTGAACTTAATTATGAATTCATCCATCAATCTAATCACGCTAACAATCTTATATTTCAAAAAAAAATATCATTTAGGATTTTATCTCCTTTGAAGTTTGAAGCATGCACTCTTTTATGACGGTATAAAGAGAGAACTACATACAATTTTATTTTCTTATCTTACATATTCTATCAGCATTAGCTTTTTTTATTTTCAATCCAAAACTAAAAAAATAAATAAAAAATCTTCTAATGTTTAGTAATTAATTTACTTATCACCTTACTTTCTTCTCAATAAATAACATACACCATACCGGCCAGACATTGTTTGTGTCATTCACTAATTACTATAGGTTAAATTATTATATCAAAACAATATAAAAATGTCCCTTTACATATTTAACTAACATCTTTTTGTTTGACAGAGGGTAACAAACATCTAAATATGTGTGAAAATTGCTAAAATGACTTGGAGATATGGCCACCAATGATTGGAGTTAATTAAACAGTCTTCTTAATTATACAATTGAGAGAATGTTGTTTATTTTATGCGTGAGAATTAGAGAGAGGTAGATAGGTGGAGGGAGAAAATCAGGTAGTTAGAGATGGTATAACCATGTTGAGAAATTATGGTTGGTGTAAAGCAAGGAAAACAAATAATTATCTTTAAAGAGAAAAGAGACGAAAGTATAGAGGAAGAAACAAACAATTTTTTTATTTCTCTTGACGTGAAAAAACAAACAAAACAAAGGAAGCTAAAAGTAGAAAAATGAGAGTATGGAATTTTGACCCTTTTGAGAAATCAGTTGTTCAGAGTTGAGGAAAATTAAGCGCAAGTAAGCTATAACCAAGAAGCTAGTTATGTTTGCCTTATGTTAGAAAATTGCCCCACCCAACTAAATTGCCCATAAAAGTTAGTAAGAATATGTACGTGATTGGATTATCAGCGATATTGCGTTCTTCAAGTGTAATATTCCCCCTTTTTTCTAAATATTTGCAAGGTTTTTTATTTTAGAAAATTCTTTATAACTTTTCACATTGACAGTTTTGGAAATATATTCTATCTTTCTTTTTTCTAACATTTTTGTATCTCTCTCCTCGCCTTGTTTCTTGTGCACATTTCGGCGTCGAGACTAGTATTTAAAAATGGAGGAAGTATATTAATCTGTTTGGAAGTGACAGGTCTTTAGAGGTTAATTGTTAAACATTTGTATTAGATGTTAAATTTTACCTTAGTTATATTAAATAGTTTGACTAACTAATTGTATCATAAGAAATTCATGTCGGCCAACCGCGTGCGTAGTGGGCTATTCCTTTCATGTGCTGTAAGCGTCTGATAACAGGCTGACACCGACAAACCAATCACTCACTTCTCCGCAACGTTTAAATAATCAAAATAGATCTGGCAAAAATAGACCAAATTCACCCATCCAAGTTGCACCCGACCCAATATTAATAATTAGTTGGCTTAAAAATTTTAATCTGTTTAATAAAATGGGTCGATCCAACTCAACGCGTTTGATTAATTCGATTGCGTTAGGTTGAAATTTCAACAGAAACCAACCCATCTGACCCGTTTACTTAGATGGGTCAGGTTCGGGTTGGGTTGACCCACTAATCCGTTTGATTTTCATCCAAAAAACAAATTTTCCAAGCTAAGTGAACAATAAAAAGGGTTGTATTATTTGTCTTCTTGTTATGTATAGACTCTTTGTACTTTGAAATTCTTAGAATGTGAGGCACTTAAGTAATTACTAATCAAGTTATCGTTAATGAAGATTAGAAAATACTATAAATGGGTTAGAGAGTTGATTTCAGGTCAACCCTATTATTATCAGGTTGGGTTGGGTTGAGAATCCCAACCTGTTTAACTAAACAAGTTTCAACCTATTTAAGTAAATGGATCAGTCCAAACTCGACATAGGTCGATCGACCTGTTGTCAGCCCTCGTTCAAATACAACAGTAATACCCAACTTGGTAACCTTTTACTCAATTAGTCTAAGACTTACTCTAAGTTAAGTATGGTAGTGAGTGTCTTACAAGAACCTCTAATTTTTAGTTTTTATTCCATAAAAAACCTATACTATTTTCTTACATTATTAGGAACTTGGTACTTAACTTAGAGTTAGTCTTGCGTGAACCTGATCCATACTAATATTATTGTGGACCAAAGCCACTTATTTAACATAATGACCCCTTTTTTTTCGCATAGTACCTTTTAAAAATCTTAAATTACACCGTACGGTTATTATCTACCATAGTGACCTTTATTTTTATATAGTCAGTTTTTCTTACATTAGTTTATCATAATAAAATTTTCACCTTGTGACATAGTAACCTTTTTTTTATCACATAGTCAAACTTTACAATCTATATCTACTCATCTTTATATCTATTTTTTTATAATTAGATCCTTTTTTTCTTAAATCACATGAATTAACATTAGGTCCACACTAATTTAGTATGAACCAGGTTGGGCTTTGTCCAAAAAAGTGGCTCTTTTGGTGTTAAAGCCTCATGTGAGGCCAAGCTTTTCCGTACCAAAACTTGTTATTCGGGTCAAAAATTATGAAATTGGGTTATCCACGACCCATCTTTTTTCTCGAAAATCGGATAAGGCCGGGAATAATTGCAAGCCGCAATATAATGCCTAAAACCCGCTAATTTGGGATCGGGTTAATATTGATCACCTCTCCTAGGAGCAAATAAAAATAATTTACATGAGTATAGATTCATATATAAAAAAGAATTACAATAGAAATATGAGACTATAGTATCATAAAAAAGTAAAAGAGTTATTTTAAAAATAGGAGACTATTATACTACTTCTATAAAATATTAAAATTATAGTAGATTTAGGAAAACTATAGCATCATAATTCATAAACATAAGAAAGAGAGACATTGGACAAGAGAGAATTACGTAAATACATGGACCTAAAGAAAAAGCCCAAGTGTGCAAATTACATTAACACCCTTTAAACTTCACTCCAGCGCACTTTAGCAAACCCTTACCATAGTAGCATAACCAAAACGCAACTCTCATCGAACAAATTCCCTTTCCGAAAACCCTCCAATTCGAAACCCTAAAAACACTTTCTCTCTCCTCTTCTTCATCTTCAACCTTCGAAGCTCTTCATCAATGGCGTCAGGCGAGAAGATGGTGCTTCAGTTCGGAGGTTCGACGTCTCTGAATGTGAAAGTTCATCCATTAGTCATATTTAACATCTGTGATTGTTATGTTCGACGACCCGACCAAGCTGAACGGGTCATTGGAACTCTTCTCGGATCTGTTTTACCTGACGGTACTGTCGATGTTCGCAACTCTTATGCTGTTCCTCATAATGAATTCTCCGATCAGGTTTTTTTTTTCTCTCTCCTCTTAATTGATGTTTTCAGATTTTTATTTCATTCGTGAAATTTATGTTTTTTTTGGTTTAATTTGTTTATTGTTAGTTGCAGATTTGGTTTTATTTGATTATGTTGGATACTTTTGTGAAATCTTTTGTTTTGGATGATTTCGGTACTCTGATTGTTAGTAACTTAATGTAATTGTGGAATTGCGGAGAAATTATAGTGTACCTTGATTTGTTGCCCTTTTTAATGAATTTGTGAGTTCTGGAGCTGTAAATTGTGTGAATTTGGGGTATATTTGTGAAAATTTCATGTTTATTGGTGCCTCTTTGGTTGTGTTTAGCTTTGTGGATAAGTATTGAGGTTAAATTTGGTGAGTTTATTCGCTGTGAGATCGCGGAGAAATTTTGATGATGTAGGTATTATTTAGAGCTGTCTTGGTTATGTTGAGCTCTGTTGTTTTGATTTTTATTATTGATTGTATTATGTTTTATTTGTGTTTTTAGCTTTGTTTGTTATGAGATGAGGAGATCCAAGGCCCTCGGTGTGTAGATAATTGCTATACCGTCTCAGCCTTTTGATTCAAGGATATGCCATGCTTTAACTAAAAGTCCCCTTATACATTAGATTACTCCCGCTTTTCTCCATTATCAACCAAAGTAGACTTCTCGGGAGATCGTATTAGAAATTAGTACTATTTTAAGAAAAGGGAAACTTTTTTCAGATATCCCAAGATAGTATACGCTTATTTAACTTTCAAATGGAGGGAGTAGATAGTTTTTTGGGCGAGTGGATGGGGTTAGTGGTTAATAATGTCCTGGTTCCTGGTGAACTGACTTGTTTCTTCATCTTTTCTTATTCTATGAACGGTATACCTTAGCTACAGAGTGCTGAAGTCCCAGAGGCAATATCTATCGCTGAAGTTAGGAACCCATAAGTGAGATAGATCTTGTTGAACTATGTGCTGTTGGGTGATTAAATAGTATATGGGCTGTTGTCAATGCATATTGCATTCTGTATTAACAATTGGCTCTTGGTATTGTTGTTGGAAAATCTCTCAAGGTTGTTTAAGACATTGCTTTATATATTTATGAATCGGTACTTATATAACTTGTGAATATTGTGTTTGAAATTTGACATCTAGTAGGCATAATAAGCTGTTTCTTATGTGGTTGAGTATTGATTGGACAATCATACTCCAGTTTCTTTTGACATCATCCAGATTCCAGACATAGGCAGGTGTCTACGGTCATATTTTATAGTAGACTGTTGAATGTCTGAAAAAGACATTTCATTGTCTTCATTGTTGCCCAGTATTTCCTCCGCTTTTTTTAATTGCTATAATTTGACTTTTCCACAATTCATGTGGTACCCTTGACCGGTAATTTTAGACTGAATTATAAAAGCAAAACTTAGCATCTAAGATGTGGTTGGATTTATCTCAGATTATATTCGCATAAAATCAACTTTTTATAAAATTTACTAATAGAAATTTAGAGATACTAGTAATCAAATTTGTGCATTGGCAAGCGTGAAGGTCAAGTTGTAGCGATTGAAATAGAATGGAGGAAGTAATGCACAATTTTTTATTACTTGGGGTACATGTGGACAATACATATTTTCTTTGGCGTGCTATGCTTTGAGGGATTGAGTCTGTTGAACAACTCTTGTGAACTTGTTTTTCTTTTCTTCTCTGTTTTAAATTTTCATATGCCTTTGTGTTTTTCGATGTGTTACACTACTATTACATTCGGGGTTTGGATTATGCCAGTGGCCTGTGTATTCAAGTTCTACATTTTTACCCCCTGCAGGTTGCATTGGACATTGAGTACCACCACAATATGCTGACATCACATCAAAAGGTGAACCCAAAGGAAGTCATTGTTGGATGGTATGTTCTAAATCAACTATTATCATAGTATCTTGGAGTTTCCTGCAGCCTATCTTGTCATATTACATATTTGGATAATTGGCTGCCTATGTGAATATTATGACAACACGCGTTTCACTTCAAAAGTTGCTTTTGCTTTAAGAGTGTTCATCTTTGTATAGGCATTTCTATTTTGTTTTGGCTAATGGGTGGATTTGAAAGGGGCTTACGGCTTCCTAGTATTGACTTTTAGTTTTAAGTTTTAACCATTGCAATGTGATTTATGTTGCTGCTTCTGCATCAAGTTGTGTCTTGACTCAATTGTAAACGAGGAATTGTTTGATCCATTAACTGCAAGATCAATTTTTGAGCATATGGTGTCAGCCGTCAGGCACTTATGCTTAACAGGATATTCTATAACTTGTTTGCAGCTTATACCTCTTTATTGGCGAAGTGATCCAAGCTAATTTGGCCTGACAATGTTCTTTTTTCTTTTACTTATTTTCTTCCACCTTCTCCTGCACTAAAATTCTACTTCCTCCGTTCTTTTTCTATTGCAACAATTGAGTTTTCACGCTTGCCCATGCACACCTTCAACAATTAATATCTTTAATTACTTTTTAGTAAAAATTATACAAATTTGATATTTTGAAAGTATATATATCGGGACGAATCTAACAAGACCCCACATGACTATATTTTTTCTTATATAAAAATCACAATAGATAGTTAAAGGATGGTGAGTGAATAGTGTAAATTTCTCATTGTTGCAATAGAATAAGAACGGAAGAAGTATATTTTTGGGACTCTTGAACTTTATTGATGTTGGGTTGTAATTTTGTAGAAACCTTTGAATGCTGTGGTAGATGATATAGATCTGTCCATTTTTTATAAAACAAGTAGGACATAGCTGTCACATGCAAAGTGACCATAGTGGCATAGTCTTCCTTGGTGTCTCATCTCCCCATTTTGTGTACTGCAGGTATTCGACTGGATTTGGTGTTACAGGAGGTTCTGCTCTGATCCATGAATTCTATTCTAGAGAGGTTGCAAATCCTGTCCATCTAACAGTGGATACTACATTCAGAAATGGAGAAGCAACAATAAAAGCCTTTGTTTCTGTTAATTTGTCTCTTGGAGACCAATCGCTTGCTGCTCAATTTCAAGAAATTCCTGCACAGCTACGGATGTCAGAAGCGGAGAGGGTTGGATGTAGGCGCTTGCTCTTTTGCAGTTCTCTTAATAGTTGATCTTGCTAGACTACAGTTGACAATGTTAATTTGAAAAAACTTTGCTATCTTCTGATTTCACTTTATGATTGTCGCAGATGAACTTCTGAAATCAACTATGGCAGACAAAATTCCAAGTGATTTGGAAGGCATGGAGAGCACACTTGAGAGGTTGCTGGCCTTGATTGACGACATTTATAAATATGTGGATGATGTGGTGGTAAGGACTTAGATACAGCTTGCACTCTTGTTTCCGTAATATGGACCCCCCCTCCTAAAAGTCAAAGCTCAGCTATAAGTGTGTGTCATAAGTTACAACAGGGGATTTACAAATGAATTTGGGGGAAAATAGGAAGGTTTTGGAGATGGTATAAGAAATATGAGCGTTATAACTTATAACAGGGGATTCACAAATGAACTTGAGGGAAAATAGGAAGGTTTTGGAGATAGTATAAGAAATATGAGTGTGTGTTATAACTTATAACAGTTATAAATTTTGAGCTTCTTAAAGCTAATGTGAGCTATGGGATTATTTCTGATAGGAGGGACGTGTCGCCCCTGACAACAAAATTGGACGGTTCCTTGCTGATGCGGTATCTTCTCTTCCGAAGTTATCACCTTCAGCTTTTGATAAGCTTGTGAATGACAGTCTACAGGTATTTTGATTCTTTCTGAATTTAACACCTTGTGACAAATTGTTCCCATTATATTACGTTGATCTAGTTGGTATAGAATTGATAAAAATTATGGAAAATTGTGGAATGGCCTCCCCCCTTTCCCTCGAATGCTAGTTGAGGAGATGATCTGACAGTTTTTTGTTTGGTGTGATCAGGACCAACTTCTATTAGTATATTTATCTAGTATCACTAGGACGCAGCTGAGTTTAGCAGAGAAGTTGAATACGGCTGCTCAGGTTCTGTAAGTCCAGCTTCTAGCTACACATCCAGCCTTGTTTCTGCGCCCCCGGCAATTAGAGAAGAGTGTGTATTGAGTGAAATCTTCCGATCCTACGGAGATTAATCTGATAAATTTTGTTGGTGGATTTATTTGTAGTGAAAGTTTTGACCAATAGATAATGTATTCCTCAGCTTATACAATGCTTTTGATTCATTCAGTGTCATTGTTTCTTAATTCTACTCGTGGTTTCTTTTTTTTTTTCTTCTTTTTAGCTCTTCACAGAAAGGATTTAAACATGTTTCAGGCTTGATATACTATTTGTAAGTGTTCGAGAAAAAAAATGTCACATGACTCAAAAATTTATGGGTCGATTTCATATTTAAGTGGTGAAGACTGAAGAGAGGATGCTAAACAGATAATTACTTTATAAATTGCATGGATTCTAGGCAACGAGGGGTCAAAACTATCCGCCAGATAATTCCAGTTGAAGGGCCTAAAATTTACACGTCGTTTTAAGAAGATCTATCGTAGATTGGATAAAGAGACTGTTAAAATCTGTTAATTTTGCAATTCCGCCTATAATAAATAGTTGAGACCATTGCCAAAAAAAAATAGTAGTTGAGACCTCTAAGGTGAAAGAAAAAAATTAGTTGAGACCTCTAAGGGGGAAGATGCTACCAATAGACCTCACTTATGTGTTGTCCAGTACGTGGAAATACAACCCTCTCAACGTAAAATCAAATAAAAATAGGTTGTATAATTATTTGATTGGTTAATGGGTAATTGGTTGCACCATGTAAGATATACATCGTTCGCACAATATGACGTACTAGTACTACATACTTCATTTGATGACCTTATACTACCTCTATTAATTATAAGTTTGTACCAAGGACCCTTGGGAGTTGTGTCTAATGGTATGACTTCCTATCTCCCACATGGGAGACCAAAGTTTAAATCTTAGTGGAAGCAAAATTTTAATATTGTTGGGGAGGTGGGGAGGGTTGGGGCTTGTTGGGCCTTTGGGTGAGTGACCCTGTGCGAGGACAGTCCAGAGGAAATTCTTGGCCCAAAAAAAAATTATAAGTTTGTAGTTTTGCTTTTCGTAGTCTATAAAGCTCAACATTGACATTTCTATCCTGAATTACCTATTATTTCGATTTATAAAAGATTAAAAAATTGAATATACACATTAAAACAAATTTAATGATATTTTACATAGATAATACTTTCGTTTATATACTAATGTAACAATAAGGTTAAAGTTTAAAAAATTGCCTAAAAAGCAAACAGTACAACTAAAAAGCAACACCAAACCATTACTTGATTGTACAAAAGGGTTACTAATTAATAAACAAGGTTTTTGATAATTATAAATAGGTTTATTGATAAGAATTACTAAGGTTATAATCTTGTAATATAATTAGTATTAATACATATACAGAGTTACTAATAAATACAAATGATGTTAATTCAGTACAATATATATATGGAATTACTTATACTTCCTCCGTATCAAATTAAATGCAACAATCCCTTTGACACCTGACTCCTGCAACAAAATTTCTTAGGTGAGATTAACAAAAGTGAGGCAAAGTGTTTAGTGTAATTAACCACCACCAATTACCACCACCACCTAATACCGCCACCACATACCGCACCACCACCACCACATACTGCCACACCACCACCACCGACGAAACGCCACCACCAACACCGGTGAAACGACGCCGCCACCACCAACACCGGCGAAACGACGCCACCACCACCAACACCACCGAAACACCACAACCATCAAAACACCTTCCTTCGCCCACGAAATTCGAATCCAAAATCAACCAAAAACCACCAACATGCCAATGCTGAAATTTGAAACCCAAATCAACCACGACCACCTTTCTATCGCCCCCCACCACCCACCGTCAAAACCACCTTCTTGCTTGGCCCCGAAGAAAGAGATCGAAGAAAGAAAGAGATCCAAGAGAGAGATCGAAGACAAAGAGAGAGATGCAGGGAGAGAACGAAGGAAGAATTAAAGGAGATTGATGGAAGATGGAGGTGAGAGAAAGGAGATCCAAATGTCGGTGGTTCATGGAGCGCGAGAAATGACGGCGGTGGAGAAAGGTGGTTTTGGGTCAGGGGGGAGGATATCGAAGAGAGATGATGATGATGGTGGTTTTGGGGTCGGTGGGGGACGCAAGCGAGATTGGTGATGATGATGGTGGTGGTGGTGGTGGTGGTTGAGAGAAAAATGGTGATGGTGATGGTGATGGTGGTGGTGGTGGTGGTGGTTGAGAGAAAGACGGCAGGGAGGATGGAGTCATGGAGATGGGAGCATGGAGGAGAGAGAAATGGTGGTGGGTGGTGGAGTGAGGGTGGTATTGAAGAGAGAGGGGGTTATGTTTAGGTTGATTAATTTTGATTATGTTTGCAATTAATTTGATTTGGATAGTATAATATGTGTGCTTAGTTTTTAAACAAGGATATATTGGTAATTTTGGTAAAACATACCAAAACAAAAATGGAAAAATTAATTGTTGCATTTAATTTGAACGCCGCTTTTAGAAACTGTTGCATTTAATTTGATACGGAGGAAGTAATTTATAACTGCAATCATACCATCATTTAAGTGAGCAACATATCAAATTCCTTAAAACTTTTGGGCAGTGAGTGTAAGCATTGGCAGAAAACAGTTTTAGTAGTATAGATAAGATGATGGGCCAGAAATAACCACGTGTCAAGCACACGACCATACTCAATGATGATGATTTATCATAATTCTGTTTCTCATAAAACTTCACACACAAAAATCAGAAAAATAAACATAAAATAAAAGATAAGATTTATAAGACCTTTGTGGAAAACCCGTGGTGGAAACACTTCTATACACAATTCTTTTCCAAAAAATAGAAAAACCAAGGGCTGAAATTTCACTCTCCCCAACTTGCATATATTATCCTAAGCATTTCCCACAAAACTGTTTATCCTAGAGCACTTATTCCCTTAGTTTCCCTCTTCCTCTATTAGCTAACCCAACAACACCCATCAAAAGTTTAAGCTCAAGCTCAAGCTCAACACAAGTGAGATGGCATCTTTGCCCTTCGTCTTCGGAGCAGCAGCCACCGGGAGAGTATTCACCACGGCAGCAACCAAAGGCTCGAGCGCACCCACGGAAGAAAAAAGCTTTGTGGATTGGCTTCTGGGCAAAGTAGCAAAGGAAGATCAATTCTATGAGACAGACCCAATTCTTCAGAAGGTTGAGGAGAAGGTTGTTGCAACCACTAATGGAAGGAAGGGCACGGTTTCGATGCAGAGTAAGAAGAAGACTGGTGGTAATGGGGGTGGCTTTGGAGGTCTATTTGCCAAGAAAGACTAGTTGATCATCTTCCTTCCACTTATCACTTTACTGCAATGTCTTACAAATTTTATGTATAATATCATTGGATGATTTGAGATATGTTAATGTTTCAACCTTATTGTTTATCTTTCCATCTTTATTTTGTCACTCTTAGATAAAATTTTTCAGAACATGCTTCTATAGGAATCAAATTATACATGCCTTCTTATCAACTCTTCTATCATTCAATCATTTGGTTTTCTAGCTGCTTCTTCTATCATGGGTAAGTCCATATTAATATCTGAGATAAACAAGACAAGATTATCAGAATTATTGTAGAATATACAATCGAATGTTTTTGCCCCCTCATTTTGTTCATTCAACAATCAATGTAAATCATAATTCAATAAACAGAGTTGCATAAAGTCGAAAAAGTTGTGATATGCAAATTATATCTATTGAGTTGCAAAACTGGGCAACCCTACTTCTAAGATGGTTTGAGATTCTGTGCAAGAGGGATTCATCTTATTTGTATGGCTATTATACATATAACAAGGGGACTGGATATTTAGGACACCATATTGCAAATAACCTCTTCAGCAGAGCAAATTGCAACTGTTTTACAAAGCATTATTATGTCATTCTAACTTGTATGTATAACAGTGTTATATGCTTCGAGTTTTCCAAATAACGGATGCTTTGTTCTAGGATGTATCTCGGTCTGAGGGTCTGATACAAATCTAAACTTTTAAGCACAGAATTAGAGGTTAGAGGTAGGAACTGGGGTAACATAGAATGAGGCTGTCTAATGTCTGCTAATCTTGCTCTGGTTAGAAGGGCTGTCTCAAAAAAATTGGTGGTCCCATGCATTTAGTTAATTATCTGGACTAAAGAAAAAAATGACACAATTTTGAAGTATATACATTCCATAATGCTTCATTCATGCCAATTTTCTCAATCAAAAGATCTAGTGAACACTAAGGAGACCTTGTGAGATGATAAAAAAGTCATGGGTTATGTTTTTTTTTTGTTTGGACTATGAAAACTTTGAGGCCATCCACGTTTCTGAGGCCGTGTGTTGTGAGTCACTTTGAACCGAATCTAGTAGTTTTTTAGGATGGTTGAGGACAAAGAAACAAGTTTACAGAGAAACCTGAAACCTGGTGTACATCAATTTGAAAGAGAAGATTTTAAAACTTCAACAAAGTCTCAAACAGAACAGTAATGCCCTTCCACAGAAGACTATACCTTATACAGGAAAATCTCTAGACAAGAAAAATTAAGGTTGGGGAATGAGAAGCAAAAGACAACTCAATGAAACCATTTTCGGGATTTGGATCCCTGCAGAAGCAAGAGCATTCTAGCACTATCTCTTCTTTACTGCAACCTGCAATCATCATTTCGAAAGACAACTAGGTGCTACATTTCGAATCACAATGTTTTGAAATAGGAGATGGAGAACAAGCCTTAATATAATCAATGCAATCGTCTATGGCTTCTCTTGAATGAGCTTCTATTGAATCGATTGGCCTCACGCACCCCAAAGATGGTTTCTTGGATGAAGAAGACTTTCTATTGGTTAAATATTTGAAGGCAACTCTGATGCCTACACTAAAATTCTTCAAGAATCGCATAGGTGAAAAACCACTCTTGATATTCTTCGAGATTGTCACCCCATTACCTATTTCTCTCGAGAAATTATATGTTTGTGTATTACTTTCTGACATCTAAAAAATTGCCTAGAGGGAGGGGGGAGGGAGTTTAGTCTGGGGGAGCCAAAAACAGATAGGGAGAGGTGGATGGATAAAGTCAATAGATGCAAATTACACAAGGGTTACTTATACTCCAGCTTTCTGAAATTTTTCACATAATATTATAGTGAAATTTGAGTGATATTTAGTTGGCTGCTAACCGAAGAAGCAAATAATCACCAAAGTGCAACAACCATATATGGAAACAATCCAGAAAGGATATAATGCCTAAAAAGGATATAACTGAACTTGCATCATGTTTATCTTTATCTCCTAGTTTGTTAGATAGGATGTAGCAAAAGGAAAAGGGAAAAGCCTAGAAAGGAGTCAAAATTAATTGAAACTGGCAAATTCTTATGCAGGACGCCAGGCGATGTAAATCGTAGGATGGGTCCAAGTCCCTCATGTTTCAACAAAGTCACCCTATATCTCACCAAAAGTCACTCACCTACAAAATAACTCATAAAAGTCACCCCTTTCTTCCTGTACATCTACATCATGCAAAGCTGATGCACTAACGTATACTCCCTCTCTTCCAAAGTGTTTTTCCACTTTGGGGCTGAGGGATATGACGGATATGCCACACAAATTAAAGAAAAATCGTGGAAAAAGTAAGAATCCTCATATAAGAGAAACATAAGAAACACTCTTTACTCCACAAAATAAGACAACAATACGATATTTTCCATTATGTACCCAGGATAAATGAAAGAAAACTTTCTACAGCTGGTATGAGTCAGCAGGCATAGAGTTTTTTAATGAACTAAGAGCAAATTTTTGTTGCACAATCATGTAATGATATACTTTTCAAAAGTCACATTCTATATACCAAAATTGCTAGAAGTATTTCCCTGTAAGAAGACACATACAAACTATGAACTCAAGAAAAGCTATACAACTTGCATGTTTGTGTCTTTTATGCAGAATATAGCAAACCAACTGTGCACAATGAACAAAAAACTGACCAACTCGGCAACAAATGCTTACACAGTTTTATCGTAATAGAAGCCAGAAGGATGATTATCACGGTTCAGCTTCAACTTCCAGGCTACCACCTACTAAACTGAGCTCAAAATCAGCCTTGAATCTTTACACTAGACAGTCCATTCACCCACAAGAAAAACACAAAATATGAACATCATCTCACCTCCTTCTACAGTCCCCCCTATAAAAAAACAGCTCACATAGCACCTAAAAAACGAAAGCATCCACCATCCTAGTTCGAAACATCCCAAAGATTTTGAAGCTAGATGTAAATTCTATATGATTTCTATACCATAGACGTAATGTACAAATCAAACAGCACCCAAGTTATCATTAGTAACAAGCAAAATCTGATCACCAGCAAGAATAACACTATCCAAAAACACCCTAACATCATCCACATTATTGAACACGAAAGGAGCCCTAAGATCACTATCCAAATTATACCAAACCCCATTAATCTCTCTCAAAGTAACCCAATGCCTATTCTTCCACAGCCCAGCAAACCTTCTCACAGTAACATTCAGCACAATCCCCATCAACCCATCAAGATTAATCGAAGCAACCGGATTTCGCTGATCATGCCACAATAGTTTTTTACCTCTTCTTTTAAGGGCAGCCATCAACACATTAACATCATAGTTCCCAGTAAACTTATTATGGTGAGGCTTAAAAACAACAGAACTTGGGGTCCATTTTACTGGGTTGGGATCATTCAAGATCAGCTCTTCAGCTATTCCATCCAAATCTGCCCTGCTAAATGCATCTTTCTCCTAAAATTCATTAAAAACCATAAAGATACAAGAAACACTACTTATTTAATCATTTATTCAAGCAAAATTGACAAAATCTCATGTTTCAAGACAATAAAAATCAAATTAAAGAAAGTGGGATTACCTGAAAGAGATTGTTAAGGGCATGAAGGAGGCAAAACTGCAACTTTTGACGTTCATGGTAAACTTCAGCATTCATTTCTTCTTCCATTTTACTCTCTTATGTTTCCAACTTTAGAACCCAGAACTTAAATTTCAAATCTTTCTTGCCCAACAATGGAATTTACAAATTTTCTTGAAATTTGAGTGAAAATTGCTCTTATTTTAAGGAGAGAGAAAGAGGGTTTTTGCTACTCTTTAGTTTTTGATGAGCTGAGATTTCTGAGAAATTGCGGAATTTGGAGATTTTAAATGTTTATAAATTTGGCCGAACGTATCACGCAGATGGTTCTTGCGTATTTTGCGTCAAGTAAAGGACAATTACACAGCAGTTATCTTCCCCGCCATCCCTTAAAAACAAATAAATTACGCTTCTTAAAGTGTTGTAATGATAAAACTTTTGGCTTCAATTTTGCTGAATTTTGCAAAAAGTTTTAGGGGGTGTTTGGTTGGGGGTATTGTGGAAAGGGTAAGGGAATCGAGAGGACTTCATTCTCTTACTGGTGTTGTTTGTTTCTTCAAATCAATGAAACCCTTTTACCCTCTCCTTACCCCCAAAGTCCTCTCTACTTTCATTCCCCTACCCCGCCAGGTTTCACTTACCCTTTCTTTGACTTATTATTGACCTTCTCTTTGACCACCCAACCACCACTTGACCCAACCATTCAACCACACCTAACCACCTAACCACCCAACCACCACCACTGCGCACCCTACCACCGCAACCCGACCCCTCTACCACAACACACCATACCACCACAACCAACGCCGAGAAACACCCCTACCATCCACCACCTAAACGACGCAGGGGAGGGGGAGGGAGAGAACAAGGTGGTGTAGGGGGGGGAGGGGGAGACCGCGACGGCCAGGCGGGGGGAGGGAAGGAGAGAATGCGACGGGGCGGGGAGGGGGAGAACGCGACGGTGCGGGAAGGGGAGGGGGGACAACGTTACGGCGCAGGGGGAGGGGAGAACCGCCGGGAAGGCGCGAGGGGGGAGGGGAGAACCGCCGCGGGAAGGCGCGGGGGAGGGAGAACCGCCGCGGGAAGGCGCGAGGGGAGGGGAGAACCGCCGCGGGAAGGCGCGGGGAGGGGGAGAACCGCCGCGGGAAGGCGCGAGGGAGGGGGAGAACCGCCGCGGGAAGGCGCATAGGGAGGGGAGAACCGCCGCGGGAAGGCGCGGGGAGGGGAGAACCGCCGCGGGAAGGCGCAAGGGAGGGGAGGAGAGAACCGCCGCGGGAAGGCGCAGGGGAGGGGAGAACCGCCGCGGGAAGGGGAAGAGGAGGGAGGCGACGAGGTGGCGTTAGGAGAGGCGGCGGGGGAATAGCAACAGAGGGAGGAGTGGTGGTGCTAGGGTGGAAGAAGGGTAAGAGGAGGAAGATAGAGAATTGACATTGTCTTAACCAAACACCACTCTAAATCTAAGGGTTTTCTTTTCCTTTCCCCTTCTCCCCCTTTCTTGATTCCATTCCCTTTACCCCGTAGCAACCAAACGCCCCCTCACTTTTATGACCTAAAGTATGTACTAATTTTAGACAAAATTACTTTTTGGCTGTTTTTTTTCAAAAGGTTTATCATAAATGGATGAGAATTTATTTTAGAAGGATTGATGTAATCCCTTTGGTCATTGGTGTAATAAAAGGTATGACTCAATTTATAAGTGATGTAACTCTCTCAAGGACTTGTAAAAAAAATCCTTTTAGATGTGCTATCATCAATCAGAAAATATGGATCGTGAATTGGAATACTTAGTTGAGACGGTTATTTCACAACTTATGCATGAGAGATTGATTTTCCCGCAGGTGTAATCTCGACCACCATTCCTGTCTAGTTATAAGATGACTCGTAATCCAAATATTACAAAATGAAATTCGTGTTCAAAGTACTGTTTTTGAAATTGAAAAGATACAAACAAGCCTAAAAAGCATTTTGAGGCAATACAGAGGGTCACATGTAAAAATAATATAGTAAAAATTAGTCCTAAAATAGCCAAAATAGAGGGATATAATACACATTTTCTTATTACATCAGTCCGATTAACAGAGCCCATGAGATGCATCATGGGGCCATGGGAGGTTACTTAAGAACATCCTAAGTCATGGAACGGTAATATAGGAACCTGTAGAGAAATTTTAGGGTTGAACTGGATGAAAAACAAGTCGTGGAAGGCATTTTAAAGTAATGTAAAGGGTTTCAACCACTCGTGAGTCATCCTATAGTATTATGGGGCCGTTGAAAAGATCTTTAATGAAAATATCGTCGGGCCCAGAAAAATTCAAAAATAGGCAAGATTGAATGTTATAATACATATTTTTGGATATTCCCAGATTCCAAGAAACGGAGCCCCTGGATGCATCAACGGGTCGTGGGAGACCATTTGAAAGCACTCGTAAGCCTTTGAATAGGCACATGGTGGCATTCGGAGCCATTTCAAGGTTGAATTGAATGTAAAACAAGGTGTTAAAGGTATTTTGAGGCAATGTAGAGTCTCTTAACCACTTGTAAGTCATTACAAGGCATCATAGGTCCCTTAGATTGATTCTAATAATTTAAAATCGTCGGGATTGGAGAATTCCAGAAATAGCCCTAAAATAGCTAATGAAGACTGTTTTCCACGTTTTCGGATAATCTCATAGTCCAAGCAATAAAGCCCATGAGATGGATTTTTATTTCATGATAAGCCACTTGAAAGCATCCTTAAGCCTTCAAACATAATGGTGGTCTCGGGATCTATTTTAGGGTTGAACTGGAAAAGATGTAAAACAAGTCGTGTAAGGTATTTTGCGGCAATGGAGAGGGTCTCAACCACCCATGAAACATCATAAGGCATCCTAGGGTCCTCGAAAAGGTCCCTAATACAAAACTCATTTAGTCCAGAAAAGTTCAAAAATAACCCTAAATTAGCCAAAATTAAAGGCAATAAATACACATTTTTGGACATCCTCGTAGTTTGAGTAACGGGGCTCATGGGATGCATCTTGGAGTTATGGGAGGCCTTTGAAAGCATCCTAAGCTTTCAAATGGGCATATAGTGACATTTGGAGGCTGGAGCCATTTCAGAGGGTACTGAAAAAATGCAAAACAAGTTGTGGAAGGCATTTTAAGACAATGCATAGGGTCCCAACATCTTTAGTGTCAAGTCATCCCAAGGCATCTCAAATTCCTCAAAAAGGTCAAAGATAAAAAATTATTTACAAGCCCGAAAGAGTTCGAAAATGGCCCCAAAATTGTCAAACTTGAAGGTTAATACACGATTTTGGACATTCATGACACCCGAACAATGGGATCCTTGGAATGCATTCAAAGGTCATGGAAGGTCATTTAAAAGCATCCCAAGACTTGGAATGAGCATGTGATGGCCCACTTAGCCATTTTGGGGACTCGAGAGATTCAAAACAAGTCGTGGTATGCATTTTGATGCAACGTAGAGGGCCTCAACCCCTCAAAACACAGCTTTGGACATCTCGAACCTCTTAGAAAGATTCTAAGTAAAAGTTATTATTGGACCCAAAAAATGGCAATTAAATATATAATCTTGACACTAAATTAGTATGAAGTACAAGAAATACCAAGATTACTGTATAAATCCAAGTATTATTTGTTTTGTTTCTTCACCGTCTTTACAAGTTTATCACTTTAAATATGATAATTTCTAACTTGATTGCATAACCCTACCCTATCTCAACTTGAAGTTACCAATAGAAACCCAAATTCCACCAGATTTGAATCCAAACAACTCAATTTAACCCAATTACCATATTGTAGATGTATAAATAGATTTAAATATCTTTATTCTTTGTATCACAACTTAAAATCTAGTGAAATTAAACCTGAACCCGACCCATTAATTTGGAAAAAAAATAAAGAAAGGGAAAAGTACTTCCCCCTTCCCCCCTCCCCCTCCCCTCTAATCTATTGCAATCTCTTTCTCTCTGCGCAACGGATAAGCCTTAGGAAAACTAACATTTCTCCCAAAACCTCACACACTTTCTCTCAACAACAAACAACAACAATGGCAACTTCAACTTCATCCTCACTTTCTCTCTCCTTCTTCTCTTCCTCTCTTTTCTCCTCTAAATCCCCCCAATTCTCTCTCAAACCCACCTTCAAACTCCCCTCTCTCACCCTCTCCAAAACCCCACAACTCTCTCTCTCCCCCAAATCCCAACTCACCCCTCTCCCAATCCTCAACTTCTCCGGCGAAAAAACCGGCGAAACCTTCCTCAACCTCAAAACCGCCCCACCCGAAACGGCCCGTGCCGTAGTCCACCGGGCCCTCATAACCCACATGCAGAACAAGCGTCGGGGCACCGCCTCCACCCTCACTCGGGCCGAGGTCCGTGGCGGCGGGCGTAAGCCCTACCCTCAGAAGAAGACGGGCCGGGCCCGACGTGGGTCCCAGCGGTCTCCGCTTAGGCCCGGTGGTGGGGTGGTGTTTGGGCCGAAGCCCAGAGACTGGACCATTAAGATGAACAAGAAGGAAAAGAGGTTGGCTTTGTCCACTGCCATTGCTAGTGCTCTGGGGAATGCGTTTGTTGTGGAGGAGTTTGGGGAGAATTTTGAGGAGAAGCCTAAGACTAAGGAGTTCATTGCGGCAATGCTTAGGTGGGGGCTGACGCCGTCGGAGAAATCGATGTTTTTGATGACGGAGTTGGAGGAGAATGTGGAGAAATCTAGCAGGAATGTTAGGACATTGAAGATGTTAACTCCTAGGAGTTTGAATTTGTATGATGTTTTGGGGGCTGAGAAGTTGGTTTTCACTTTAGGAGCTGTTGATTATTTGAATAACATGTATGGGGTTCAATCTTTCGATGATGATCAAGAGGAGGACGACCTCGAAGAGGAAGAGGAAGGTAATGAATGATCATCTTTGTGTATTAATGATTTTTGCACAATGTTGTTGTGTTTTAGCTAGTATTGAATTGATAGTGTGAAATGACATATGATATTGCATTGATAGTAGTTACCTATGATGTTACATTGATGTTATAAAGTGGCAGTTTGCTGAATTGATATTGTTAGGATTATTTGTGTTTTGAAACCGAAAAGAGATGGCGAAATTGGGTGGAAGTTTGTAGTCAGGGAAAGTGTTTAGTACTATATGTTATTGTTGTTGTTGCAGTTGCATCTTGCTTTGTTCTGTTGTCTTTCTAGATGTTGGCTTTGATCTTGCTGTTTAAGGATTAGAGTTATTCAGAGTGATTTTTTGAAACTAGCATTTGGATGAGAAATACGTAGAAGGACTCGGAGGAAGATCATGGAGGTTTAAACTTGATTTATTCGCGTTGTTTTTGTGTTATTTTGAGTGCTTATGGAGATTGTTGGGTGTGTGGAGTAAGCTCTAGGTGCTTATGAAAATGGAGTTGTGAGATTGGTGACATCAATGGTTATGTAAAGTGTGATGAAGGTCCTCTTTGCAGTTTTTTGGGAATTGAGTCAAATGACAGGCTTCATTGCTCAAAAGTATTCATTCCTTGCCACACTTTTCTTGTGTATCACTTGGAGTTTTGGATTACTTTGTATCGAACTGCAAAAGATATTGCTGAAATAAGAGATGGGATTGTTGTCTTAATTCAGTGGTGTGCTATTTGGGTATAGGAGAATAGGAATGATTAGTGCTCTACTGCTCTTATATGCACCTGAATAAATCAACAAGCTCCGTTGTGATAGAATGTCACAAGCCTTTTGTTGCATGGAGACTTTTCTCTTAGGTATGAACGGCAGGGCCGAGAGGCTGTCCTGGGGGCTGATGGTTTGGATTCAAACTACTTGAAGTTGGGTTAGTTATTAGGCAAAGGGTTACAGTTTTCTCCCGAGTGAAAGTTGGCCATATTACTGAGCTGAGTCTGTCTTTCCCTTTATGAAGATAACTTACAATGCCATTACCTGGCTGATGGCCATCTATTTTTCTGCCTGATGGCCATCTATTTTTCTGCCTGATGGATTATGAACCTAATAAGTTTCTTGCTTGAGACTTGAGAGTTGATAGATACCTCTTGTGATATTTTTAGTTGCAACACTTAACTATTTTAGATGCTTTAAATCAGTTGCAACATACCTTTCTTGGCATATGAGTTCTCTCTCTCTCTCTCTTCTCATCGCTTAGGCTCTTTTTTTTTATCTCTCTGTCTTTCTTCCATCTTTCCTTAGGTTGCATCTAGAAAAAACCAGAGGAAGTGCATTATTTTTAGAATTAAACGTGTAGCGTATTCATCTTAAACAATGGAGCTTTTAACAGCACATTTTAGTTATATTGTCTTCCTATCCTGCCTAGTATATGTGGGTAAGTAATCGAGCTTGCCTAAACTATTAGATGCCATCACATCAGTCCCTAAACAATGGAAGTCATTAAGAAGTGCAAGCATTAGGGATGAACCCTTGGCTGTCAAGTTAGTTTGTGCCTGTGAAGTCCACTTGCTAGATAGCGTGGTTTAGATTTAACTCAAATCACTTCGCTCAGCAGTGTGCTTTTTCTTTCTAGTTTCTACTACAACACTATAAGGCCCTTTCCAATATTACTGCCACTTTCCAGTTGTAAGTTGTATATGAACTTAATATTGCTCATACATTACTCGTTATTATATGAAAACTGCCGACAAGAAAACAGAAACTGTGTATTTGTCTGGTTTCCATATTTCTCTTTTGAATTTATTGATTTTGTTATATATATGCCTGTTTAAGGAATGAATTTTTAACCTTTTCTAAATTTGGTTCTGTGGCAGATGGCGTTACCGAAGTAACGGAAGAGTAGACAAGCAGGCTGAGACTTTTAGCTGAGAGGAACATTAACCGTAAGGAGCTCAGTAAACCCTCACTTAATACATGCTGCAAGTGCAAAGATTTTGGTATACGCATTGTATTTGATTGATGGGTTTATTCCATGAAACATTCATTGATTGTATAATCCTTTTGTAATGGAGAAATATGTATGTTTTGCTTGTTCATATCAACGAGTTGTAAGAGTTTCATATATTGTAAAAAACAATGTTAATCCATTTTGTAATGGAGGAATATGTATGTTTTGCTTTTCCTTGTTGACTAGTAAGAATTTCATCCATGATCTGGTTCAATTTATATTTGAGTTTATACTCACAACTCACAGCTCAGAGGCAGATGCATCATGCATGATGAAGTTGCAACGTTGAAGTCAAGGCGATAGTCAGGAGTCGGACTTAAACCTTAATCTATCTATACTAATATATTAAAAGGCGTTCATAATGAAGTATATGTTGCCACGTGGAACCTCCTTTTCACTAGAAACATGCAATATCATATGCAATCATATGCAATTCATATGCTTAACAAGGAATATGTACTACAAAACTTTGTGTAGTAAGATTCAAACATGCAAACAATAAGTTGTATAGCAGACGACATCTTACCATCTCAACCAACTATTAGATATGATCTTTACTCCACATAAATATATATAACTTGGAACATAAATATATATAATAAACTAATCTAAAATAAATCGAAGCTCAAAACATAGAAGTATTATTCAAAGTAAAAATTCGGGACGTCGCCGTACACACTAGTTTATGAGTAATATCAAGATTCAAGAGTTAATGAGTCTTAGCAATTCTTTCCTCCGTTCTACTTTTGATCTTCTTATTTGGAATCGGGGAGAAACCAATGCATCATTAAATTAAATTGCAAAGAAGTCATTGACGCCCTATGCCATCGAAGTAAAGCAAATAGAGAAATTATTACTATAATTATTTCTATCGTAGAGAAAATTATAAGACTAGGTTCTAATTTCGATTATATTAATTGTACTAAAGTCCCTAGACAAGAAGTGGAAAAAGCTCATTTCTTAGCTACCAGAGCGAGGAGAGAGTTTTCACACTAACCTTATTATGATTTATCCTTTGTTCAAAAAAAAAACATGAATGCTTATTCGGAAAAAAAAAGGCCAAGCAGTATTAGTTTGAGCATATTGCCTAACTTTAAGGTTATATCATAAAATTTTGCTTAATTTAAATTCAATGTCATATGTTGACTATTTTTAAGGTTACTTAAGAGGTAGATAGTCATTTTAATTATTTAGTCTGATTGATAAATTATAATAACCTTGGATATGATGTTATTGGTTCTAACTTAATCCTTGAGACTTAATGCTGAAAATTTGAGGTTTGATATGATTAAAGAGAAAAAATTATGATACTACTGTTCCTTTTTTTTAATGATTTTGTTTTGTTAAGAACTAAAAAAGTATGTTGAACTAATTTTAATTAAGAAGTAAAAATAGTATTTAGTTTTTTCACTTGAACAACTAATATGTGAATTTCACTTAACAAAATAATGTTTTTTAAGGGAATATTTTTTTATGTTATGTAGGATGTTTCAAACTTATTATTGATCATATTTTTGAAAAGGAAAATAGGCAAATTATGAGAAGTTGCCACATGCTTTATGATTATATCGATTTGTGTATATAACCTTTTTTTATTGCCGACATATGTTTAATATATTAATACTCCTATTCCTTAGCATGAGGGCATTTGGTCTAGTGGTATGATTCTCGCTTTGGGTGCGAGAGGTCCCGAGTTCGATTCTCGGAATGCCCCTTTTTTCATCGCGTTCGTTTTTTCCCCAATAATTTTAAATTCCAATTTCTATTCTTTGTTTTGAATGGCTGAAGCCCAATTTAAGTTAACAATCAACCTTTCATCCCCAGGCCCTACCCCTTTTTTTATGTCCGCATAATCTTACATAGATAGTAAAAAGATGTGCATCAGATTTCATACTTTCCTCCTAAATTCTTTATGTGTTCTGAATAATGGTATATAAGTTATCTTTAATTCTTTTTTGCAAAGATGTCTTATTACACTCTGTATAATGTTGTGTATAATTATGTCTCTATTTCTCGACCAGTTTAATTTGTGCATAATCCTATACTAGTAGAACACTTCTCTTTAAAAAAGTTATAATTGTATTTTCTAATTGAAATATCCTTGACAATAGATCCTTCAACTACTTGAAAAATAATTCTAATTGAAGTAGTTCGTAATAGCTCAACATAAAAAGTACCAAGGATGATATTAACAAATAAATAAATAAAATAAAATAAATGCTCCGCATTCAAAATGGTCCAACGAGCGAAATTGTTGCTCATAAACGTGACATGACAGCTTAGGAATATAATTGGGCATTTGGTCTAGTGGTATGATTCTCGCTTAGGGTGCGAGAGGTCCCGAGTTCAATTCTCGGAATGCCCCCTTTTTTTTTTAAGTCTTCTGTATGCGATTGTTACATACTCGCATGTAGTTGTCTCTTTGAGTCATTTTGTATTCGAATTTGTCCAAAGCAAAATTGCCTGTTTTTGACATTGCATGTGCCGAATGATGTTTATAAGGAAGGATATTTTGTTAGTTTTTGAATTTTAGCCACAACCATCAACTTAAATTTAGACAATTGGAGTAATATGGTAAGTATTTAACTATCTTTTGACGAAGAAATATTAAGTAAATCATCATCACGTATGCATTTTGCATATACATATTTTTTTGGACATAATGAATATAGAGACTGGAGTCTGGAGTACAACTCTTGCCAAAATGAAACCAAAAGGCACACTTAACCCTATGAGTCGACCCTAAAACAAATATTCATGGTTACGTGATTTTTGACCCATACTGGAAAATAACCTGAATTCGATTTGACTAACCGTGTTGCCAAGTCTAATTGTAACTTTGTAAGTCCCCACCCTCCGTTATTGTAAAACTCAATATATTAAGGGTATGTTCTCCCCAGCTTATTTTCAGTTCAGTTCAATTCAGCTCAGTTCAGTTCAATTCTCGGAATGCCCCCTTTTTTTTTTAAGTCTTCTGTATGCGATTGTTACATACTCGCATGTAGTTGTCTCTTTGAGTCATTTTGTATTCGAATTTGTCCAAAGCAAAATTGCCTGTTTTTGACATTGCATGTGCCGAATGATGTTTATAAGGAAGGATATTTTGTTAGTTTTTGAATTTTAGCCACAACCATCAACTTAAATTTAGACAATTGGAGTAATATGGTAAGTATTTAACTATCTTTTGACGAAGAAATATTAAGTAAATCATCATCACGTATGCATTTTGCATATACATATTTTTTTGGACATAATGAATATAGAGACTGGAGTCTGGAGTACAACTCTTGCCAAAATGAAACCAAAAGGCACACTTAACCCTATGAGTCGACCCTAAAACAAATATTCATGGTTACGTGATTTTTGACCCATCTTGGAAAATAACTCGATTCGATTTGACTAACCGTGTTGCCAAGTCTAATTGTAACTTTGTAAGTCCCCACCCTCCGTTATTGTAAAAGCTCAATATATTAAGGGTATGTTATCCCAGAACTTATTTTCGGTTCGGTTCAATTCGAGTTCGGTTCGGTTCGATTCCCGGAATGCCCCTTTTTTTTTTTAAGTCTTACTGTATGCGATTGTTACATACTCGCATGTAGTTGTCTCTTTGAGTCATTTTGTATTCGAATTTGTCCAAAGCAAAATTGCCTGTTTTTGACATTGCATGTGCCGAATGATGTTTATAAGGAAGGATATTTTGTTAGTTTTTGAATTTTAGCCACAACCATCAACTTAAATTTAGACAATTGGAGTAATATGGTAAGTATTTAACTATCTTTTGACGAAGAAATATTAAGTAAATCATCATCACGTATGCATTTTGCATATACATATTTTTTTGGACATAATGAATATAGAGACTGGAGTCTGGAGTACAACTCTTGCCAAAATGAAACCAAAAGGCACACTTAACCCTATGAGTCGACCCTAAAACAAATATTCATGGTTACGTGATTTTTGACCCATACCGGAAAATAACTCCGAATTCGATTTGACTAACCGTGTTGCCAAGTCTAATTGTAACTTTGTAAGTCCCCACCCTCCGTTATTGTAAAACTCAATATATTAAGGGTATGTTATCCTATTATTTTCGGTTCGATTAATTCGGTTCGGTTCGATTCGGTTCCTAAATGATAATCATTCCTATTAATTAGTTATAATTTAATTCAATTCGATTCGGCTTGGTTCGGTTCGATTCGATTCGGTTCGAGTTCTTTATCATGCAGAAAGCGCACCTGAATAGTAAAAAACTCTTTTAATTTATGGTGATGCTTCATTTACCCCAAAACAAAAAAAGTCCAATTGTAATAACGCACATATTGATTGTTAAATGGCGCCCCAAAATTACTTAAAATCGCGCCGGGTCCACTTTTAATAGACAATTTTACCCTTCTCTTTTTTGCACCACCCACCACCGATTGTTAAACGTTCTTCCCAAAATTACTTAAAATCGCCTCGGGTCCACTTTTAATAGACAATTTTACCCTTCTCTTTTTTGCACCACCTCGTCACCACTGTCACCACTTGCCATCACCTACCTCCCCGCCACCACCTCCACCACCCACCCCGTAAAAAATCGATTTTTTTTTGGGACCATGGGCGAACGTCCGGCTGGGACGTTCCACCCATGGCCCGAACGTCGCCCCATGGTCCCAAAAAAATTTCGGAGGAGCTTTAATCCTGCGCGCGAAGAGAAGAGGAATAAGCTAAAGGCCACCACGACTTCGAGCTCGGATTATGGAGAACTCGGATGCGGGCTACGGGTGGGGGATGCGAGGAGGGGGGGGGATGCTCGTGGGGCTTGCGAGGGGGGGGCTGGCAGTGCGGGTGGGGGGAGGGGTGGGGGTGGTTGTGGCAATAGGGGTGATGGTGGCGGGTGGTGGAGTGAGGTGGCCGGTGGTGGGTGTGGTGGTTTAGGGAAAAAGAAAGAAAAGGTTATAAATGTAATTTCAATTTTTTTGGGGGCGATTATAAGTAATTTTGGGGCGACGAATAGAAGTTCAGATTGTATATCACTATGTTTGGAAAAATAACCAATACTTGTACACGTATAAAGTATCACTATTGCCTCTTTTGATCTAGTTGTCATTGTCACTTGCCATTATTTAGTAAGTTTATGCAAGGGGGAAAAAAGCTACTGAACATTACAAGAATGAATTGATCGATGGAATATATACCCATGCTAATTAAGAGACGATGCACATATACAAGGGGTGAGTGAGCTATTTTTGTTGTTTTTTCAGATTATCACAGGATCATAGAACTTGTAAATAATGTCAAGGGAGGTCCCTTTCTCGCCCAAAAGAAGTTTCATCAATGTTAATAATAGCAAGGGAAGCAAAGGGGATTTTGCTGTGAAAGGCTGTAGTGCAGCTGCAAACTTCTCTCCATTTCTCTCTCTTTTATCTCTCTTTCTCTCCATTCAAATTCTATTGAATCTTATGCATTGATCCTGATATACTTATCATGGTATCAGAGCTGGAAATGCAAATATAAGATTCATCTTCTCTCTTAAAATCTGCTGCTAAAAATTTCTTCTGAAAATGGTAGTTGATACTCAAAGTCCACTTTATCTTCATCCGTCCGATGGAGCAAACTCCATTAATGTGGATAAACTTACTTGGACCCGGTGATTATAGATCTTGGAGAAGATCAATGGAGGTTGCTCTATCATCCAAAAGGAAGCTAGGTTTTGTTCTTGGCACAAATGGTCAAATCCACAAGCGATGCTACCAAAGGTGAACAATGGGAGACATGTAACTCTATGGTAATATCCTGGATCTTTGCTTCTTTATCGGATCGGTAAAAAAAATGCGTTACCGTACTTGACTTACGCTAAGGATATTTGGGCTCATCTAGAACAAAGGTTTTCCTTGTCTAATGGGTCTAGAAAATACAAAATAAATAGAGATTTATATGCTTTAAAAAGCAAAAAGGATCTATAAATGATTACTATACAAGTATGAGAAGTTTATGGGAAGAACTTGATTCTATGAATGTTTTGCTGCCATTACTTCCATGATCGATGATATCAAAACTCTTCTTGAAACAATTACTAGATATCAAGATGAAAGTAAGTTGTTTCGGTTTTTAAATGGATTGCATGAGTCATTTGGACCTCAAAGGAGTAATTTGCCGATGCTCACTCCTCTCGCCCTCTTGTAGAAACGACTTGTCTTTGTTCTTCAACGAGGAAGAAAGTCGAGAGAAATCCGACTATACCTCGAATTGATCATGATGTTTTACGCTTATGTTTAGTAGAAACAACAACTATAATCTCGAAAAAAACATGGTTTGCTCTCGTGTGTGGTCTAAAGGGTCACACTAACACTAGATCTTGGCATGTTATTGGCTTTCCAAAATCCCATCCTAAACACAAACCCTTTCGGAATTTCAAGCCACAAAATAAACGACGACACACCAAAATGGACCCAAAAACAAGACCATCTTATCCTCCCAAATTAGCAACCTACAACAGACTATTCCTTCTCCTTCTTCTCATGGCAACATCACCTTCTCACCTCAACAATTTGAACAACTTATGAAACTGTTTACCCACCTCCTCAAATGCTTCGCTATGGACCGTCTACAAAGATGGTGACACTGATGAGGAACCGGAGAATTTCTCAGGCATGGTGTCATGTCATAATGCTACCAGTATAATTGGTGAATGGATACTGGACTCTGGTGCCTCAGACCATATGACTGCTCATTTTTCTCACCTCACTCAACCCTCACATGCTCCTAGCAACTTTAACATCACTCTTCCCACTGGTGCCACCAGTACAATCTCTCATGTTGGAACAGTCCATCTTCCTAATAATCTTACTCTCAATCAAGTCTTGTTTGTCCCTCATTTTCAACATAATCTCCTGTCAATTCATAAACTCATCAGAGATAATCATTGTGATGTTATTTTCAGCAAGGATCAATGTATGATCCTAGACACAGTCACCAAAACCATCAAGGCTGTAGGCAAACAAAAACATGGCCTATATTACCTCACCCTTTCTCCTACAGTTGACACCACCTCTCTTTCTTGCTCTCACATACCAGCTTGTCTCACAGCTCACAAATCTTCTACAACCCCCCTGTCCTTTGCTCTCTGGCACCATAGGCTTGGTCATGCCTCCCTTGGTAAACTTCAATACATTGAGTGTGTCAAACCCTTCATAAATGACAGAACACAAGTATGTATCACATGCCCTATGGCTAAATTTACCAAGCTCCCATATACTCTGAGCTCTTCTCATGCTGCCACTCCTTTTGATCTTATCCATATGGATATATGGGGCCCCTACAGGGTGTGCACAAGGCAAAAGTATCGGTTCTTTCTCACCATTGTAGATGATTGTACTAGAACTACATGGGTGTACCTCCTTCAATACAAGTCTGACTCTTTGCGAGACATTGGAAACATTTTACAACTATGCTCTCACTCACTTTGGTTGCAAAAATCAAACACATCGAATACGATAATGCCTTAGAATTTCATGATTCTTCTTGTACTCAGTTTTTCTCATCCAAAGGCATCCTCCATCAGACCTCATGTGTTGATAGACCCCAGCAAAATGCTAGGGTGGAAAGGAAACACAGGCATATCCTGGAAATTGCAAGATCTCTAAGGTTTCAATCAGGCTTGCCCCTCTCTTTTTGGGGAGATTGTGTGATGACAACAGTGCATCTCATCAATCGTCTACCTACTCCTGTGCTAGGTAACAAAACTCCATATGAACTTCTATTTAAGCATAAACCTACCTATGACCATCTAAGGGTGTTTGGATGTCTTGCCTTTGCCTATAACCCCACCACCACAACTGACAAATTTGCACCAAGGGGAGTACCTTGTGTCTTCCTTGGTTACCCTGCCAGCCAAAAAGGCTATAAACTTCTCAATTTAACCACCCATCAAACCTTTACATCTAGGGATGTTCAGTTTCATGAGACTATATTTCCATACCAACTTCAATCCTTGGAAAAATACATGCATCCTGTTCCTGTTTCAATGCCTAACACCAGCCTAACCATTGCTCTATGCCCTGATATTGACCTTTATCCCTCACAAAACAACTCTCCTAACACTACTCCACCTTCTTCTCCTACCTATGAGCCTCACCCCTCCCCTGCAGCTCCACCACCACCACCAAGAAGAAGCACCAGACCAACCACTCAACCTACATGGATGGATGATTATGTTACTCACCTTCCTACAACATCTCAACCTATAGCCAACCTTGCCTTACAACCTGTCAACCATCAATTTCAATGCTTTGTTGCCACTCTCACTACTACTCCTGACCCCATTTTCTTTAAACATGCAGCTACTTCCCCTCACTGGGTCACAGCTATGAACAAGGAGTTAGCAGCCTTGGAAGACAATGACACATGGGATCTCACTCTCCTACCTTATGGGAAAAAGGCCATAGGTTGCAAATGGCTTTATAAAACTAAGTTTCATGCTGATGGAAGTGTGGATAGACACAAAGCCATGCTCGTCATACTTGGTTGTAAACAGCAAATGGGCGTGGACTATGGAGAAACCTTTGCTCCAAAGTAGCAAAGATGACAACTGTTCGAGCCACCCTTGTCGTTGTTGCTCTAAATCAATGGCATACCATCCAAATGGATGTCACCAATGCCTTCCTCCATGGTGATTTGGAGGAAGATGTCTACATGTCTCTCCCTCAAGGTTATACTCACAAGGGTAGCAGAATCACAGTTCACAATTCTACTCTTACCTCATCACCTCCTCCCTCTCACAATCTGGTGTGCAAACTTAAAAAATCCCTCTATGGCTTGAAACAAGCCCCTAGACAATGGTTCTCTAAACTATCTACCACTCTTCTTTCTTTTGGCTTCCTTCAATCCAAAGCAGATTACAGTCTCTTCACTCACTCCTCTCACAACCATATCACTCTCATCCTGGTATATGTTGATGATTTACTTATTTGTGGCAACAATATCTCTCATATCACTCACCTTAAACATCTTCTGTCAAACACATTCCACATGAAGGATCTTGGCCCATTGAGATATTTCTTAGGCTTAGAAATAGACTCATCTCCAAAAGGCTTATTTGTCTCTCAAAAAAAATACACTCTTGACCTTCTAAAAGAATATGGCATGGTGAATGTGAAACCTCTCAAACTACCCATGGAATCTAACCTCAAGCTCTCTCCTAACAAAGGAGACCCTCTCCCTAATCCTACCTCTTACCAACATCTTCTTGGCAAACTCATATACTTAACTGTGACCAGGCCTGATATAGCCTTTACAGTCCAAATTCTGAGCCAATTCATGCACTCTCCCACCTCTACTCACTTACAGGCTGCTAAAAAACTATTGAGATACCTTGCTGGTACTCCTTCTCAAGGCATACTGTTAGCTTCTTCATCTGCTGCACAGTTGACAGCATACTGTGACAGTGATTGGGCCTCCTGTCCATATACTAGAAGGTCCACCACAGGTTACTGTATCCTTCTGGGTCAGTCACCTATCTCTTGGAAAACAAAAAAGCAAACAGTTGTGGCTAGATCCTCAGCTGAGGCTGAGTACAGGGCTATGGCCTTAACAGTTTGTGAAGTCACTTGGCTCAGCTCTCTCTTAAAGGATATGGGGATCAAGAATTTGGCTCCTACAATCCTTAAATGTGATAATCAAGCTGCCATTGCTATTGCTGCAAATCCAGTACTGCATGAGAAGACAAAACATGTGGAGGTTGATTGCCACTATGTTAGGGACATGGTGAAATCAGGAGCTGTCAAAACACAACATGTCTCATCCAAGTCTCAACTAGCAGATATACTCACTAAGATCTTATCTGTCCCTCAGCACAATGAACTCATTCACAAGCTGGGAGTTCAGGACAACCCTTCCCTCACAGCTTGAAGGGGAGTATTAAGAAATATCTGTCAAAATTTCTTGTACTCAGTTAGTTACTCTCAATGATTAGCTAAAATATCTTTTTTGTCCTATGTGCTAGAATATTCCTTGTACTGTACTGCCTTTTATGGCCGTTATATTTTGCTGAGTCATGCTAGGATTTATTTCTTGTACTTCCTATATATAGTACTGTAATACCTCAGGTTCAGTACACTGAATGAAAGGCTGTAGTGCAGCTGCAAACTTCTCTCCATTTCTCTCTCTTTTATCTCTCTTTCTCTCCATTCAAATTCTATTGAATCTTATGCATTGATCCTGATATACTTATCATGCTGGTAAACTCCCAAAATAGTAACGTAGTCAGTATTTCCATCTTCCCAAGTGAGGGGATCTTGTTAGTGAATAGTGCGAACATTAGATCTATCCAAGATTAGAACTGGTTATATGCAGGGTAGTCCAATGGACGTAAAGATATACTCAAAGTTATAAGGGTTTTTTATTAGCCGCGACCTTTAATGGATAGGGTCGACCCTGTGCGTGATGCATCATGCATTATGCAAGCTTTCTCTTGCAACAAGTGAAATTTCATTTCAATGTGAACTGAGGGAAAGTGAGAACGTAGCAAGGAACAATATAATTAGGATCAGGATACTAATTCTTTTCCAGTTGGAACCTTCCTGAAATTGAAACTACATTTGGGTAATTTTTCTTATTGTCATCCAGAGTCTAGACAAGTCCTAGACATAATGTACACAGAAAAAGACTGCATAGTGCGGATTTCCTTTATGATTACTGACTTAAGGTTATAAAATGGGATGAGTAAAATACAGTTATTTTAGCTAATATTTGGGTGTTACCCACCTGATTCATAAGCGAGCTTGGTCAAGATACCGAACCAGATAACCCAGATCAAGCTTGCCCCATAGATAGGAAGCTCGTTCCCTGTTCGCACGCAAAGAAAACAAAAAAGAAAAGAAAATGCACACTCCCTACGCAGGCATTATCCTGTTCAGGTTCAAAGGGACTTTCTCAGCCTGTCTTGCCAGCATTTTCCCGGCTGTCAAAACAGTCAAGATGCTGTAGCAGAGACAGACACCCCTGGTGCCTTTCTTATGTTAATACTTAATAAATGTAAAAAGTAGATAAGCTTAAATATAGATTAAAGTTGATCAAACCAATGGGAAGAAGTTCCATTGATGCCATTGTTACAAACAAGCATATGAAAAGCTAGTCTATTCTTTATTAATACAACCACCTTGAACTTACCACCTCAGGGCAAAAGTCCTTGAATATTAATCTGCATCCACTGAGGCTTCAAGGAAGGGCTAAGAGCAGCTATGCCACTGCCTCGAGTTCAAGCAATGATTTTATCTGCAAAAATATGATCAAAAGATTCAGAATTTTGGATTGATATAATTTTAATCAAAAGCTATGCCACAAGCTATGTTGCTTGTACTCTTTATTTTACTTAAAGTACCCATATCTAATCCCTGACACTTCATTTTGGAACAAAATCATGGAAAATTTTCAGAAAAAAGTCGAGTCGGACACTTGGACACATACCCGAGTCCAAGTAACATAGTTTAGAAGTATACTATGATTCATGGGCATGTACTTAGGTTGCCTTTTGAACCTTAGTGACGTTTATTATAAAAACTTATTAGAACTTATTGAGAATTATTAGAATTTATTGGCACTTATATTTCCCCATACTTAAAACTCTTTTAAGGAGAAGAGAAGGCACCATTACGCAGTTGTACATTGCGAATGTGACTCATATTTTACCTCTTTAAAGATTCTATGTAACTCTGAGGCAAGTAGATTTCTCCCCCAGCTTCACCATGTTGTTCTCCACTGATAGTTTTCTTAGCAGCCAGAAACTGAGCGCTCATAGCCTCCATCCCTTGTTGTACAGCTTCCTCGGCATTACCATAACCATGCTCTTCAGCATACTTGCGGACGTCCTCAGTTATCTTCATAGAGCAAAATTTGGGACCACACATAGAGCAAAAATGTGCTACCTTGGCACCCTCTGATGGCAAAGTTTCATCATGGAAGGACATGGCGGTCATAGGGTCAAGTGAAAGGGCAAACTGATCCATCCATCGGAACTCAAACCTTGCTTTGCTCAATGCATCATCCCATGCTTGAGCTTGCGGGTGGCATTTGGCGAGATCAGCAGCATGAGCAGCAATTTTGTAAGCTATTACCCCAGCTTTCACGTCATCCCTATTAGGCAGACCAAGATGTTCTTTTGGTGTGACATAGCATAAAAGTGCAGTTCCAAGGGCTCCAATATTGGCAGCACCAATAGCTGAGGTGATATGATCATAACCAGGTGCTATATCAGTTGTTAATGGTCCAAGTGTGTAAAAAGGAGCTTCATTACACCACTCCAACTGTTTTTGCATGTTTTCAGGAATCTTGTGCATTGGAATGTGTCCAGGCCCTTCATTCATCACCTGAACTCAGAAAGTAAAATCAATACTTAATACGTAAAATGACAATCAAAACAGAAGTCATCAACTTGACAATTAAACATAGATCATAGTAACGGTATGCTCTTCTTCATAGGGTTGTACCTGCACATCCTTTTCCCAGGCTCGTCGTGTAAGTTCTCCTTGAGTCAAAAGCTCCGCAAACTGGGCTGTGTCGTTTGCATCATAGATTGACCCAGGCCTCAGGCCGTCCCCAATTGATAGTGCTATATCATATTGGTTGCAGATATCGAGAATATCATCCCAGTGCTCATAAGCAAAATTCTCCTTGTGGTAGGTTAAACACCACTTTGCATGAATGGATCCTCCACGTGATACAATCCCGGTCATGCGCTTGGCCGTTAGAGGGATGTACCTCAGGAGAACTCCTGCATGGATGGTGAAGTAATCAACACCTTGCTCTGCCTGTTCGATCAAGGTATCCCTGAAAACCTCCCAGTTGAGATCCTCTGCAATGCCATTAACCTTTTCAAGTGCTTGATAGATAGGGACTGTACCAACTGGTACAGCAGAGTTACGTAGGATCCATTCACGGGTCTCATGTATATGTCGACCTGTTGACAGATCCATGATTGTGTCTCCACCCCACATTGTTGCCCACTGAAGTTTGTGGACTTCCTCTTCAATGGAACTAACAACAGCAGAATTTCCTATGTTTGCATTAACTTTGACCAGAAAGTTTCTTCCAACTATCATAGGCTCCAACTCTAAATGCTTCTTGTTAGAAGGGATAATTGCACGTCCACGAGCAACCTCTGACCTCACAAATTCAGGATCAAGGTTCTCGCGAGCAGCACAATACAACATCTCTTCAGTTATGATTCCTTGCTTAGCATAAAACATCTGGGAGTACCGCGGATACCCCAACTTCTCCCTCCTGTCAATCCAATCCTGGCGCAATTTAGGGAGTCCTGTTTTACAATGGTATATATAACCAAGAAAGTTAGATGCAAGTTGAAATCTGGTCTTAATTCAAACTAAGCTGCTGAGATAAGGCTCAAAAAACAAAAACAACAGCCTCCCTCTAAGAGGAGCTTCTGCAAGACAGCAAGAGATGGGATCAAACAGCTCTACAATTACTTGTATAAAGCAGAAAATTACCCCCAAGGATATGAATTCTGTAGGGGAAAAAAAAAACAAAAAAGGGAACAAGGGTTTCTAAGCTCATTGAGGATATATCAAGGCAATAGGGAAAATGACAATTAGAATCAAATTGAGTTAAATCATGCCACAGGCCCACAAGTAATAGGAATAGAAAGAACTGAGTCGACAAGTATATACATGCTAACAAAGGGAATGGATTGTGCTAATCTCAATACAGAACAGATAGATTTTCAAGGTCAAACCACAAAAGAGGATAGCCTATAACCTACAATCTTTCGGAAACAGATATGTTGGGAAAAAGGAAAGGAAATGGGTTTCATACCAATCTGTGGACTAATATTCTGTGGGCCACTGGTGTCATATGTATCAAAATGGGGTTCATCCCCAGATAGATGGATACGCCGAAAGGGAACCTTGAGCACATGACCTGATTCCTCGTGAATTGCTTCCCTGTATGCGTATCATACACATTAAACCATTAGAAATTGAACACAAGGGTAAATATGCAAGCAAACAAATAAAACATGTAGAGGTCCTATATAAAAAGCAGTCAGAAACTATAAGAAATGTTATTGCTACTATATAGAACTAATAAGAGTATAATATGCAAACAAGATCATGTAAATGAGGAAATACTATGTAATATGCAAGTAAATGAGTTATAAAAAACTTATTTTAATGAAAAGAATAGAACTATGTCATATTGATATGATTATATAAGAAACTGGAACTCTGAAGTTCGAGCATGACTACAAGCACCTGTATTCTTTTGTGCTCTTTGGGAAACATTGTTCAAAGGATGGGAGAGGAAGAAAGTCAGGGGCAGAAGGATCAACTGTATGCTTCTTTTCTTTAGTTTTATTAGCGTTTTTGGTTGGTGGATCAAAGGTCAAAGTGGCCTGAGGGCCTGAACTGAAGGCGTTAGGATGAACTTCTCTGCTGTAAACACCTGCAGAATTTCCCAGCATATCAAATCTAGGCAAGAAAGAACTCCTTGGCAGCATGGATTGAGCAGAATAGTTGTCATTCTTGCACCACACTGTCGTCAAAGCAGCTTGAAGTGATGCCATATCTGACAATCATGAAAATATGCATCAAAACAGTGTAATTTGAATAAAGGAAGACAGAATTATATGAAGATTGAAAAAGGCTATTCGGAGAACCCGTTCTCCAATAAACAGAGAGGAGGAATTGATGTGGGACCCACACCAGGTGGATATCCAAAATCCCCCCTCCTCACATGTTGGTGGTGAACCATTCTCCAAATAGTCTGACTCAAACTATACGGCTTATTTCGACAGCTAATGGCAGTCACTTTTGAGGCCAAACAGAACATTAAACAATATACATAATTCAAAGTATACAATTGTCATTCAAAACCCAAGTGTAATTTCACACCCTCTTGCATATCTACACCCAGATTTTACATTTTAGGCTGAATATCCTGATCAAAGTAGGCACCTTATAAAGTCAAATCACAAACCATCAGTAGTCCAGTACTATCCATGATAATGTGACAATATCTGAACATCCCAAAATATGATATACAGCTAATTTTCTCGACTGAGGCTAATATTTCTCGACTGAAGGAATCAGATAATGCAACTTGGAAGAATAAGCCCAAGTAACAACACTTGATAATTTTAGGCTAAAGCAACTTGATTAATATATAGTTCAAAATATCATCTCCATTCCCACTAATTCAATCTTTAAGGGCCTCTAAGTATGACAGTTAGCATTACACAGCAATTTACATTTCAAGCCTTTCTTAATCTACCCACCATTCAATAAACCCTTTTCCTTCATTTCTCATTTCCTTTGCTTATAGAGGTATACAATTTTTATCATACATCCGAGTGAACCATGAGAATGGTACAATTGCAGAAATAGGGCCTAGCCATTTTCGAGCTTCATTAGCACATATAAGGCCTGAAGCCCGGAAATGACTCAAACCTAATAGTTGCAGAAATATGCACTTCACTCTAAATTTACAATCAAAATTATAATTCAATGTCTCAAAAAACATAACATGATTATTATTGTAAGAAATCTCAAACTTATTAGTATGCATGCTCTAAATTTACAATCAAAATTATAATTCAAAGTCTCAAAACACATAACATGATGATTATCGTAAGAAATCTCAAAATTATCAGTATGCATGTAATCATCAATGAATCATATAATTATACAAACACAATATCAATATAATTGATTCAGGCAACAAAGTTATAGAAACATAGATTCAGAAGATGAAAAGAGTAAGATTAACTGACCCAAAAGATGAGGAGAGAGAGAGAGAGAGAGAGAGAGAAGGTCACTTTTAGAAGAAGATTGTCGAATCTGTAGGATCACGAGGCTTTCATTTTTATTAGTATTTTATATAAAAGTGACAAAAATAATTAAAGAAGTATGAAATTCCAAGAAAGAAGAAAAAAGGAAATAAAATATCTGAGCTGACAAGAAAGGTAGAAAAAAAGCTAAAAAAAACTAACTTTAGATATTTATTTATGTTGCACTTCAACAAGTCACAAACAAGAGGTGCTCCATAATAAGTCATTTTGAAAATGTTGTTTTCCAACTTAGGGTCTGTTCTCCCCAACTTATTTTCAGTTCAGTTCAATTCCTAAATTTATTCATTACTATTAGTTATAATATAATTCGGTTCGATTCGATTGCTTTTACGCCGAAGAGTATAGCCTAATCATGAAATATTGTCACCAATAAGGGGTGTAAGTGGATTGGGTTGGATTGGACTTTGCAAAATCCAAATCCAAATTCAAAGTTTTTTGGACTCGAGAAATTGAGTCAAGTCCGATCCAAATATTTTTGAGTCCAATCCAATCCAGATCTCGATAATTTTTTCTTGATCCGAATCCAAGTCAAATCCGATTATTATATTTTTTTTCCCCGATTTAGTTTCAATGATTCACAACGTTTTCTCATAATTGAATTTGAAAAATTAAGCTCATTATATCCATTCCATTAAATAAGTCACGTACATCTTTTATATTATATATATAAATATTAAATATATATACATTATATATATAAATATTAAATATATATTATATATAAAATATTTTTGACTGGACGGACTTATTGGACTCCAAAGTGAGTCCAAATCCAAATCCGAAAATATTTGGACTCGAAAATTTGAGTCCGAGTCCAGTCCAAAAAAATTCGATCCAGTCCGGTCCGACAAGTTTGGGTGGGACCTGACTGACGGGACTCCTGACTTTTCGCAGTCCACTTACACCCCTAGTCACCAATGTCTTTTAAATTGATTCATGAACTATTATAATTCAACCTGAGGCGAAGTTAGGATTCTAACATAAAAAGAGGCCAAATAACTACTAGGAGAATCGGATAACTAGTATTAGACTTTAAAAAATGTAGCAAAACGGCTAATTCCACATTAATATATTAAAACACCTAAGGGAGAATAAGGGGGGCCAAGGCCTCCCTTGGTCCCTTCTTTGCTTCCCCCATGAATTCAACTCATATAAAAACTCATTTAAACAAAAAATCTCTTTCAAAATTGTACTACCTCCGTCCCACAAAGATCTGAACACTTCTTGGGACACGTAGTTTAAAGTGATAAGTTGTAGTGTGGTTATCAAATGTTATTTTATTTAAAAAGTAGATGTGATAGGAGTTGGTGGGGTATTTTTTATTAGAGGAGAGAGAAAGTTGGGTAACTTTTTATTGATAAAAGGTAGAGTGTGGGCCAAAGATGTGTAAAAGAAATAATATATTAATAGTGGGACCATGCCAAAAATGGAAGTGTTCAAACTAATTTAGGACAAACATAAAAGGAAAGTGTTCAAACTATTCTGGGACGGAGGGAGTATTATATAGTCTGATAGTATAGCATTTCATTTTTCTCAAAAATAAAAAATTGTTACTCTCGTTACTTCTATAGAATAACCAATTATCTTATAATAGCCTTATTTGTTATCATCTTTTTTAACCCTTAAAATACTCCCTTGTTTTTCGGTTTGGGTAGACCAGGTTCACAATGATTTATTGTGAACTCAAACTGACTATATCATATAAAAATTGACTATGTCCGTACAAAAATTGACTATACAAAAGGTGCTTATATCATACAAAAATTGACTATGTTCGTACAAAAATTGACTATACAAAAGGTGCTTATATCATTTAAAAATTGACTATACAAAAGGTGACTATATCAAATAAAAACTGACTATATTAAAAAAATATGATTATATTATTATACGATACCTATTACACAGTAAGTTATTGTGCACCTAATCTATTCAAGCTTTTATAATAATAAAGAGCATCCCTTGAATCTTGATGATAATTAGTATTTAGGTATACACAAACAAAAAAAAATACATTTAAATATGAAAAATCCACTATGACAGTTTTTTTTTCCTCTCTCTCACAATTCTGATTATCCTTATTAAAGCAGTTCATGAATATCTTATGTGACATCAGACAACATTTTCAGATAAGTTGATAATCTATTGGAGCAAAAGAGTGCATGACAAAAAGGTGCACTATACATATGATACGTGTAGAGTTGTGAACTGTGGACTGTGGTGCAAAAAATTTAGTTACACTAGTGCCTTGTAATGTGACATATTAGATTTATTATTGAGCAAACATATTATACTTTATAAAGTTTTAATCATAGTGCTATCAGGAATATACCAAATATGCTATCAACAAAATTGCTAGTGACAATATTGTTTGCCTTTTTTGTTTGACAAGCAAAATATGGACAATATGCTTTTCTTGGTAATTGATTGCTTTATCCTCCACTTGATCAAAGTCCTAATAAACCTCATTGGGTGGACAATGCATTATTTTTCTTTTTCTTTTTCTTTTTCTCTTTCCCCTGAATTTATAGGAAGTTGAATATCAGATATTTCAAAAGCCTTTTTGTTTTACAAAGTCTAAAGCAAATCATGAACGAGTAGTAAAAGCAACTAAGGTAATACATCAGTTAGTATTTCAAGTATTTTTAACAAGGTTTTTTGGACATGTAATGCCTCGTTACAATGTCAATACTATAAATTAGTTATACTTCCTCCGTTCCAAATTAAACGCAACAATTCTCATGGCACGGACTCCTAGTTGAAATTTCTTAAGGGGTGATTAGAAAAAGGGAGGGTAAGTGTTTAGTTTAATTAAGCTCCACCAACTACAAACCCACCACCTAATACAACCACCACCTACTCCACCAAGGCACCACCACCACCGAGGCACCGCCACCACCACCACCACCGAGGCACTGCAACCACCACCACCACCAAGACACGCCACCACCACCACCAAGGCACTTGCAACACCACCGAAACGCCACCACAATCAAAACACTACCAACACCACTTGAAATCCACCACCAATTTCACCACTAACACCACCGAAATCCTCCACCAAACCCCAATTTCACCACTAACACCACCGAAATCTATCAAAAAAAACCCTAAAAACACCACCACAAGGCGCAAACTACAACCTTAACCACCGAAATTCCAAACCCCAAATCAACCAAAAAAAGAAGAGAAGAGAGGGAGATGAAGATGTGATGGTGAAGAGAGTTAAAGAGTGTCCCCAAACCACCATCAATCGAGAAGAGAGAGAATCGCGGAGAGAGAACGAAAGAAGATGGAGTTGAGAGACCGTTGTCGCGCCGGTAGAGGAGAGCGAAGGTGACGGAGGATGGAGGATGTCGGTGGTCTTGGGTTGGTGGGGGGAGGAGATCGGCGCGAAATCGCGACCGATTGTTGTGGGTGTTGGTGGAAATCGTGCCTAGTGGGTTGAATTTGTGGAGTGGTGGGTTGATTTCTGGGAGTGGTGAGGAGAGAGAAGATGGTTGTGATGGCGGTGATGGTGTTCGAAATCGCGGAGGCCGGAGATAGGAGCATGGTGGCGGTATGAAGATGCTTGGTGGTGGTGGTGGTGGTGGTGGGTGATGGTGACGGTATGATGATGGAAGTTGGTGGTGGTGGATGATGGTGGATATAGGTGTTGGGTGATGAAGATGGAAGTTGGTAGTGGATGAAGGACTGAAGGTGATGAACTGATGATGATGGTGGTCAAGGTGGGTGTTGGAGAGAGAGGGGGGGTGAAGTTTTGGTAGATTAATGTTGGTTAGGTTAGTAATTAAATTATTTGGATTGTATAATATGTGTTTTAATTTTTAAGTAAGGGTATTTTTGTAATATCACATTCAAAATTCATACTAAAATAGGAAAGTATGAGTTTGTTGCATTTAATTTGAAACTGCCAAAAACGGAAACTGTTGCGTTTAATTTGGAACGGAGGAAGTATGATATTTCCTCTATTTTAAAATAGTAGTCAACCACTCTATCGTACACAAGAGTACTATATAAACTTAAGTGAAGTTTAGTGCATTAGCTTTTGAACTTCTCATATGAGTTTTAATGCTACTCTTTGATTAAGAAAGACTAATTTATGATGGAGACCTAAAAATTTTACAATAAAAAAAGTTATTTCAACTCGATTCTTTAAAAGTGATTTCGACATAAAATTTTCACAATAAGGAAAATTATTTCGACTCTATTCTTTAAGAGCGATCTAATTAATGTGACATATATTCACATTATTAACATACAAACAATATAAAAAATTTGTTTTTTCCCTTCTCACCTTTTAGATTGTGAGATAAGAGAGGCAAAAGAAAATGAGAGAAAATGACAACCAAAAAGGAAGCACAACTAGGATGGCAATGAGGCGTGGCTAAAGGGTGATAAGAACTGGCTACTTGGCTAGTAGTTCAGGACATGGCCTTTAGGTCCACTTGTTGCTGGACTACAACCATGTACATCACCAACCACATGTGATGCTGACATAGAATTTTCCATCCCTAATCCAAAAATATCAGCCTCCCAACATATCCTACACCACCCATTACAATTTTCTTGCACTTCTTCAATAATCCTCTTTTTCGTGAAAAAATGGTAATATATAAAATAAATACTCTCTCCGTTCTGAAATAAATGAAACTCTTCTCTTCTTTATGTGAGAGCTTTTTGAGATAAACATTTCATTTATTTCGAAACGGAAGAAGTATATGAAATAAACAAGGACATAAAAAAATAAAAAAATAAAAAAATTCGTACTTTCTCAATAGTCCTCCTTTATGTTTGTTTCATGAGAGGAAAAAAAAAAGTTAGATATAAATAAAGCATTAGATAATAAATAGGGGGATATAAAACAAAATTGTAGGAGTGAATGTTCATATTGTGAGAAAGAAAAAATTTGGTACTGTACAAAATTTTATATACTTCCTCCGTAATAAAATAGATGTTACACTTTGAAAATTGCACTATTCACCTACTACATTTGACCATGCATTCTTTAATTTTAGATAAAATCAACCGTTACTACATGATATGTTGTTGCTTTTATAATATTAACTTCTTATAATTTTTACTAATACACAATTAAAGTTATTAATGGTCAAAGCACTACATCGACAAGCGTAAAAGTCAAAGTGTGTAACATCTATTTTGTTACGGAGGAAGTATATACTTATATAGCGGAGGTGCAATTTCATATTAACAAATACTCAAATTGCAGAGTCAGTAACAGAGCAAAAGTGAGTTGAACTTTGGAAATGGAGGGAGTACAAAGAAAGGGAGACACAGAAAACTAGGAAAGGATGAGAAACTGATTTATGATTGATATTAGTATATTACCACGGATGGGGCCAGGTATTTACACAAAAGCACAGGTTACAATCACTATATATTTTCATGAAATAATTGATTACATGTACAGAAGAATTTAGATATTATACAAAGCTGATCTTCTTGTGATTGAGATAGCAGCACTGTGACACAGGAGATATTAACTCGTCCATGTTCATCAAGCTATTGTCGGTGCTCCAGAGCTTCCATTTTCATCCCTTTACTTATGTCTACAGTGGTAAGTGTTGCTGTCAGTTTATAACGATTAAGCTGAAATATGCACTTCCCTTATATAGGGGTGAGGGTGTATACTGGAGCGAAATGGCGAATGAAGTCCTGACTAGACACTTCTCTTAAGCTGTTGGATACCAAATAACATGCAGCCTATAGTTCTGTCATTCAGGAACTCGTTGTAATTGGAGAAAAGCCTCTTGCTTGCCTTGAACAAAGACAGAGAGTTCAGCCGGTGCAACCACCGATTTCAACCACTTCTGTAGTTCCTCACCTTCCACCTTTTCTTTATCTACACAGGATACACACTGTTTTAGAAAGAAGAAGAAAAAGCTTGACAATGCAATGCGTGTACAGAATTACATGATGCTTCAGCTATATATTAGTACAAGATTAACACATATCAGATTCCAAACACTGGGAGGAGATTATCTATAAATATCTTAGGAAAAAAGTGATTAGCCCCGTAGCAAACTCAATTAATCAAGAATGTTTCACAAAAGAAAAACTATTGTTATGTAACGGTTAGATATCTAACGAGAGAGGGAAGTTCATGGCCCCACAACAAGTAAAGTTACTCAAATACCCTCTTTCTCTATCATTATACTACGTATATCTAACATTCTATCTGGTAGATAAGTAGTACAACTCTTCACGAAACCAACGGTAAGAATTTGGAAAATGTTAGGTGTTGAAATTTAATACTGCTAAACTTTTAGCAACTTTGAACTCAAGAGCAGCAGCAGTTCATGATGCCAGGTCTCGAGAATGGCCTAATAAGATGCTCCCAGGTGTAGGATATATTTGCAGATTCAAGGGATCTCTTAATAAATACTTCCCATTCAAGTAATTCACAGTATCATCCACAGTTCCAACTTCCAAGTTAACAGATAACAACAACTAAACCAATATGCGCAGAGCTCTGAGCCTCTGAATCAATATATCATGAAAACAAATATATCAAAGAGGATCAAATTAACATATATGCTGTATAAAGGAGGCAGCAAATTAATTAATTTTAATATAAACATTGAGAATTACTACCATCAGAACTTCATACCTTCTAAATGAGCACCCAGTCCTTCCAAAACATTAGGATTAGCACGTACAACACATAATGCCACGTCAAGTGCTGATTGCAGGAGAGCTTTTACCTCACTTTGAACTAGATCAACAAGGTGCCCCTGTATTAAATTCTAAGGTTAATGCAACAGCAATTAGATGAAGGGTTACACAACCTAAAGAACGAGAACGCTGAATGCAGTAAACCTGATCCTTTCCCCCACGGAGCAGCCCCAGAATCATCAATCCCACCGCTAGAGAGTGTTGCCAAAGATACTGGGCCAATGGTTTGGCTAAGGCCATACTCTGCAATTGCTTTGTATGCCATATCAGTTGCTCTCCTTATATCATCAAGTGCACCTGTTGAAACACGCCCTGCATAAGCGAATTCTTCTGCAGCACGTCCTCCAAGAAGTGTAACTAGTCGTCCACGCAACTCATCCACGAAAAGAAGGTATCTGTCTTCATTTGTGGGAGGGGGTGTAAGTAAAGCCCAATGCACCTCCAGACCTTGGCAATATACTCAACTTCTGCTTACAGAAATCCCAGAAAGCAAAGCAATGGTATCAAAAAAATTTCTTCTTTATCGTGAAGGTCCTTTATAAGGAACTGAGTATGATGTATGTATACAAGAGTCTGGTGTATGCAAGTTTATCACGATAGATACAACATCCTTTTGCAGTAAATGTAGAAAAATAGCAATCTAGAAGCTTGCATTTCAACAGCAAAACTCTAGCAAATAATAAGATATTCAAATCCACCATCTACATAGACATTCAGAAACTCAACCAGGACACCATCTGCTAAGGGTGTATGCCAGTTAATGTGCAAAGCAATACCTAAAGTTAGAGCAACCAGATAACAGGCCCAGTGGTAATTAGGGGAAAAGGTCCAAGTAATGCTTATCGTCCCTCTTGACATATTAAAGCAACGTAAAAGATGGGAAGATGTCTTACCTCAACTCGAGGTTGTCCTGAAAGAAGATTTGCAACAGCAGTTCCTACAACTGCATGCCCAGCTTCATGACGTGCAACAACAGCCTTCTCAATTCCTTGTAATTTGGCGGTTTTCTTCTCTATTCCCTGCAATAAAACATATTTTTACTTTTAAGCTACTTAAGAATTAAGCACACAACAAATTCCCACAACTGAACCATAAAATCTCTGCACATCAGATTGAAGAAAGCAGAAATTAGAAGGAACATGTTTACCTAAACCTATAAACTCATAGAGAAAGGCAAAAAGATCAAATAGGAGTACAAAGCAAAGACGACCATATTTGAAAAAAAAATTAACGAAATCAAAAAATTACACCCCAGACTTCCAACGTATGGAGAAAAATGGACACTCACAACAATTGAATACAATTGAATTAGGTCCTTGAGGAAACGTATATTTTTCAGTCATCAACGAAATATCCCTGATATGTTCAAGCCATTCTCACTCATATAAAACAGCATAAGGTTTACAAACTATTCTCTTTGCACAGTAAAGTACCCCCTCCAAAATTTGTCCCATATAACTATTGAAACTTTCTACTTTAAGAAGTGCCATTTCATGTTCCAAATTTCCTACCATCTGCCATACAATACCCCTTCACTTAATCTCAGTGCAAGTGCAACGTTATATAACCTTAAAAAAAATTAGTTACACCAAGTTTATTCCAATCAGAACAAAAATTTTAAGCACAGTATTTTGTCTCTCATTATTCATGCAAGAACATTATTTACGACAGATGGAGTAGAATGTTATTAGTAATTTCAAGCTAGGACAAGATGGTAATTGGTAATGACAGTTAAAACATAAATTCAGCCCGAGACCAATAATTATGCAAGCATTGAGGAAATCGATAATAAGTGTGCCCTTGCATTCTACAGAAAAGAAAAAGCAGCACCAGCAATAACTTCATCAAGAAAATAATACATTGCACATGTTAATATTAGTAGGCCTTTCTAAGAAAATATGAAACATATACACAAGCAAGCAGATATCTAAAGGAGCACAGGCTAGCAGGAAAGCAGACATACTGCTAATGATCGCTCCACTGCTTGAATAAAATCTATTTTCTCCACAACCACTTTGTTCTGTCTACCAGCCAAAAGAGCAGCTTCATTTACCAAATTAGCAAGATCTGCCCTGCAACATGTACCACACTGAAATGCATTAACGAAAGGATATGACTGAGATCAAAGAGGAAATCAGAGACAAGACATGTGAGTACCCTGTGAAACCCGTAGTCATACGAGCAACATCACTAAGATCAACATCATCCTCAAGAGGAAGTTCTTTTTCGAAACATGCACTTTTAGTATAGATTCCCTTCCGGTCTTATCTGGTGTTTCCACCTACAGGCGCAAGATAAGATATCAATAAACCTTTATGGTCAACAAACTTCAGGACACCAAAAAGAAATGACCAAAGCAAGAAGTGCTAAAAATTCAGACCATAACGACTCGATCAAATCTTCCAGGCCTACGGAGAGCAGGATCTAAGACATCAGCACGGTTCGTTGCTCCAAGAACGATCACAGCAGAATTGCTGTCAAAACCATCCATTTCCTGCAAGGCACGCACTCATTAACCAGATGATGACGCATTCAGAATTGCAGCAGCCAGAAAAAGAGTCGATAAAAAATTACAGTCAACAGCTGGTTTAGTGTCTGCTCTCGTTCATCATTGCTCACGATACGAAATTTTCCGTCACGACTTTTAGCAACTGCATCTATCTGGAAAGAACCACCGAATGGTCTCAACAGTTACACCTTAACAGTACCAAAAGATGATCATAAATTCCAAGTACTATTACACAATTTATGAAGTCAGTCTAACCTCATCAATAAATATGATTGATGGAGCTTCTTTCTTTGCTCGAGCAAAGAGATCTCGCACCCGTGATGCTCCCATACCAACATAGAGTTCAACAAATTCACTAGCAGAACAACTAATGAATGGAACTTCAGCTTCCCCAGCAACAGCCTTTGCCAAAAGTGTCTTGCCCGTCCCTGGAAGACCAACCTGCAGGACAAATTAAGCCTATTGTTTCCATCAACAAGATCAGACGGGGCATGATGAGCAATAGCAGTCTCATATTCTACACCTAGTACCACTAAGTGTTTCAAAGTCACATCAATCAGAATGAAAATAACACATTAAGAAAGAATGTCAATAAAGTATTCCAGGATCAAGATCCTATTGTGATATGAGATGCTAAACTACACAATTTCAGCAAACAAAGATATAAACATGATACTTCCTCCGTTTCTTAGTATTAGCAACATATTCCTTTTTGGGAAATTCACAATATTTGCAACATTTCTCTTTTTGACAGATCCTTGTACAAAGAAAGCTTTATCATATTATTTAAGCACATGGGTCATATATCACTCTCTCTCCTCCTCCTTGGTTCATGTGCCATTTACCAAAGTAGCAAGTATTAAGAAACGGAGGAAGTATAAGATAATGAGATCTAAAAGAATGACTCAACCAATAATTCAGGGCAGTAGTTTGATTCTAACACCTAACCTCCATTAATGGCACATAGATAAATGGTTTTCCAAGGAACTCACATTGATAACCTTAACAGCAAAGCGAATTAGTTTATTGGATCAAAGAAATATGTTTCCACAAGCCAATACCCAACTTCAAAGAATGGTGCTTCGAAAACCAATTCCTTGCACAATGTACCATGATCTCTCTAATAGCGGTCTAGTATGGCAGCCTTTCAAAAGAATGAAATCTTATCTTAGATATTAAAAGACACTCACCAGTAAAACACCACGAGGTGGACGTGCTCCAAGTCGTACATACCTATCGGGGTTCCTTAGGAATTCCTGACCATTGAACAGCAATATACCCATCATTTTCATATAAAAGCACATTGATTCCTTTCAGCCTATAGCCAAGAACCCAAGACACATACCACAATTTCTTCTAGTTCCTCCTTAGCCTCATCAACACCTGCTACATCAGCAAAAGTGATGGTTTCTCCTTGCTCAGATACTTTTGTACCACCAGAACTTCCAGATTTACGGTTTCTAAGCTGACCTGCTGCATGCTGTACATGTACGATCAAGTAAATACATACATTTCTTATGGAAAGACTTATGTCAAGTAGGACGGGAGAAGACAATAGCACACCTGCGAGAAGTTAACTGGAAAGCGCTGGAGCAGTGCAGCCAGAACAGCAACATAGAACAAAGTAATCTGCAAATGGAATTCATATCAGAAATTGAGGTATAAAGTTTCTTATAAAAAACCCATGCAAGAGCAATCATTTTACTCCAGACAACCTAACATACACATGTTGAAAATATAACAAAAAGGGCAGTGGAAGCTCATCTATCTTGCACAGAAATTCAAACGAGAAATCGACAATGTTGAGACAGAAATTGAGGAAACACAATATTTAAACAATCAGACACTAGGAAATGCAAAGGGTGAGATTAAAATCAACTATTCTGCCTAAAAATCTAAAGTTCTATGGTCAGTCATTGGTTTAGGCTTCTTGATAGAGATTATTACAAAATCAAAAATGTCATTTGAGACCAAAAGAATATAAGCAGGGAGAACTTGCAGGTCATCTTCAGAAAGGGCTTCCATGAGTATCATCGACTTTCCAAAGAGGGAAACTTGAGCTCCATTAATGGAGGCCTTTGCCAATTTGGTATTAAATAACGCTCCAGCCACTTTAAGGTATAAACCAACAACCAAAGAGCATATCTGATCTATTTTCTCTTCAGATTTTACTACATGTTGCGTGTGTGTTTCACTTCCTTTCTTCTAACGCTTTTTCCTTTATCGTCTCTCATGCTTATTTCTTCCTCCTTCCTCCTCTTTTCCTGCTTCCCGTCCCCCTTTCAATGGCTCTTCCCCTGCCTCACTCCGCCTCTGCACTGCATTTTTTGCGCCAATTGACGTAACCTCTTAAGGCAGAAATTTTAGTGAAAATTATTGACAAATCATTGCTACTTACTCTTGATCTAGCTCGTCAGTTTAATTTTTCGGGAAAGGAGGGGAAGGGTGTTGTGGCTTGTGGGTCAATGGGTGCCGGAATACTGCCAGCAACTAAAGATTTAGCATTTACAATCATTATCTCCAGCTAGATAAACGCAAGTTTAAAGCAGATCTGATGATTGGTGTCATGCGAATTATAGTTTTCAGACACTATTGTTTCTAAAATATTTGTGTTCCTGGAGAAAAGGCTGAAGGTGGCTGTTCTTTCAAACAAAAATTAGTTGAATAGTTCTTACAGGGTTAATTATCTATTCCATGAGGACTAATGCCTTTTATAGTTCTAGCAATGGTTGATTACTTATTCCTTTTTTGTACTAATCTAGTGATTCACCCGAGAATTTTGTTGCAACTATTAAGCTCATCATTATTACCCAAACAAAACGCAGCCTGAAAGAATGGAAAATAATAAACAAGAACACAAAATAAGCATATGACAACCTCCTACACCCTCCCCATCTCCCAAAAAAAGGGAGGAAAAGGGGGGCATATTAAGAAGATTTTGACTCTATATGAATTAAGGGCCTAAGGCTGCAACGTCGTGACAGTGTAGTCTATCAGGGAAAAGAGGGTCTAGGGAGCCCCTTGTAAAACCGACGTAAAAAATTCCAGCGGGATTATATATGCCCCACCTAGTGTTGTTTAACGGACAAGTGACTTCTGGTTACATCATTATAATCCCTTGGTCGAGAACATGGAGAGCAGATCAAAGGCTATCTACCAAGCCAATAGAGAAACAAACCGAGAAAAAAAAATGTCGTTCAGCAGAAAATCTGCTCTAGGTTGAAGCAGAGAAACAAAGGATGAACATTGAAAATTGTCTGCTCACACTGATTTCAAGAATTGAGGCGCTTCTTAACCAAATCCATAAGCTACTCAAGCCTTACTTCAAAGGTCTCTATTTCGGAGCATCATTTGCTTTATCTTATACATAAACATTTACCAACTCAATTCCTCATTTTTCATTGCCTCTCAATGAATGTGGCAACCTCGCTTACAAATAGTTCTCAAAAGGGAAAGCCTATTAGGTGCCCTTGGAAGCATATACTCCTAGGTGATATGACAAACATTCAAGGGGAAAATAAAGATCCTCCCATATGTCTCCTTGCATTGTTGCCACATCATCTCAAAGCACACACTCCTTGATCCACTTCAAAATTCGCCAAACATAGGGTACCATGAAACAACCACATAAAAAATTGCAACTTGGAAATAAAGGTCAAAATTTATTCATATCCACTTTGGCATTGAATCAAACATGTCTCATACCATAAACTTTGCAACTAACAACTAAAATTTCAAGCTCACCTAGATACTGCTAATAAGTGACATATGAGGTGGTGTTCGATATTTCGATGCAAATAATGATTCATATAGTTTTCAGCTCACACTTACAGAACTTGATAGCTAGCACATTATTCATTAATCATAATAATCAAACCAAATTCAACAACTTACCAAAGCCGAGTTTAGAAACCCGCCTGATCGCTTATCAGGGGAACCAAACTCAACATGATTGTCAAGCATTTTCTCATAAGGAGTCTTTATATCAACTGGCCTAGTTGTAGTATAAACAATCCTCTTCGTAGGCGCCACGCTCCTCAACAATGATTCCGAATCCTGCAAATTACTCTCACTGCCCCTCATTTCACCCTCCACAACACCACTCACCCCTTCATTCTTCAGCTTAAACATTATATGAACTCCATCAACCTCAACCTTCTGAACCTGATTACCATTTATCTTACTCAAGAACTCACTATAAGGAACACTAACAAACGTCGTCGGAGGCCTAGGTTCGGACCCCGGTAACGGAATGCCGGGCCTAAGAAGCCTCATAACAAACATCACAATCCCTAATTGCAAAAGCAATACCCCAATTTCTTGAGCTTGTATCAATGGCTGCCACCGCCATTTTCCCCCAGCACCTCTAAACCAACTCTTCCCCTCTTTCTCTCTCCTCGGTGAAGAAGATGACGATGAACTCGAATTCGAAGAACCACCTTTACTCACCTGTTTCGCGTCTTTCTTCTTCTCCGACGAAGAAGATGAAGAAGAACTAGGTGTAGAATCAGTATCTTGTTCGCAAGAACTATTTGCTCGAATTCTGGTATTGCTACTGCACTCTTTCTCTCTCCTCCACACGTAAGAAGAAGAATTGCAGAAATTACTAGAAATCGAAACCCTAATTTGTCGACAAGAATTGTTCAATAATCGAGAAGGTGTTGAAGAAGTTCTGATGAAATTGGAGAGAGAAACCCTAGAAGATGAAGGACAACAGAAATAGCTCAATCCATGGCAGAAATAATTAGGTTTATAATAAGGATTTGAGGTGTTAATTATTGGTCTATCTACAATTGCTGACATTTCGAATTACGAGATTAAACCCTAAAAATTTGGGGATTTGATGAAATCTTCAATATTTTGAGGAATCATATGAAAACTTGGAAGTTTTGCAGAAACAAAAAACTTTCTTCAATGGCTAAAGTTCAGTAGTTTTGGAAGGTAAGAATGTTTGAAGAAGTTTCTCTCTCATCTTGGAATAATGACCGTACGATTCGATTGTTTTTTGGGTTGGAAACGTGTTTAACCGTCGATTTGATTCTTTTATTTTTTCTGTTGTAAGTATTTTCTTTATTTTCTTTATAATCTTATCCACGTTAACTAAGCTTACTTTAATTTCATCCCATAATTTCTTCAACCTTTATTGGGATAGAAATTAAAATGTTGGAGAGACAAATTATAAGATGGGTTATTATATCAAAAAGTAGACCATATAGGTAGAAAAAGAGAAGAAATAGATGGGACATATGATATTACTGAAAATTGAAAAAGCAACACTGTGTAGATTAAAAAGAAACGGATGAAGAAAAAAGTATGTAAATTTAAAAGAAATAGAGGGTGTATAATGTATATGTTAATTAGTCCATTTTAGCCGGAAAATACTTTGAGTTCAAATATAATAATAACTTAATTATTAAAACCTCGTTTAGGGATTATCTAACATTTTTCAGTTTTTTGTTATAAAAAAGAATTAGAAATCGTATCATATTGGTCGTACAATAAACCTTAAAATTATTCATAATTATAGTAATTACTAAAAACGACAATAAAAAAAATCGGAAAATACATTTGTTGATATCTATTTTAGTGATTAAAATTTTCAAAAAAATAACTGAAAGCCAAACGATAATAAACATATAAATTTGAGCTCGTTTGGTTACATATAGGAATTGATATTGCGTAGGAATTTGAGTATTTTCCTTGAAGTTCCAATTATTAGGAAATGATAAAAGTTGTTTGGTTGATCATAGTAAGTTCTACTTACTAAGGTCCTCTTAGGTAACTTCCTCATTTTATCGCTAGTAGAACTTCTTAGAAAATACGAATTCCTATATTTTAATTAACTAAATAACTTGATTGTATCTTACTTCTTAGAAAGTTCTACTTTCAATCAATTTCTATGTCAACCATAGCAAACTCTAATAACTTAGTTTTTGATATTTTGATTATATCATTTGTTAATTGAGACAGTACTGAACTACATGTGGAAATGAATGGCCCCATTTCTATATTGGATGGTCATACAAAATTTGTCTAATATTGCCCACGTGTACCAAAACAAACATTTGAGGTTATAATTGCATATTGGTAATCATATTGGACCATATTTGTCTATTTGAGATTTACTGAGTTGTGTTGTGTCTCGATATGCTTCACTATATTCGGCCACGTAACTCAAAAAAATCAGTTGAATTGATTTGCAATGGTGGAAAACTCTTCATCAGTCAAGTGCTTTTGTTTTTCTTTTAAATCATCCCCTTAAAAAAATGTTAGTGATGATGCAACACACGCCTTCATCTTTTAATAGTGTTATTAATACTTATGTAATATTAGGTGTAAATGTTAATCATGTCTTAGCATGAGCCATCATAGTCTCTCATACTATCAATTTTTGTTCCATCGTAAAATCAAAATAAAAAGGCAAGTTAAGTAAATGCTTACTATATATTGACTAAAAATATTCGAAAATCTGATGCCCAATCCTTATCGATAGTTCGAACAATTCACATAATAATCAACTTTCACAATAATATTCTATAGGGGAACCCTCCCTCTCTTAAAGATTTAATGTGTGCAATTTCTTTCCATTCTGTGGCCTACAATTTAAAAAATAAAAGAGATAAGAATTCTAATTTTAAAAAATTTCTTAAAACATGAACATGATATGACCATCTTCATGCATCAAGGAATATATGTACACCAGAGGCGGAGCCAGCAGGGGGGACATGGGGACAGATGTCCCCCCACTTTGAAAAACTAATCTTGAGTAATTTGGTAAAGATGATGATTCGTGCTAGTTGCTACTGAAATTGATGAAAGAAGATCGATAAATTGACCTTAAAAACAATCGATTGCAAACAATTTCAGATTTCTTGAACCAAATTTGCCAAGAACAGCCGCAACGAACTCGCGAATTCAGACTGAATATTGAGATAATCGACCACAAATTCAGCAAGAAAAACTTCAAACAAACTTCAGTCAAACTTAGATTGAGTTAAAGAACGAATTCAAGACAAAAATTTCCAGAAATTCAACTGATGAATACAAACTGCAGATTCCCAACTTCAATTTTTCCAGAAAATTCGGATGCCTGGACAACTCTGCATGGAATCTAAAAGAATTAAACGAGAAAACGAGCAAGATTGAGTGAATCTGCTCTCATACCATGAAAGTGATGAAAGGAGGAGATGATTTTCATTTCATGTGGAGAGAGAAAGAGAGCTTTTGCCTTTTAGCTCTGTTACAAAAATGAAGGTATTCTTAGTTCACCAAATTAGAATTTGGTAAACATGATGATTCGTGCAACTAAAACTAGAAATAGTTGTTGTGGTGCCTTTTTTTTTTACTTTTATTGATAATTTTTTTGTTATTAGTACAAACTTTTTTATAAGGGAAATAGAATTTAGTACTGAGGAGGTCATGAGAGTATGACAACTAGTAGACCAATCTTGATCCTCTATTAGTATTTTTTTTTCATTTCTCTTTGATGGTAAGACTATAAATATTTTGGAATTTCGGATGTAAAACGTTAAGTATTAAACAATTCGTGTTGTAGTGTTTTTTTTCTAAAATTTTTATCTGAATGCCTGATGTTCGTACTTTGTCCCCCCACTTTGAGAATCCTGGCTCCGCCACTGATGTACACCATCATCTAAAATTGTTCTTCACCATCATAACCCCATCCTCCTTCCTTATTACAAGTTCATAAGCTAATGACAAGGGATATTTAGAATATAATGACATTTGATAAACCTTTGAATCATTTGAATAAGATATGATATGCTCTTCATTATAAATAAAAGCCTACAATTGATTTTTCAAGATGAAAATCTGCTATAATTTAGTCAAAGGTAAATAAAAGAGAATTTGTGTATAAACCCCTTAATTTTTTTTTTGAATGTTGTGTACAGTATACATCAACCTAGCAACTCTAACAAAATCTAATTATTATATATTTATATCAACTTAGAAACTACTAATATTTGGTGGGCCGTTAGATCTTGCAAGATTTAAATGATATAAGTTTATCTTGTCCATTCAAATGGTGCAGAAAAGAGACATCACATTCATATGGGCCATACGCCCATTCCCTGGGAATTTTATCTTAAAACTCCTCACCAGTTTCCTCATCTCCACTCCTTCAAGTCCTACCACCCCTTTAAATGAAAAAGTATCTTCACCCAATCTCTAAGATTGAACAAATGATTGAGGAAAGAAACCAATAAAATAGTAGGCAAATAATATATTACCCAAAAAATAACGATCCTTTAATTTTTGAAGTAGAACCTCCATTAAACATTTAAATTTGTTGTAGGTGGTCGAATTGCCACCTCCTAATTAGAGATAAAGGGTTCGAATTTTACTACATGCCAGAATTGAACTAAGAATACTACATGCACTATATTGGACTAAGAAACTGTGAGGGTTAAGGTCCGATTAAGTCACACTATCCAAAATAAAGGTAGAACCTCCATTACATACTAAAATGTTTCTATACAATATACTTGCTCTTTTAGTCTATCATCATACATGATACACTGACCTCACACAAGAATTGCTAGTTCTAATATTCGTGCAACATCTATAAATGGACTTTTGGTTTGACTAAGTGCTAACTGCTAAGGCAATGCTAATGGGATGCAAAGTTGCAAACACATACATGCAAGCATTTTAAAAGCAGAGAGAGGGGGGGAGAAAGAATTTGTGAAGCAAATAACATTTCAAGCAACTGGAATTTTAGGTTCTCCAAGATTCACAAAAGCCTGTGCTCGAGCAAGGCGTGCTGTTGCCGAATGCCATGATACAAGGTGGTTCATGAAAACATTTACATACTTCGCTTTATCATTCTGTTTGCAGGGAAGTATATATTAGTGTCATCACAAAACATAAGATGAACATCATTGAGCGACAACGAAGTAGGGTCTCTTACCTTATAATCCAAATAGTAAGCATGCTGCAAGATGAAAGAAATGGATTGAGTTAAAGACTTTGTTCCATTTGAAAAAACTACCTCCCTATGTCAGTATAATTCAATATGTTCGGAATTAATTGTCGCATTGTTCCAAATTCTCACAATTAAGTATGACACGATTTTGTAAATATTCCCCTTATTTGCTTTATTTTTATTCTATCCCTATTACTTAAATGGACTAAAGGGCATATTAGGAAAGGTGACAAGTTGACAACTTTTTCCAAACATCCTATAATAGTAAATGCGGCAAAAGAAAATGAAAGGAGATCAAGAGAATACTGAAAGTACCTCCCACAAATCCAGGCATATAATGGGCTGCAGAAGGAAAAAAAATTACGCAAGTTAAATTGAATCGGAAAATTACATTGAAAAATGTTTGAGTGAATGTCTTACGATATCATCCCAAACGATAGGAGTTACTGCATTCGAGGTCTTAACCACTGCAAGCTGCTTCTCCTTCCTCTTCACTACAAAAGCAAAGAAGAGTAAACATATCAGCACAACTAATAATTAAGGCATGTGAAATTCAACAATTTTAGGTCTTAAGTGAAAATTTGCAAAGGGGGATATAACTAAACCCAATAGAAATGAAGTAATTGAACATCAGAAGACTTACAAACCAGCCAAACCCAGCCAGAACCAAAGAGTGTCATGGCTGCCTCTATGAACTTCTCTTTAAAGTTTGCAAAAGAACCAAAATCCTTTTCAATCTGCTGAAGAAGACCAAGCGTTGGAGACTCCCCACCTCCAGGTTGCATGGATTCCCAAAAAAAGTCGTGATTCCAAACCTACAATATTACATCCATATGATGACTTCCACAGCTCAAAATCTCTGACTTAGCTTTAAGTTAATAGTTAACCCTAGATAGAAAGATGTACGATAAATCGATAAAATACAAATGAAAAAAAAAAACTGTAAGGATAAGCTACGCCTGGTACATAACTACCAAAACTGGTAATATTACACTTAAACCAGTAAATTGCTTGAGAAACCAACTGAAGTAAATGTTTCATTCAAGGTGAGAAGGGCTATTTTTCCTACACAACAAAATTATGGTCTAATGTATGTTTCAGTTGTTTTGGCCCGTAGAAAAGACAATTTCCCAATTTCAATGACTAACTAACGGTGGTGTTGCTTATCGTGGTTCGTGATAGAAAGATCACTGCAGATACTGCCAATAGAAGTCTTATTGAGAATTTTGTTTGTTATAAAAAAACGAATAGAGTTCAGTGCTTGTGTTAGAGCTAAAAAGTAAAGTACAGAATACATAGAGGTGCCACATCCCAAAAGAAGAAAGCTGCTGGAGTGACATTTCATAGCTCTAGCATTATTGAATCTAACCAGGAAGCTAACACGAAGTATAATTTACTGCAAATTCAGAACATTCCCAAACCAGAACATGCACCCTGAGGCAGACTTCACTTCACGAATTATGACGGAAAAGCAAGAAGATTGAAATCCTATAGTGTTTGTGCTAATTCTAAAAGTTGCAAGCTACCCCGTTTACTGGTTCCTAGGATCATTACAGAGAGTCTTACTAGCAACATTAGGGGTCATATCCTTCCTAAATGTCCTGCCCACTAGCGTGTGGTTGGCTCAGTGGTTGGCCAAGTAGCCTTCCACAATACTGGCTATAGCATCAGCTCTTCGCACCCCTCCACCAGCACCCCAGAAGCCCTACAGTACCGCCATCTGTATGTTTACTCTAAAGAACAAACAAAGAACTTTAGTACATCAATTTTCAGGCATCCCTCGGCACATCTTGCAAACATTAGAGCTATATACTCTCCGTCTCTCAATAAGTGCTACATATACTACTTCAGGGTGGCCCTTATTAACTGTTACAAGTTTTAGTAACTTTTCCTCTCTAATTCCCCCCCCAACCTACCCACCCACTTCTTTCTCTCTACATCTCAGTGCCATCCTATGTAACAATAATCCAGGGAAAGAGGTGGTACAATATAACAGATACTATATCAACCCTCTTGTTCTATTAAGGCCTCCTGATACCAAATTTCAACAGAACTAAATAATTTTAAAGTGAAAAGGGTATAGTAGAACTCAGGACAGGGAAAGTACATCCACGGGTAAGCAAGTAAACAGATACATGCTGCTGGCACAAGACGTCTAGGAGGACCATTATGATGTATATGTAATATTACATCCATAGGTCCAGGGACAATAATGAAGCCTTTACGCATAAACATTCACATGTAAACCACTAGCCTACTAATAGGTGAGACATGCTTCTGGTCCTCAAACCTCTTCATCCTAAATGAAATTATCGACTTAAGGCAGATTTCAAAAACTATCAGAGACATAAGCACCAGGTGCACCACGTTATATAGGCTCAGCTACTTGGAAACTAGATACTTCCTCCGTTCCATAATAAGTGAAACACTTACTATTTTAGAACGTTTCAAAATAAGTGAAACATACCTTAAATGGAAAAAAGAAAGTGACAAAATTACAATAGTACCCATCACAAACTTGTGTGGTTTGCTTTTCTCTCTCCTCCTTTTGATAATGTGAAGGGTATTTTATGACTTTTTGGCTTTTGAAAGTGATGTTTATTAAATCTTGTGCCCAATCCCTATGTTTCACTTATTATGGAACGGAGGAAGTATAAGATTTCATAGAGAAGCAATGGCTGTACTGCCTGTACAAATTTACAAAGCACTTTTGTTATATCAATATCCGAAACACACCTGTGCAGCATCATTGAATTCAGGTAAGGGGTTTCCATAATTGTATGTTACTTTCACAAGGTCATCCATAGTATAGCCATATAGTATGTCACTCCTACTCAAATGTTTATTCAAAGTTTCCAAGTAACCTCTATGATACTCTCCCCAATGCGACTCCAGTGTTTTTTGGCTCATATATGGTTCTAGAGCATCCTGCAATTTATGGACAAGAAGAACATGAGAGGAAGGAATTAAATAGATTTAAACACATAATGACTTCAGACATGATAGATAAAAGATAGTCGAAGGGGGAGAAGAAGAAGGGAAAAAAACTTTAGACCTTCTAAACAGATTACTCAACTAAGCGTGGGAGATGATGAGTAGATGAAAGGGAGCTGAAGAAAGGAATTCCAAGCATAAAAAAGAAACATCTGCAGAAGGAAGAAGAAAAATGTTCTTTTTATGTGACTATTCAGTGATTCATCTCAAACTTAATGTAAAATATTTTGTTTCCTTAGTTATAATGCCAATTTTACAAGTAACATCCTTTAAGATTCATTGACATATAAATAACTCAAAAGCCAATCATCAGAACTAGTATAGAACCGGTTAGGGAAAATTTTTAGTACAGATACGTGAACATTCTAATATAAAGTCACTAAAGCAAATTTAGCAATGAAGTTCACTTTGGATTGACTGGGAGTTGAATCCATGCGTTGCTAGCTTATTGATATTAGGACAAACTGGATGCGGAGTTCAAATATAGGAAGTAAATCTGACAAAGATAACTTACAAGGTTATAAGGAGGCTTTTTCAGCCCATAGTATGCAACAACTCCAGGCCTTCTTTTCAGTCCTTGATTTCTTCTTTTCTGCTGGAGGCAATTACAACATTTAAAATACGTAAATTCTCAAATACAACAGTATAAGAACACATTAGAACATATAATTCAAATATGGGTATAAGCTGAAAGCAAACAATTTTCTCCATATGATAGCCAACAGCCAAATTTTCATTTATAGTTAGGTTCCCATGAGAATAATATTTTCAAGAGAATTGTTGTAATCCTTTTTAACCAATATGTAATCCATTTTGGCTAACTTATAATCATTTTTCCTTGTGGGGCCAATCTCCCAAAATTATTACATTTTCAGGATAAAAGATTATCATGTTATATCTCAAAAAAAAAGATTATATTTTCACTAAAATGGATCATAATTCCACTGTTCTCACCTTCTCATATAAGAGTTGTTCTCAAATCCACTTTATAGCTTATCCTATATATATATGTACCAATTATTTCTTTTAATTTATTTATTTTTAGTTTCGAACTATTAGTCAAGGACCCAATTGTAACTTCGTCGTACGTATCTCTATTATAATTGAACCACCCCTTGTACTTAATTTTAGGGCTGGCAATCATGTCGGGTCAGGTCAAATTCAGGTCGACCTGTTTACATAAACGGGTCAGCACCCCCGAACCCGACCCGTTTACCTAAACAGGTCAGAAATTCCAACCCGAACCCGACCTGTTTATAAACGGGTTGACCTGAACCCGACTCATTTAACCTGATTTTTAAAAATTTCTTCCGAGGTTCAAGAATAGGTGGGCAAGTTCTCTATGGTGATAATTATGTAAGAAAAAAATATATAATTAATTGGGGGCATTCAGCTCCAATAACTTTAATCAATAATTTATTGAGTCCTTTTGTATAGTCTGCATGTCTCTTCTTCTATTTCTTTAGTACTTGAAGCTGCAACAATGACTTCCATTTTCAATTATATGAATTAGGCTAATATATGAGTTTCTTCTTCCCACTTTCTCTTTCTCACACTCTCTCTCTTCGTGAGTCTGGCTTTACAATTAATTTAAACAGGTTAGGCGGGTTATTTTCGGGTTGAAATTTTCAACCCGAACCTAACCTGTTTAGTTTTCAGGTCGACCCATTTAGTTAAACGGGTCGAAAACTTCAACCCGAACCCGCTTATTTCGGGTTAGGTTCAGGTCGGGTTCTCGTGTTGGGTCAACTTTTGCCAGCCCTACTTAATTTCGAGTTTTAAGCATCTCTTACAAGTACTTCCCGAGTCCCGATACTTAATATGCTAAACATAGGATCATATTTACACTACATTGCAACACCAAAACAAAGGTGAAACTGAAGGCAACATCAATTCAACTCTCTTAAGAAAACATGTCAAACTCATTTACATACAGGTATATTACCGCAGAGTACAACAAAACAACTAACAACAACCAAATTCCAAGAATGCTAAAATGCCCAAATAAATTGAAAGAAATAACAAATTTCTCAAAATTGAATAATTAAGTAGAATACACAGCAAGAATAACAACTTACAAAGAAAAATAGAATATACCTGGTTATAAAAGGTTAAATTTTTAATCTTGGGAAACAATTCATTCGCATGAAGAGGTGAGCTAACACTAATTATGGCAGTAAAACTTCCCATGTCTGAATGTCCAACTCTTGCCAGCTAAAAATGCATACCTACTCAACAAATTAGAGCACCCAAAAACAAAAACAAAAAATCAAAAAAATTACCAACTAGTACAACTTAAAGATAATATACACCCAAAAACAACACAGAATTCAGAGGAAAAAAAAAACACCCAAAATTTGGAGCAGGTGAAGGTTCTTAAATTGACATTATAACAGTAAAATTGAATTTAACAAGTAACTGCATTATTCTGGGTTAATAAAGCATGAAAAGGATGAGCTTCTTACCAGTTATTAGAGGAAGATTTCTGGGGTTTAGGGCTTCAATTTTCAGAGGATTACTTTTTCTTTTTTCCTGTTTTGGGATTTGGCGCCTATGTAACTGTTAATTAATTCTCTTTAGTAAGAGATGGGCAAATGAGTAGGCCTATTCTGATATTCTATGTTGGCCCAACTTCATTTATTTCGACCTATGGGCTACGGTAATTTGCTCGACTTGAATTGAGATGTTTTTAGGCTATGTTCTTTTATACTGCATTAATGGAAATTCAGTTCAGTTTAGATAAATTCAGTTCGATTCAGATAGATTCAGTTCAGTCAGTTTTCTCTCACAATTTTAATTCAGTTCAGTTTTTTCAGATAAATTAAGTTCGCCTGTTCGGGTCAATTAGAGCAAAAACGAGCCTTTGGTTTTTTCCAAGTAATGCTCCTTTCGTCTGTATTTATTTGTGACTTTGGGTTTTGCACAAGTATTTAGGAGATGCATATAAAGAGGGGCAACAATCATTGTTTTGTAGATCGATGATGAAAGAAAGGTAAAATAAGAAGCACTTATGCGAGACTGTGATTAAAAAAGGGAAATGTAGTAAATGAGGCATGCTTGATTTTTTCTAATTGATGTATTACATGATGGTTAGTAATGGTGAATTAGAACATTTGAACAAGATGGCTCACAAACCAGAAGAAAGAGAAGATTTTGGATCATGGATGCAAGTGAAAAAACCTGTGCGAAAGAGAATTTCACGCCAAGATAAACAAGCCCAAGTAAATGGGCCAACCCATCGTGGTGGTGCAAAGGTGGTTGAGAAAGATTCTGAGAAATTAGTTCAAAACAAATTTGGCGCCAACATTTCAAATCAAGCAGTTTCGGTAGGAGTTAAAGAAGGAAGTGGATCAAGATTCGCTATTCTTGATGAGAATAACGTTAACAAGATAACTGAAAATCAGGAGCAGAATTTGGAAATTATGGAAGAAGATAATTATTTCCAAACGATGGACCTAGCTGTCAATGCTAAGGAAAAAAGATCAATTTTCAACCTTTAATTTAGGAAGCAATTCCCCAATTCAAAGACAAATCTAAATCGCCTAAAAAATCCCACAAAATCCTACCAAGAGAAAATTAAGAATCCTACGACCCCCAAAGGATTAGCCCTCCATGAAAATAATTCTAACATCACTAAAAAGCCAAGCACACGCCCTAACCTAGACTTTTCTAGTGGAAAAGAAAATAATCTAAACACAGTTGAAGCTAAACCCTCATGCCCTCAAACGACTAGTAAGGAGAAAAGTTCGATTTTTGCAGCTTCTCTAAGTACTCAACAAGATGTTTCCCGTGTCCCCGCAACATTCGAGTGTAATCAACCTCAACATTCCACCGGAGAAGACACTGTTCATAGGCCATGAGATGGAGAGGCCTTACCTCTACACAACCGACCCCCTGATTCATGTACTGGAGGTGAGAATCGACTCGTGGCTAGAACCAATCTCGACGCCCAGGGAGTTAGTGATGACGTTACTTCCCCCCAATGAGGTACAACGTGTACTTAGACTAATTAGTCAAGCTTATATGTCAACTCTTTCTTTTATTCCTGTTTCTATGTCTGAACAACTACCAAATCTTGTTCCGAAAAATCTTGCTATAACCTGTATGGTTTGGAATGTGCAAGGGGCGGGTAATAGAAAATTTGCTTATGCGTTGAAAGAAATTGTGAGGATGCATCGACCTACTATTATTGCATTAGTAGAAACGCACATGGGTGGAGGGCAGGCTTTGAACATTGCTTCCTCTCTGGGCTATACTGGTCATGCTAGGGTGGATGCTATGGGGTTTTCAGGTGGAATTTGGTTATACTGGAAAACTGAACTAATTATTGTTGATCCTATTATCAAACATGAGCAACATATTACAATGGAAATCAAGAGGGTAGGGGCTGTTCCGTGGTATTTTTCATCAGTTTATGCAAGCCCGGACCCTACTAAACGGCAAGACCTTTGGAAGGAACTCGAGAATTTTGCGAGAAACCATAATCATCCTTGGCTCATTGCAGGTGACTTTAATGATACTAGATACCCTTCTAAAAGAAGTAGTGCATGCAATGAAACTCAACGTCGCTCTCATAAATTCAATGAATGGATCCATGATATGGATTTAATTGAGGTAGAATTTTCGGGTGCAACTCACACTTGGGCTCGTGGTCTAACCCCTGAAACTCGGAAAAGTGCCCGGCTTGACAGAGCATTGTGTAATGGAGATTGGGGTTGTCGTTTCAGCAATGCTAAAGTGAAACACTTTCCTGCTATCCAATCAGACCATTGCCCAATATTTATTTCTCCTAATGGTTTTGCACCTTTGCACAACCTAAATAAACCGTTTAAATTCCAGGGCTGCATGGTTGAAGCACGAAAATTTTAAGGATTTTGTTGAAAGTAAGTAGGATTCGTCGAGGCCTTTGATCCCTGCACTATCCAAACTTGCTGGAGATTTACAAAATTGGAACAAGGAAACATTTGGCAACATTTTTCACCAGAAGAATACTCTTCTTGCCAGGATTGCGGGAATTCAAAAAATATTGTCCACTAAGATGGATAGAGGCCTCATAAAATTGGAGGCTCGTTTGAGACGTGAGCTCGATGATGTGCTTGATCGTGAAGAAACATTATGGTATCAAAAATCTCGTATTGAGTGGTTGAAAAACGGTGACCGTAACACTACGTTTTTTCATCTGAGCACTATTATTAGGAGATGGAGAAATAAAATTGATTCGATTAAAAATGATGAGGGGATTTGGTTGCAAAATTCTGATGAGATTCGAGGTCATATAGTTAGCTATTTCACAAACTTATTTACTGCTGACAATGAGCCTGAGTTTTTTAATGTCCCTTCTGACGTTTTCCCGGAGCTTTCCAATCGTGATTGGGAGGCTTTGTCCAAACCTTTTTGTAAGTTGGAAATTGACGAAGTGGTGAAGAATATGGGGTCGCTTAAAGCACCGGGTCCTGACGGGTTTCAAGCACTATTTTTCATAAACATTGGACTACTGTTGCGAAAGAGTGTCTATGATATGGTGATTCCTAAGTACTAGAAGGCAAAGGTCTTCCCGAACACCCGAATGAAACTAATATAGTCTTGCTTGCCCAAAACGGATAATCCGAGACAGCAGCTCAGTTTTGTCCAATTGGTTTGTGTAATGTGGTTTACAAAACTATTTCCAAAGCTCTTGTAAATCGCATTAAGCCGCATCTTCCTGTTCTTATCTCAAACACTCAAGCCAGCTTTGTGCCGGGGCGGCAAATAACGGATAACATAGTGATTGTCCAGGAGGTTCTACATACTATGCAACGTAAACAAGGTGTTAGAGGTTTCATGGCTCTCAAAATCGATTTTGAAAAAGCTTACGATCGATTGAGATGGTCCTTTATCGTGGATACTCTAACTCAAATGAACCCGCCAATTTTATTAGTGAATGTTATCATGGAGTACGTGACTTCCGCTTTGCAAGTCATGTGGAATGGCGAACCTTCACAAAGCTTTCATCCGAGCCGTGTAATACGACAAGGTGACCCTCTCGTCACCTTATCTCTTTGTTATGTGCATGGAGAGACTATATCCGACTATAGAGGAAGCTATTTTGCAAAACAAATGGAAACCAATTCGTGCTAGCATAAATGGTCCGTTATTATCAAACCTTTTTTTCGCAGATGATATTATTTTATTTGCGGAAGCTGATGTTGAACAAGCTTCTGTCATTCATGATTGCTTAAGTCGATTTTGTGACGCTTCAGGGCAACGAGTTAGTCTTGCTAAATCTCGTGTTTTCTTTTCTAAGAATGTTAATTCTCAAATGCAAGAAAGCATTACGGCGGCGCCGGCAATGGAGTCCACCTCGCATTTGGGGCATGTACTTGGGAATGCCAACACTTACCATAGAGATGACTAAAGAAACGTTTAGTCATTTGTGTGAAAAAATTGATAGAAGACTTGCGGGGTGGAAATCAAAGTACCTCTCTTTGGCTGGAAGAATTACGTTGGCGAAATCTACATTGTCAACTCTTGCTAATTATTCTATGCAATCTGTAAAAATACCTCGTAGTGTTTGTGAGGAGCTTGAAAGAAAAACAAGGAACTTCATTTGGGGTGGGAATGAAGAAAAGAGAAAAACTCATTTGCTCTCTTGGGAAACTCTTCAAAAACCAAGGCAACATAGGGGTATTGGGATCCGTTCAGCTAAGCAAGCTAATGCTGCGTTCCTAACCAAACTCGGATGGCGAATTCTTTCAGAACCAAATGCATTGTGGTCACGTGTCATAAGGTCCAAGTACTGCAAGGGATGCTGTGATATAGATATGTTCATTTGCAAAGCTGGTGCTTCGAACGTTTGGAGGGGAATAACAGATAATTCTAGGCTCCTTTGTGAAGGCTTAAAAATGGCAGTGGGTAATGGGCGCACAACTCTCTTTTGGGATCATGCTTGGGCGACGGATAAACCTCTTTTCAATCAAGTCCTGCAGCCTATTCCCCAGAGTTAGAGGGTGCAAAAGTAGAAGAATTGTGGGATCACTCTACAGGCTGGAAATGGGATACTATAGCCCCTTTCTTGCACCAAGACACGCTGAAACTTATACAGGTCTTTGAGTTGAAAAATGATCCGAAGATGGCAGACCTCGTGTACTGGAAGGATGCTAAGCAAGGAAAATTTTCTATTCGCTCCGCTTTTAGCCTAATGCGTCATGAAAGTGACGTTCTTGATGAGGAGTGTTGGGAAGCCATCTGGAATGCTCCTGTACAGCAATACATTCGTGCTTTTATGTGGGTTGCTTGCCATGATCGTGTGCTTGGTAATCTAAACAGATACAAACGACGGATGACAGATGAACCTCGCTGTTTTATTTGTGGTGCTGAAGAAGAATCCACGTTACACATTTTGAGGGACTGTCTAGCTGCACGACTTGTGTGGCGCAAAGTAGGAGTCCTGCTCACTCTTTGTCTTTTTTCACTTCAGTTCTCAAAGAATGGATTGAAACAAATGTGAGCAACGTAAATGATAACATGGATGAACACTGGCATACTATGTTTGGTGTGACTTTATGGTGGATTTGGAGGTGGAGAAATTGCTTTGTGTTTGATAGGAGGCAAGAGATTCCAGTTGATTATGGAGCTTTCATCCAAGTTCGCTACAATGAAGCTAGGAGAGGTTGGGAAGAAGTCGGATCACAAGGAAGTCGATTTTAACACCAAAATCCAAAAATTCGTGGCTTGGCATGCTCCCCTCGCGACCGGTACGTGATGAATAGTGATGGAGCAAAGAAAAGGCTCACCCGGTGCGGCCGGGTGGAGGAGTGATCATTAGAGATCATGTAGGCAAATTTATCTCAACATTCTCTCGCCAACTTCGGGCATTGTGTCGCACTCAAAGCTGAAATTATGGCACTTAGAAAGGGGATTGAGCCGGCACGAGAACTTCACATCGCAAGCTCGAAGTTCAACTCGACAGTTTAACTTGCGTTCAAATGCTCAATAACAATGCTCCAATTGCTGGAAATTATGTTCATGATGTAATGATATGTCGAGATCTTCTCACCAAGTCGGACTGGGAAGTGAAGGTCATTCATGTGTATCGTGAAGCAAACCGCGCGGCGGATTGGTTAGCCAATAAGGGAGTCGCTCAAGAGAATAGAATGTCCTTCATTAATTTGGTTCCTATTGGCCTAGCTCGAATTTTAGATGAGGATATCCAAGGTGTGGCTATTCCACGCCTTGTTCCTCCTTAAGTTATGTTTAGTTTGCTTTCTTGTTGTTTGTTTTTGTTTTGCTGCTGTTCTTCTTCCTTTTGGTGTAGCATCATTTGAATCAAAAAAAAAAAGATGTATTACATGTTTATATATAATGTTTGGGAAGTTATAAATTAAAGTCTATTTTATATGCTAATTATTCGAATAATTGATATTGATTAGGATTTAATGTAACACCCAACCTATACAGAGTCGAGTCTATCGTTTTAAAATTTTGAACCCAAAAAAAAAAGAACAGAGTGAAATTATTGTTTTTGGGGGTTAGGGCTTCAATCCTTGTGCAATCTTGCTAAAGGTCAAGAATTAGGGCCAACTGTGTTAAGAGTGCAACATAAACTTGGATAATATTAAGACATTTATACTTTGAAATTACGAATTATATATTGAATCACTTTCTTTCTTTCTTTTTAATCTACATACTATTTGTGAAATTCTTAAATGGACCTGGTACACACTAATATTTAGTGTGAACCAAAGCCCATAAATAAAATCCCACTTGTTAAAGAGGCACACCTAATATCACGCATATTCTTCTCTTTATTTTCCCCCTTCGACGCTTCTTTTCCCCGGGGCTCCTACACCTTTTGTCCAATCAAACCCCGCATGTGTTGTACTATCTGGTTATTTTCCACCCTCTTACATACTTTTCCTCTCCATTTTTCATGCTTTCTCTATCACTGTCTTATACTTCCTCCGTTTTCTTTTAGTCGTACCGAAAGTACTTTGCATGTTTTCCAACACACACCTTTAAGCTTTAATCTCTATTTATGCATAACAAAAAATTATAAAAAAGTTGATATCTTGAAATACACGTTGAGACAAATCTAACAAGTCCCCGCATGACTATATTTTTCCTTACATATAGTTATTACAAGAGGGTTAAAATAAAGTTAGTGAATAATGTCAAAATTCAATATAGTACAACTAAAAGGAAATGGAAGAAGTACTATTTTTTAGTATTTCCTTTTGGTGATAGCGAATAGCAAAGTTTGTAGCTTAATTATAAAAAAACGGAGCAATTTTGAATTACGCAAAGTGTGTAAATTGATTAGAGACAAAGGGTGTAGTTGTAAATTATAGTTTTTCAGTTTTTTCACCAAATACCCCCGAGTTTTTAGAAAATTCACTAGGTTTCCTCGCACTTTTAAAAATTCATCAGGTACCTCAAAGTTTCATGGTAATACATCAAAATGCCCTTAATGTCAAAAAATTAGGGTTAATGACTAACAGAGTTAACCGCCGTTAGTCACTAAGGACATTTTGATATATTACCATGAAACTCGGGGGTACCTGGTGAATTTTGAAAAGTGCGAGGGTACCTGGTGAATTTTCTAGAAAACTCGAGGGTACTTGGTGAATAAACCGTATAGTTTTTCTCCTCTTTAGCACCTTGATCTCCAATCTACTTGGATAAAATTCAATTTGTTCATTGAGCTACTTATATTTAGTGATTATTTACTTTGCAATCATGCATAAATCTTCTTGATATTTTTAACATTATCATTTATTTAGAAATTGTATGTCATAGTCATAGCAATACATACAAGGATGTAAAGTATCCCCCGAGCCAATATATAACTAGTTATTTTGAATATAATTTAGTCAATTACAACAATTATGGTGAGTGATTTTATCATATATTTTTAGAAGAAGTTATAAATTAAAATCCAAAAGACAATTCATAATTAGTTTTGCACAAATTATTAAAATTGACGGTCTAATTTTACCATAAAATTAGACAAGCCCAAGCCTAATTCTCCCAACAATCTCATTTTATCGCACTCGAACCCAACATTATCCCTAAACATCTCGAACCAATCTAGTCATTCATTCTCTTCTCCTTCTTTTTGTTTCCATTTTAATATCGAACTACAACAAATAAATTTTAAAAATAACCCGATAGTCTTACTGGATGTATTAAATAAGACACCAAATGAATTAAACTAGTCACTAAATGGATTAAAGAATGTGATTACCGAATGGATTAAATTGGTCACTAGATAGATTAAATTGGTTACTAGATAGATAAAGTTAGTCACTACATTCAAAAATGTCATTTGTTTTCCTCTTAATTATGGGTTTGAATCGTTGCCTAATTTTAAATTAAAATTAGACAGTTTCTTACAAGACCAATTGCTTTTAATACCTTTTATACTTATTCCATGACAAGCTTTTGGCTTAACTTACTTTTATTCAAATATACTCCATTAAAAGAAAAGGAGTTAACAAACTGGTAGAAATAAATTTAATGATGTTATTTGATGGCCACAACTGTTGTAAATTGAGAAAATATATCAAAATTTAATGTAACTGACAAAGTAATTTAAGCAACACAATTTTATTTGGTTTATATTACATTATAAACCGCTACAAATCAAACGATAAACATCTTTAGAACATACCATAATCTCTATTCTACAAGGGAACATAAGGGGGACACCAAATTTCTGCGATATCATAATATATCAATTTTAAAGTATAAAAATAAGGGAAATGATATTCATAGCCCTTAGGGATGTATAAGGTGTTTAAAATGGAAAGAAAAAATCAAGTCAAGCATTTATTACTTAGATTAATGTGTAATTTTGTCTTATTTTCCCAAATTATTTCCTTTATTAGAAATATATTAAATGCTTATACATAGCCCTAAGGGCTACATATAACATTACCCTAAAATTAATAATAAAAACACAAACAAGTTGACTATTTTACATGAAAATATGAACTTTCAAAATCATTTTTTTTTAAAATTTCTAATTTGATGGCACAACTCTTTCGCCATGATTAACTATTACAACTCTAATGATTGTGATGGTGTTTACAGTTATGTACTGTATTTTATACCTTATAAAAAAAAATGTACTGTATTTTATACAAAACTTTATATGCTCTTGCAGACATCGCTGCTAGTTCCATAAAATGTAACCATGAAGTTAGAGCTGATCAAAGTGTCTGCACCCCGTGAGCCCGACCCGAAAAATGTCCGGGGTTGGACAGTTTTCGGGCCCCGTCCGATTTTTTTAAAATTTGAGACGGGTTTTGGACAATCGAAAAATGACTTTCCAGTTTATTTTTTGGCACGGTCCGACTTTGACCCGAAAAGTCTGTTGTGTTTTGGCCAAAAAAGGTGGGTTTGAGGCACAAATTTTTGGTACGGCCCGACTAATGGGCAATTCTTTTTAGGCGTGGCCCGGCCCGTTATACCTCTACATGAAATGAATGTAAAAAATTTACCGACTTTTTTTTACCACTGTGGCGGGAGTTTATTTGAGACCAACCAGGGGGAAAAAAGGCAGCCGAGAAAGAGGTGGGTTTTTGTTTGCTCTCTGATTTTTCTTATCCGTTAATGGCTTCTCTTTCTCTCTCCTCCCCACTCAACTTCTGAGTTTCTATGTAAAGCTTCCGCCATTAAAGAGTAAAGTAAGAATGACATGTTTATTGCTGCAATTTCCTCTTAAATTTGAAGCCCTAAACCCCAAAAATCCTCCTTTCACTGGTAAGTTCCTTTTTTTCTTCTCATTGTTTAATAACCCAGAAAATGTAGTTGCTTTTCTGATTGAATTTTACTGTTTTAATACCAATTTAAGACTTTTCATCTGCTGAACAATTCTGGGTGTCTTTTCTTTTTGTCTCTATATTTGATGTTCTTTGGTAAATTTATGATTTTTTAATTTTATTGGGTGTTCAAATTTTTTTGTGTAGGGATGCATTTTTAGCTGCCATAAGTTGGAAAATCAGAAATGGGAAGCTTTACTGCCATTATTTTTGCCAGCTCACCTCTTCAAGCCAATGATTTGTATCTCAGAATTAATAATTTAACCTTGTGTTATCAGGTATTACATTTTTCTTTTTACTTATTGAATTTTTGTTGTATTATCTTCTTAATTATTCAGTTTTTAGAATTTTGCTTTCAAGTTATATGGGAAAATTAGCATTGTTAGTAGTATCCTGTATGTAAATGGGTTTGAGTGTTTGACATAGTTTTTAGAGAGAATTAGAGTGATATAGCCTTTGCACGAACTCTTTATTTTACCTCGAAGTACCTATGTCATTGAAGATTGGAGGTAGAGTGACATGGTTTAGTATACGGCTATATGCCATCGGAGAATTTAGTTTAGGGCACAATCTATGCGAAAATTTCTTTCGATACTCTTGAGTAGTATCCAAATATATTTATCATTAGGAACTCTTAATTCTCCTTCTATTAGTGTGAGAGGTCGTTGAGGAATTATGTGCCCCCTAATGTTAGCTACCTTCGTTGGTAGGCTGGTTTGGGTTTCCTTTACTAATATAGAATTTTGGTGTTGCAAACTTGCAATGTAGTGTAAATTAGGATCTTAAGTTTAGTATATTGGGAATCTGAATTCTTCTGGAAGTACCTGGAAAGAGGGGATACTTTGCAAAACTTGGGATTCAGTACATTCCCTGGTTACGCCTTTCATCTCTTATTAAGTGGCTATCAGAGGGTTGTGACAATTTTTGTCAGATGTATATTTGTTTTTTAAAAGTTGGCTAATGGTCATTGTATGAAGGAGAAATTTGAGTTTAGCTTATGCAAGTATTTTGTATACATGTTTCCTACTGCTCTTTTACTGTCGAATTTGAAAATACATACTTCATATTTTATCTTAAGAGAGATATTAGTTATAGTATTACCTATGAAGCTATATGAAATTTATGCTTGTGTTTCTAATTGTTGTAATTAACTGCAGCAGAAAAGAAGACATCGTGCATACTTTGGGCTGAAAAAGCCTCCTTATAATTTTGTAAGTTGTCCTCGCTAAATCTACTTCCTACTTTTGAACTTTGTATCCAGTTTGCCTCCATTATTAACGAACAAGGAAAACATGGATCTCACTCCCTCTCAAGGAAAATACACTTTATTGCCATGTTTGCTTTAGCAATTTTATATGAGAAGCAATTTTATATTAAAATGTTTATGTATTTGTACAAGGATTTTCCCCTTACCCCTTTGATGTAGCTACCAATATGTCGGTGAATTCTATGTATAAGATGTAGAACGAATTCCTACCCACGAACCTGTTGAAGGAGAAATAGGAATATATTGTTCATATATAATGACTTTTCTTGTAAAGTTGGCACTATAATAAGGAAAAAAAAAATTCTACATTAAGGTTTGGATATATGACTGAATTTTCAAAAAAAAAAAAATCTTTCTCCATATCTTTCTTTCTTATGCTTGAAAATTGTTTTCGTCGGTTTCCATTTTATGTACTTCACGTTCCTTGCCAGAATCGATTCCTTATCATCTCCCCCAGATGAGTGTTTAGTTTATAAGGTTCAATGTTTTTTTTTGCTCTCCCCTCAATCTATACACATTCCCTTTTATGTATGTGATGTACTTCAAATTGAAGGAGAAACATGAATATTAGCCTGGAGCTATTCATTTTATCTCAAGTACTCCTGCCAGATGCTCTACACTTAGACATGGGTCTGGATTTTGAACACTTTAATACATTTTTTCAGCTAAAATCATGGGAGTTTTCATAAAACATCCAAGTCGAATACTTAGTCATGTACCCATGTTGAGTACGAGTTTATGAGTCTGAGTAACATAGATCTGAAATCAGGTGTTCCTATCTGTTTAATTTCTTCCTCTCATGTTCTTCTTGTCCATAAATTGCAGGATGCATTAGGACCATCTACGAGCCAGAAAACTCTGGAGTCACATCGCGGAGATTACCACAGATTGGAAGCTTTGAATACACATTTAAGTAGGAGTGACGTACTATATGGCTACACTATGGATGAACTTGTGAAAGTAACATACAATTATGGAAACCCCTTACCTGAATTGAATGATGCTGCACAGGTGTGTTTCGGATCTTGATATTGTAAAAAGTCCTTGATAAATTTTTACAGAAGTCAACTTCTCTTTGAAATCTTATATCTAGGTTCCAAGTAGCTGAGCCTACATAACGTGGTGCGCCTGGTGCCTATGTCTCTGATTAGTTTTTGAAGTCTGCCTGAAGTCCTGAACTATATTATTTCTTATAGGATGATGAGGATTGAGGTCCAGAAGCATGTCTTGCCTATTAGTGAGGTCTAGTGTCTATGTATTTATGGTCAAATAACTTCGTTCTTCTCCTGGACCTATGGGTGACATATTACATGTACAGGATTTTGGTCCTCCTACAGGTCTGGTGCCAGCAGGATTTTGGTCCTCCTACAGGTCTGGTGCCAGCAGGATTTTGGTCCTCTCCCTACTCTCTTGTTACTTCCAAACAAGGGAAATTAGACCTCGCTTTCCCTTCAAATTCCCCTATCCAAACACACTCATAGTCATAGAGTGTTTGTTGGGATGAAGGGAATTTCCAATTTAGAGTGGTATGGTTGGTTAAGGGAAAAGGGAAGGTGGGATTCATATGCCTTTGCTGCATAGTAATTTTATTCCTTTCAAATAAGGAGAATATTTTGTTATCAGAAAACCCTTCACGTGGGTTGGGACTAATCTTTCATATAGAAGAGCAGGAGGGGGAATGACAATATATAAGTAGTAGGCTATTCACCTATTGCAATTGGTTATAGGAGGGATACATCACTGAGCTTCTATGTCAGACTCTCTGACAAAAGGTCCATTGAAGAATTATTACATTTTGAAGGAAAATGTGATTCCATACCTCTCGCCCCTTGTGAACATTGTTTAGAACATGATCTATCTTTTTCCATGGCTTTCTAAAGGCTGTTTTTCCGTGGCAATTATGTAGAGGCTGTTTCTAACCAGTGTATTATTTTTGTTGATTCATCCACAGACTAAATTCGATACTGCATTGGCAGCTGAATTACTTATTGAAAATGAAGAAGCTGTTATTGCTGCCGCAGCTGCTGAAGCACTTGCCTTGGCAAGAGCAGCACTCAAACTTGCGAAAGATGCCGCACTAATGGCTGTCAGTAGTCAGCCTATAAAGCAGGAGTCTAAACCTGAAGGTCAATCACTTTATTCTGATGGTGCTCAACGCTCAGAAAGTGAACAACTTGGGAGTGTTAGAAACTCTGAGATTGCTGGCACTTCTCTTAGAGAAGGTCGTCCTGATGACATGGAACCAACAAAGGAGGAGCTTCAACTCCTGGAAGCAGAACTTGCTGAAAGCATTACTGTTAGGTCGACACGTCATGGAGAAAGAAAGGCCAGGAGAGCAAGGGCTGCAGACAAGGCTGCATCTAATGTTGTTACTCTTAAGTTAGGGTCTAATAGCCGTAGAAAGCGAACATCTGTGCAAGAAGTGGATTATTCCGATCCATTGCGTTACTTGAGAGGAACCACCACCTCCTCTAGGCTTCTTACTGCTGCTGAAGAACTGGAGTTGTCAGCAGGGATTCAGGTATGTATAGAAGTTGTATTGTATTCTGATTGCAAAGTACTGTATATAGCCATAGTTAATTATTACATGTATATAAGATATTCCGTAACTGGAAATAAAGCAGATAAGCAGCTCTTTGGGACTGATTATTAATATAATACAACTCATGGTAGATCAAGTTGCTACTAGTTTGTAGTGTTTTGATCTCACAAGTCACAAACTAACATCTTTATGGTGGATCAATTCGTGATGTTTGACATTCACGCTTTAGGATATAGTCGGATACTACAGAAATATGAAAGAAAGCTGTCATGATTTAGCTGTGTAGTGTAGAGTAGAGAGCCACACAATGCAATATTTTAGACGAGAATTGATGTCAGGGGTACCAATCTCACAAGACTTTAACAACTAAACTAACCCTCAAGCTTAACATCCACCTTGTCATGATCAATTCGTGAAGTATATATGTATGCAAATGTCAAATATATATACTCAACAGGATTATTTGCTTTAGCAAATAACATGTCAGAACTTGTTTTGTCCATCGTTCATGACCAAAACCAAAGTATAAATTCGAGCTGAATATGTATTCATCAGAGCTAATTTCATGGACTTTAAAGAGCACTAGACATATTTTCGTTTTTCGTGTTAAGCTATATAAACTGATATTAGAAATCAACTATTTCAGGACTTGCTCAAACTAGAGAGACTCCATAAGGAGCTGAAGGAAAGATTTGGGGATGAGCCATCCTTTGTACAATGGGCTGCTGCAGCAGGTGTTGATCAGAGGACTTTAAGGAAGCGTCTAAACCACGGTATTATGTGCAAAGATAAAATGATCAAAAGCAATGTAAGGCTTGTGATATCAATTGCCAAAAATTATCAGGGATCAGGAATGAATCTTCAAGATCTTGTTCAGGTTTGTGCCCTCTTGTCCGCCTGTATTGTACTGAATGTTCCTGACTTGTTATTGCAATTTGCATGTCATCACTGATTGTAGATATATGAATTTGCAGGAAGGATGTAGAGGCCTCGTGAGAGGTGCAGAAAAATTTGATGCTTCCAAAGGTTTCAAGTTCTCAACATATGCTCACTGGTGGATAAAACAGGCAGTTCGGAAATCTCTTTCTGATCAGTCCAGGACAATCCGCCTCCCAGTGAGTTTTCTTTATAAGCTAACAAGACTCTGTCTATGGGTGCATTATATTCACCTCAATATTGCTAAACTTATTTGAAATGGACTTACCTGAACCTATTTCTGTAAATTATTGGAACTTATCTTGACTCTTTTCCTGAAACTTATTCTTTTAAGAAGAAAAGAACGCAGACTATATTTGCAGGAATTATCATGCATGTTTTGTCTTAAATGCTAAAATTAAGTTTTTCCATGCTTTGATTGTTAATGCAGTTCCACATGGTTGAGGCAACTTATAGAGTAAAAGAGGCTAGAAAACAGCTGTATAGTGAAAATGGAAGACAACCCAATAATGAGGGAAGTTGCTGAGGCTACAGGACTATCAATGAAGAGGCTAACTGCGGTGCTAATGACTCCTAAGGCTCCACGATCTTTAGACCAGAAGGTCGGACTCAATATGAATCTCAAACCTTCGGTATGCGTCCTTTCTTAATCCTTCATCTTAAATTCTAACCTGTGTGCTTCAATTCTTCTCCTCTCAAGTCATGACTTCTTTCATTTTCTATATCATTTCCCCCCCAATCTAGGTTTCACAATCTAGAGATAGGAAGTGGAAGAAAGAATTACAGAAGATCCTAATTTTGACTTGTTGTTTTCCCCTCAGGAAGTAATTGCAGACCCTGAAGCAGAATCTGCTGAGGATTTGTTGACTAAGCAGTTCATGAGGCAAGATCTCGAGAAGGTTCTCGACACGTTGAGTCCGAGAGAGAAGCAGGTAATAAGATGGAGATTTGGACTGGAAGACGGAAGAATGAAGACGCTACAAGAGATTGGTGAGTTGATGGGTGTTAGTAGGGAAAGGATTAGGCAAATTGAGTCATCTGCTTTTAAGAAGCTGCAAAATAAGAAGAGAAACAAAAATTTGCAACAATATTTGTTCACATAAGATCCAAGCTACAGCTTCATGTATTTATTTGCTCATTTCTGCTTGAAGTAATCTTCTTATGGGATTACTTGCTTATTTGATTTAGAGAATCCTCATTTTCTTTTTCTCCTTTGGGGAGGGGGTGGGGGTGGGGGGTGGGGGTGGTGGGGCTGTTGATGTATGTGGCATTTTAGGGAAGTACAAAGTTCATTTATTTTTGGTATAGAGGTCATTTTCTACCCCCCAATTGTTCAAGTGTAGCATATTTGATTCTGAAGATAGAGACAAAACAGAGGAATGATACATGTAGCAAGCAATTGCGTAAAATAATGATTTATTATTGAAGTATATCAATGTGTACATTAACATATGAAGTGGTCTAATAAAAGAAGAAAGATAAATTTGACATTATTGTAAGTTATATATCAACTTCCCCCCCCAATTTACTAGTTATTTATTTTTTTTATAGGAAAATTTACTGTTTATTTCTTGATCACATACAATGACTAAAAAAACCATTTCCTTTTATTTGTTAAAAAATATATTTGATATTTTATGAAACTAGTAACTTTCTTTTTTGTAACTTTTTTTTCTTTTTTTTTTGAGGGGAAAAACGTGAATGCAAAGTTATTAAGGGATGGACAAGATGTCCATAAGTACATAGATGAGATCTCTGAAGGACAATGAAGAACCCACCGTTGCTCGACACCAAATGACGCTAACTTAGTAAGGTGATGAGATGCTTATTCCCATCTTCTTGTCGTACATGAGACCATACGATAGACATAAAAGCTTTACTAGCATACAAGACATCTTCTAAGATAGTATCCAGATAAGACAGATAGACCGAGTTGCTGAAGAAGCGCGTAACAATGGATTGACAATGAGATTCAATGATGACGTTTTGAAAGTTATGGGACTTGCAATTTTTTGTAACTTGAGTAAGTATAGTGCTACATGTCTATGAGGCTTTGCACAAGTTTTTATTTTCATTTTATTTATTTCAAGTATGTGTTTGCACTAAAATAGGGAAAAGAAAATTTAAATATTGAAAGGCCTAAATTGAAGGACCATGGTGGGCTAAGAGCCAAACAATTAGTATTTCTAAAAATGAAAAACCATTGACCAAATCTTTTTCTGAGAGAAAAAACTCCATTGCCAAAAGTGTATGATCATCTTTTATGATCAGTTATTTTGTTCTTTCCTTTCCCCTTGTTTGTTTTCATCTTTTTTTTCAAAATTTCTCTTACACATTTTATTGCCATTTCTTTTTACTTCATACCTTACCACCATGAAAAGTTTAAAATTAAAGATCCAAGAGATGGGTATTGACATCAATGATGTCAAAATTTTGATAAATGCAGGTTTTCAATATTTGATGAAAACATGCTGTCAATGGGTAAAAGACCACCCTATTGTTTCTGGTGTTCTTTTATTCTTCTATCTTTTGTATATCTTCTTTCCTTCCCTCTTTAGCATACTTTTCTACACTTTCCCGTTGGTAATCTGCTTCGCGATCCTCCTTGGAGGACCGCGATTTAGCATGGAAAAACAGCAAAAGAACGCGAAAAAAGATAATGCAGCTAGCACAAGCAGCACAGTTCATGACTTCACATCGATTGATCGTAATAGTAATAGTAATAGGAATCGGCGCCCATATCTGCAAACCCAGATGAGTAGAAGAACAGTTGGAAGATCAGACAATAATGATCTTTGTAATAAAACCGGAGATAGAAAAACAACGATTTCGACAGGAGTTACTCCTAGTCGTTCAGACACAGAGTCGCAAAGTGAAGAAGATGAGGTACAAAATCAAGGGAAACACAAGCTTTTGGTAGAATGGACAGAGGATGATCAAAGAAATTTGATGGATCTTGGTTCATCTGAGATAGAGAGGAACAAGAGACTAGAGAGTTTGATAGCGAAACGAAAGGCACGAAAGTTGTATAGCATGCAACCTAGGAGAAATAATTATTATGACTTGAATGTAGATGATTATCTTAACAACCAAATAATGGGATCCATTCTTGTATCGAAGGGAGGTATCGACGATAATGGTGATCATCAACCCGGTTCTGCACCTTGTGTGTTGCTTCCAACACGGAATCCTTTCGATCTTCCTTACGATCCACATGAGGAGAAACCTGTTCTTACAGGTGGGAGTTTTGATGAGGATTTCTTTCCTGATGCACAACAACGTAATTACCTATTTAAGGATCATTCATTCTAATTTGTGTTGTTATTTCTCGTAAATTTGATTTAATGGGTATATATATGCTGATATAATTTTGATACATATATGCAGAAGAAAGGATTAACGAGATGGCAGATGAACTATCTATGATTAGAGAAGGTACCTTTTAACTTTTCAATTTGATGTGTTTCAAATTAGTTAGGCTAGTTTGTTAAACCCCCCTTTTTTTACTAGTCACACATACTCACTTGAGGGTGTCACTACGTACATCATGTGACAAAATATGATAAATTAGCATACCAATATCAGTGGCGGAGCCATGATTTCAAATTCACTGTAGACACTAAAAACAATTAATTCGGGGGACGCGGAGGTACTATGTGTAGCATGGTGACCTTGCTCCGAGCACATATTGGATGCGTGGAGCACGAAGCTTGTGCGCGGTATCGTTGTGTGGAGTGCAAAATTCTATTTTAACATGAAATCTTTAATTTTTTTTTATAATTTGGGGATGCACGTGCACCCCCACGCCCCTAAACAGCTCCGCCACCGATCAATATAAAGGATATTTCTATAGCCTATTCATGTTGTATCTTTAATAACAAGGCCTCTCAAACAAAACAAATCTTTAATTATGAGGGACTGGTATAACATGACAAGTTCCAGCCGGCTTGATTGTACTAACATAAGAACATTACTCTCTTTGTTTTCTTTCCATATGTGTATAATGATCAATCAAAAGCTTTTCTCCTTACAACTTGTTCACTTCAACTTAAAATGCTAACATTAAGTGAAACTTAGCTTAAATTAGTCTTAGCATGAAGTAAGAATTAGTTATATCTACGTATAGCAAAAGTGATCTATTTGTTTATATACATTGGTTCACTACTAATTTGATGTTTTGTTTATCACATTCTTATAGTTCAATCAAGCCAAATTCAGAACCATAACCAAGATGAAGCCTCCACGTCGCGGCCTCGAGAAGAAGAATTACCCAAATTGTTTGAAAATCCTTTTGCCATCAACAACGAAATAATAGGTTCAAATGAACCAATTACTTGTACAAGAGATGAAGCTCAACCTACACAAGACCATGTTGTGTTGTTAGATTGCAAAGGATGTGTTAATGATGATGTTGAGAGTTCTTCATCTTCTTCGAGTGAGGTGACTAGTTTTAATGCAGCCAAGAATGAAGCTTTTAGAAATTCAGTTAGAAAGGTTCTTACTTGCTTGGCATTCCCAAGGAACAAAGGCTTGGTTGTAAGGGAAAACATAGATGCAACACCAAGTGATTTACCAGATCTCCTAGCAAGTGTTACTAGTCCTACCAATGATATACCTACAAAGATGCAGGTATTGGCTAACCTAGCTAGAGTAGTGATGTTAGCGCGCCGCTTAGCGGTGTGTAAAAGATAATACTCCCTTCGTCTCAAAATAATTGCAGCACTTTTCTTTCCATTCATTTAAGGAACATTGCAACACTTTATAAAATGGAAATAACCCATTGGTGTTATATTATCTCTCTGGTTTCTCCATCAGTGGTCCTCACCTATCTCATTTTCTATCCATTTTTTTTCTAATACATAAGGCTCACCTTCCATTCATGCAATACAATAATACTTTCACTATCTTATTTCATAAATTATACAATAGAATAACAAAAAAAACGATCCACAAGTTACCTCTCCTGAAATTATGTACTGATACAACTATTGCTATTATTAGTATGAACTTAGAAAAAATACATTGAAGGAATCTACATATATTTACTTTCTAGTCCGGAGGATAATTTACTTGTAAATCGAGTTTAAGCTTCAATTTCGAGTATTTGCAAAATCATGATAGAACAACAATCATCTATACTAATATATTAAAAAGAACGTTAAAAGATTTGCAAATCCCTCATTCAATAACATTATATCCACGTCTTTCCCTATAGTAAAAAAAAGCAAGATTGTTAACGTGAAGATTCGAACCCACAACCTCAAGTATGAAAGAAAGAGATCCAACCATCACTCCACCATACTATTATTGCTTATTTAATCAAAATTAATGATGATATATGAATGGAAAACTTTTAAAATCTATATAATGAATGAGATGATTTTTTTAAATGAGTATGAGATGAACTTATTTAATTACTACTTAAATTGTAAGACGAGAAAAATTCGGGCATCGACCGAGCCTAAATACTAGTTATTTCATTATAACAAGCTAAGGGAGAAAACTTTGAATTCTTAATCTTTCCTAATTATATTTTCTTTATCTGAATATACTAAAACTATTATATGGAAAACTTAATACTCAATGGCGCAATTTATAAGAATGAAGCTTTATCTGAAGTATGTACTTATTGCTAAAATTTCAAATTATCTTAAGGCAAGATTTTAATTTTTAATATAGCGTGACTGGTAATTTTTCACTCATCTGTATCATATCCTCAATTTAACAATCCTAGATGCATCACTTATGCAGGAGCGATCATATTACACCAAACCTCATCACACGTCGAATTTCTCCATAGCATCCGACATGCAAGTCGAGGTCTCAGAAGCTGGGTCTCCAACGACGCAGACCAACGAGGCAAGCTCTCCAACGGATCAAGAATCATACGACGGAGACGTGGACAAGGATGTTAATTCAGCAGATGACGAAGAACTATGGGGTGCATCACCTCATCCATCTAAACTAGGGGAGTTCGGAATGAATTTTAAGCTACATGACATAACAGAAGAGAAAGAACATAAAGGATCAAATTTGAGTAGTGTTCACATTCATGAGAGCCATACTCCCCCTACATTAATGGAAGAAGGGAAGTGGTGATCATCAAGCCAGAGTCATGGGGGTAGTTTCGTCATTATCTCCGAGGTCGATATTGCCTGATGAAGATCAGAAAAATGATGTAGTAGATCTCAAGAGTACTAATGGAGATATTATGGAATCTAGATCATCAGGTTCATCTGAGGGTTTAACATCTCAAATGCAGAGTAAAGCAGAACATCTTGCAGTATACTTGGCTAGCTTACCTCCTTCTCCTAGTGAATCTGGCTCCAATATTTTAGAGGTTTGCTCAAAAAACCAAATTTATTTTCATCACATTTTTAGTGACATATTATTCCATTGTTCTTTACACGAAGCAAAACTACACAATGTTTGGCTAACCTTTAATTTAACGGGGGAGAACTCCACAATATCTAGACCCTACGAGTTGTACATGCATGGTGCACCCCAAGGATAATTGCGAACCTATTTCCGGTCTCTATTTTACAGAAACAATATTATTTCTAATGCAATTATTCCATACTTCTGGAGCTATTGGGTTGTACTTTTATCTAACAAGGGAAGCGACATCGGTTGATGAGTGAGTGACACGTACCTCACACGTCGATACGTCATGCATGCCTCGCACATAACGCGTGTGTCATGCACGACAATGCCAAGAAATGCTCCTAAACTAGTGTACCTAGATATAGGTGTTATAACTGAAAATCTGAAATTACAAAAAAGAACTCGACATAAGTGTAGAAATTTTATAGATTTCTAGATCTTGATATGTTTCTTTCTCGAGGAAAAATATATAGAAAGGAACCTGGAGAAATATGTGGAAACCCTCTAGTTACACTTGGTCCATATATTTTTTTCTGCAGCTTTTCAAAGTTCATTGGAAAAGAATTGAAAACCAAAGATATGTAAAATAGAAATCATAGCTAATCATACTAATGATTAGGCTAATCAATGGAGAAGTCGAAATCATTTACATTGTTTATATTTTAGTGTTCACATTAAACAACCAAACAAGTGAAAAATTTAAAGATTCAACACAAAAATCTTTTCCATAGATTTCTGCTTAAAATTTTCAAATATAGTACAAGTTTTCGATCAATATTAGCTAAATTTTGTGACACTGATGGGTAGGATATGGAGTCGTCTCATGTTAGAGAGCCAAGCGCAGAGGAAACATTTCCAGATGAGATAATGGATGCATCATATGAGGTTGATGAAAACAAAGAAGAATCAAGAGAAAGAAAAGATTTTGAGGGATCTCAAGGAAGTAGTGAAGAAAGTACGATTACAAGCCAAATTGAAGCACTAAAAGAGACAAGCTCAACTTTTAATGATTTCAATGGAGGTGAGCTTAAGAAAGAGCATGTTGATCATCAAGGTTCATCTATTACTGAGCAAAATGAACACTCGAGAAGAAATGAGGTAATAGTAGTAGCGTCATAACAACTAATCCCTTCGTCCCAATTTAGCTGCAACATTTGCTTTTTTCTTTTCACGGTTTTCAAGACATGTCTTTGACCATTATATACATAATTGTGTATATTATTAAAGAAAGAAATTGTAGTACGATAAATACACGTTGAAATAAATCTAACAAGATCCTACATAACAACAATTATTTTTATATTAGTGAATAAATAAGGTCAAAGTACATAACTTTGACCATGAAAACCAATGTTGCAACTAATATAGGGCGGAGCGATAACGATCATTACCTTGGTGCTTTTTTATGTCTTTAGAATATGATTGTGATACACATATTCATGTTTATGTGGAATTTTTCCTACAATGAATTTGAGTATAGGGTAAAGGTGAACCTTTGACATCAAGTGAAAATGGAGTGATTTATAGTCCAAAGGAAGCAATTTCTGATTCATTTTCTACCACTTGTCAAGAAGATACCTATGAACATTCAAGATTAGAAGAAGATATGAAATTCGCACCACAAATTGAGGTCCAAAGTGAAGTCAAAGATGACTTACTAAGAAACCAAATTATTCATGTAAGTTTCTTCCCTTAGCAACTGCAATTTCCATTTGCAATGTACATCTGGGAGTATCTAGAGCTACGTATGCCCATTCGTCACAGCCTCAAAGGCATCACGTGTATGGGCTTTTGTTTTTTGTGTATGTGGTGCATGCAACCAGACATGCAGCTCAACACCCACCACACCTAAAATTACTCTACCTACTATTGACGATCTTAAACTTTGTTACTTTAAATAGGATGATGAATCTACTTCCAAGGAGACGAAAAAAGTTGAGGCCGACAATGTTATTGATCATTCAAATAACACAAAAAGGTGACAAGATCAAAGAAGACGTGCCTCAATTAGGGACAGCAGAACATGATGGTGTGGTGTTATCGAGCTCAATAGAGGCTGAACTAGGATAATTTGTCAAAAAATAAGCTACTTTTTAGATTGGCTAAATTTAAAGCTAGAAATTGACATGTACCAAGTTCTCAATGAGCATTATTTCAATGTTTAGCTAGGCAAAACAACATAAATTTAGTAAAGTATATGGTTAGGAAGTCCATTTGCAATTGTCATCAAGTGATCAAGAGTAGTTGTATAGTAGTATATAAAAACATCAGAGAAGATCATATGATTGACCTCTATAGTGACAAGAAACTAGTTTAGATTGATAAGTAGCTGAACGTAATAAAAGCAGACATTTAACTTCTACAGCAGAAGTACCTGCACCTTCAGTGTAGGCAAGATCTGTATGCAGAGTGACCTGAGCAGATGCTACATGACGCTGAAGTAGAACAACAAAGACGATAAATGATTTCGAGCAGACCTCGTCTCCAGCAGATGCAAGTTGTTGACATGCTCACAAAATTTGACTAGTCACTTTTCATCATCGGTCCATGCTGATTGCCCACCCAACCCAACTTCTGGCATCAGAAACTGAAGCACGGAAGTTCCAGCACCTTGATTTTTGCTCTTCTTTTTCTTTGCTGGATAAGTAACCAGGGCACTAATTGCGTCCAATTTCCCAACAGCTTGGCTATCTCTTCTGTTCCCATCATTTGGTTCAATACTCTCTGTAGCATCATAAGCTACAAGTTCCGCAAATGGAGTTTCCGTATCATCAAGAACATCCAGATGCGCTTTCTCCACCTTTCTTTTTGACCTTTTATCTTTTGTAGTTTTGTCAGCTTTTTGCAACAGTACTTCTTTCTCCAGATGGTTCTCTATTTTCTTCTTTCGTTTCTCCTGCACGCTCTCCCCATCATCACGTTGTATAGCAGGCTCCCCTTCAGTCACTTGCCTTGTTTTAGCCTTTCTGGAATTCTTCTCCTGTTTCACGTGATCTCTTTTATCTCCAACTTGATATTCTTCCTCATCGATTACATTCGCATTACGTTCTGCAGCCTTCACATCATGATCCTTTTTCCTTTTCTTTGAAGGTTTCAGCTCATCTCCTACACTAAGTACAGGATCCTCAGCCTCCTGATCCTTCTCAGACCCTAATTTATCCATTCTTTTAGAATTGAGTATCTGCAAACTGGGAACTAACCTTTTTACCTGCAATCATTTTTTCCCCAAAACAGACAAAAATTACTCAACATATACGGATTAACGGATCAGAACGACCAAAAACAGAAGTTTATACCAGTAAATTTAACAGCATTAGAAGCATCAAGTGCAACACACCACCCATACACAGATAGAATATGAAAATCTTTTTCTGTTTTTTTTTCAATTTTCAATCTTCCAAGTAAAAAAGACCCAACTAGTGTTACTAGCAATGTAGTAATCACATGCTCAAGACCAGTAAAAATATGTTCTTACCTTCTTTACGAGCTTGACATTCTCAGCTATTGGATTTCCGAGTAAATTAATGTTTCTCAAATTATACAATGAAGAAAGTACCTGCAGTTATGCCAAAACCAAGAGTAATCAAGAAACAAGGGAAACTCAGCGTAACAATGTAAAAAAAAAAAAAAACCAGAAAATGCATACCTTCAGGTCCGACCACCTTGAAATCATGTTACTTCCTAAGTCAAGAATTTGAAGTTTCTTAGCATAAGCCAGCTCTGCAGGAAGAGCCTGTGGTTAGGAGAAAATATGAAATGTATATTAGTAAGTAGTAGTGTGCGGTCAAGCTAGATGAAAGGGGCAGAAGACAATGTAAGAGAACTTTATGCAAATTCTAAGGCAGCACCCCTCCCCAACTCTACTTAGCTGGAGACAAACAGACAGACAAAGATATGGATCAATTGAAACTCATGATGAGACAGAAAGTCGAATATACACCTTAATATCATTATGAGCAAGGCGCAGTTGTTCAAGTCCGGTGCAAGCCTTGATTGAATTGTCAATATCTTCTAATTGGCAGTTGGAGAGAGAAATCTGAAATTTCTCATGAAGAGTAAAGTACAGCTTGACTTACTGGATGCTCTGGTATGATATTACTTTGAACTCAATTGACATCAGATAAATTGCTCACCTTTGCAATAGACTTCATCTTGGCCAGTGAATCACCCAGCTTACGGATTGGATTTCTAGAAAGAACTACAATAAAAGATACACAAGCCAAGTAAAGGAACCATTTCTGCACTGCTCATAGTAGCTCAATGAAAGCTAATACAAATGACAAAGTACCATGCCTGACACCAATTTCAGCTAGATGTACTAATGTCTGACAACGGGACATGGGAATAAGGATGTGAGTCATACAACACATAGACTCATCAAGATGAAAGAGAACCCAACACTTGATGTTAATAGACAAATATCCTTGGGCACACAAACTCACCCAAAAAAGTGTAAGGAAGAACAAGGTAACAAGTCAAGATCACTAAAAAAACAGCAGAACTCAGATATTGCTCAAGAGATCATATAAACTCTAATAACAAGAAACAGACAACAACAACTAAGCCTTATTCCCAAAGTGATTTGGGGTCGGCTAACATGAATCGTCAACTCGAAACCGTTACTGTAGGAGATGCCTCGACAAGAGTGATAAAAGGTTTTTTTTTTTTTTTTTTTTTTAGAATTTTTAAAGAAGTTTTTTTTTTTTTTTTAAAGTAAGGTTTACACCAACAAGCTTTTAAAAAAAGTTATCCAACAAAAGCGCTTTAAGAGCTTAAAGACACAACTACACAAGACATGTTGCATTTTGTAGAATCGGATAATAGCTTGAGATTCAGAAATCTACCAAGAGTATTCAATTCCATCAGTTGATCAAGCCCAGATATTGATACAATCTCATTGTCTGCAAGCAGCAGAAAGAAGATAAAATTTGGGTTCCTCATAAGGATAATTACACCAAACTAGAAGATCACATAGACAAAAACTACATAATCCAGAGAGTATCAAACTGGAGCTCACCATTTAATATCAATGCACGTAAATTTACCAGGTTTTGAACCTCGTCCATAGATCTAAGTTTATTTTTCCCAGCATTTACCACCTATCCATGAAAGAAGTAGAAAAGGTGATTAGCGTCATACAGGACCAAGAGAACAGACAACTTTTCCTGAAAAAACTAAGTTTGTTCTCTTTGTGATCATAAAACAAATTTGCTCGAACTCAATTAACGAACTACTTCTAATGCAGTTTGAAGACAAAAATGAAGTGCAGCATAATTACATAGAGATTAGTGAGGCCTTCAATCCCTTTTCAAGCTGTGAAGCTTGTTTAGTTGCACAGATAACCACTTCAAATTGAAGCATGGCTCCAAACCCTACAATATTGCAAACTCAATAAGATCCTAGTTGAGCTTTATTAAAGAAACACATACTTTAAAAATAAAATAACTAACATGTAACCTTCAGTGAAGTTAAACTGTTGGAGTTGAGGTCAAGTCTCTCAAGGTTCTTAAAATCGCCTACACGAAATCTAGAATTATAAAAAGGAGGGAGAAAAAAAAAGAAAGA